>JAHWFO010029543.1:1254675-1352374 GCA_023313115.1 Rhysida immarginata
TTTTTTTATTTTTTTTTATTTTAGAAATTTCGGACTAGTGACAAAATGCGAGACCTTTATTGAAGTCTGACATACGCTTAAATCCGGGATGTCTGGCCACTCTAATTACGAGCCGAATAACATTGTAATGAGACTGTTAGGTGTTAGGAAGTTTAATATTAATAAACTGAGGTTAACTTTGGCTAACTCAAGATGGCCCATGTGTTAGATTTCTCAACTCAAAATAGGTTTTTCGCGGAATTTGACTTCAAATGTCATGATTAGAGATTTGAAAAAAAAAATTATGCGTAATGTGTGTATGTGTTTGTTTGTATGTGATCAATTTTGCAATTAACTCTTCCGCTTCGGCAAATAGCAGAACAAATGGAAACTGATACAGTGATAGATGGTTCCTTATTCTGTGTCTTGACGTATTTTTTATGAGAATTTGGTATGCTTTTTTATTATATTATTTTTTTTTAAAACGAAATAGTAGCTGAAGCTTTCATACCTATACAGCAAATTCAATAAATTCATTCAACATTCGACGAATTCCTCTTATTGGGATGTATAATAATTTTTATAAATAGTTTGGCTCGTACATACTTAGAGGGTCCCTTACAGGGAGGAGGCTGAAGGGGGAGGGGCTGAAGGGGGAGGGGCTGCAGCGTCCCCCCACCTTGGGTGGCATGTCGGCTTAGGGGGGTAGAGGCCCGCCCCCACACGGGGGGGTTAGGCCGCCCCCCCCCCCCCCATCCCTCCTCCCGAAAGAATTCTTCAAAAAAATATGCCTTGAGGTATTTTTTATGAAGTTTGGTTAAGTTTTTAAAGAGATGTTATTATTCTTTTCCAAAACTAAAGAAATGGCTGTAGTGTTTAGACCAGCGCACAAGAGTCCAAACGGCCTCCTTTCATTGAAACGAATATTTTTTGTAAAGAAATTGTTTGGCTATGATGAGCCATTTTGGAGTTAAGGTTCTTAAGCCACTTCCCCCAAACGGAAAAAAAATCCCTAATTTTTTCTTTTCATGACAAAGTTGGAGGCCTGTGCGAATACACCATTGTACCATTCCAATTTATTTTAGAATTGTAATTGAAAGCCAGGGGTATGAGGATGCCTTCTAATATTTTTCTTGAGAAGTCCCACTTTTCCGTTATTCGTCAAACAGATATTGCAGCAGGGATTTTCAGTCTTTTGGGTGCTCGAAATTACCTCTGTGTTGCTTGCTATACAGTAACTACTGTATTCTCCGATTAGCTTCAATGCGATGAACTTTTTTTTATTCGAACACTGTGTGGGGATTCCTGTGCAAAATCTTCTCCCATTCAGAGAAAGCCTATGTAGGGTTTAATATAAAAAAGTGGTTTCAGAAATTGTATAATTAAGAAGCTGTATATTACTTTTGGTATAACTTGTAGATCAGCGTAGATTGTTGTGTGTAATAAATAGCAATTTCCTTTTGAAATTGATTAGTGCGGAATTGTGTTTGTGTGTTATGGATATGGGCGTGTGTTGGTGGGAAGATGTATTTTTTACACCAGTTTTCTTCTCGTTCGAAGCCCCTGCAATGGTCGTGGTGGTGGGGAGTGAAGAAAAAAAATTTATTATAATATTTTTTTTTCCTTCCTTGAAAGAGCTTGCCAGGGCAAAGAAAATGAATCGCCTATGAAGATGAATAAATGACGGGCTCATCGACCACGATTGCCTCCATCACCGTAATTGACTGAAGGGGGCTATCTATACTATACTATACAGGCTTAGCTTCTCGGAGGGTTGGTCGATTGGTCCTTGGAAAGGCGAAGGGAATCCTGCGAGTTTGGATGAGGTGGGGGGCGGTGTAGGGATGGGGAGAGATGAATTCTCAATCAACATCGGCTCGGCTAACGGTGTTTTACCTTATGCTTAATATTTCATAAAGATACATTGGCAAGTCAAAGCGCTCAATATTTTATTTCGCCCAACCCCTTTCTGTCTACAGTAGAACGAGAGAACCGTGTATCACAGTCGAGTTCTGTTTGGCGTGTTAAGCAGTTACAACAAATAGAATCGAGTTGTGCGTTTAAGAAAATCATTTGGGAGATTGTTATTTTTGATGATGTTATTATTAAATGGCATTCGCAAATAAACTTTAACGGTAAAGAGCAGGGCTGCTCTTGTAGTGATATGCAATTTGAAAGAAGAAATGATTAAATTTCGAGAATAATTTATTGGACAGAAAGCGTTACTCAAAGTGAGATTAGTCTAGCATTGATTCACCTCTGACCTGGATACAAGCTGTTACCCGACGTGAATTCATGGTTAAGTTAGGTTATTGCAATTAATGCATTTACACGAGTAGTGTGTGTAATCAGGATATAAAAGAGCTATACAATATTTCTTCAAAAACACACTTTGACAAAAAAAAGATGAACCAAAAAGGAAACAACTGAAACGGATGTTTAGAACAGCGTTTCTCTCTCTCTCTCTCTCTTTTTTTTTTTTTTAAATAAACAACTGCGACCCAACAGATTTCTTTGTGCTGATACCGCGACTCGGTATTGGATTTGATTGGAGATCTTTCTGCCTTGTGTTTGGATTATTTCTAGTGTTTATATAATTATTCTATCATTTCACGACCTATAAAAATGTAGGTTTGACTTAATAGTCGAGAAACGCTGGTTTAGAAGAATAAGAAATGATTAGATTTTTAGAAGGATAATTGGTCCACTTCTGGTCTGGATTCAGAAAGTTGTCGGACGGTGTTCTCAGGATACCTTGCCAGTGACTTCCAATTGACGGGCAATTTCACATTGTAAAGTCAGTCTTCTTGTTTGGTCGTGGTCTTTTGCTTGAGTTTTAGATCCACAAATTAAGTAATGAATTAGTATTCACTTAAGATGTTTCGCTTTATCTGTTAGTCTTAATGAGCTAACCTGGCTGGCATTTTCGAAGGAAATATAAAGAAAACTCTGCTTCCCATACAAAATTGTTTTCATGACAGAATCTGTAACTATAGGTAACATATTAAGAGACATTACTGCATTGATATTAGTTTTACATTCTTGTCTGGAGAACGTATAAGATGAGGAAAAAAACTATGCAAAAACCTAAGGGAAAAATTGTATAGACCCTTTAGTCGGTTTGAAATTCTCTAGGGCTGCAGGGATTGCCGACCCAAGGGTCATTCGTTGAGGATTTACATATACCGCAATTAGCTAGTGGGGCAAAATGACATGGGGCCATTAAAGCTGCTTGGTGTCTAATGAAAACTGAAGAGGAAAAAAATTGAATAAATTGTGTTAATAAGAAGTGGAGGGAAACTGCGGACACCCTTTCGTTTCTTTGTTCTTATTTGGCCAGACGAGCAGGGGACTCTTCCATCACCCATCACCTCCTCTCCTTTTATGTATTTGATGATTTTGGTCTGGCTTCAAAGAGCGGCCCTACCTTTCCCTATATATATTATCGCCCGTCTAAAGCCAACCCTTTTACCTTGGCTCTCGCCGTCTGGGACGCTAAGGAAGGAAGGAAGGAAGCAAGCAAGAGGGCCCACCTCCTTTGTGTTGACTAAGAACAAGCGGGCAATCGACATTCTCTCGAAACGGACAGTCCACCCGCCTTTGCTTGGATTTAAAGTTTCTGAATTATGCTGAGTAGGGGAGGATGATAAAAAAAGTGAAATTTTGTTGGTTTTTTCTTTTCCTTTGCGATGGTATTTGCTGTCTGGCTTGCGTCACGTCAATCCGTCTGTCATCGCCAATTGTCCAGGATTAGCTGATGTCTCAACCTGTTGGATGTTTATCTTTCGTTGCTCTTGTGTTGCATCGATTGCAGGGACTTTAAAGGATGTCCCTATACTGGCGAAGAAATTGAAACTGATTTCCAAGGAGCGGTTGGCCGTACTAATTAGCTAATGGCAACCACTTTGACCACTTCTTGTACTTGTACAGGTCAAAGTAGTTTGTATAAGTTTTGTGATGTAGTCGGAATAAATTGGACATAAACAGCCGATCAAGGATTATGTGTTGATCTACAGGATGGTTATAATTAAACAGGTGTTTAGAGCCGTGTCCAAAATCTATTGGTCTAAATGCAACCAAATTTTGTGTGCATGCATTCCTAACCATGAGGTTTCGATTTCTTATATTCAAAAAAAATTAGTTAAAAAATTTCCGCTAGGATGACATTTGGCACTAATGTCGCTTTAATTTGCATATTGGATAGATCATCAAATGAATCTGGACATTAAACAGAAGTTAAGAAACAAAGCTCAAAGATTTATTTGCAATTTTGTGTGACAAGAGCAGATGCCATAAGGTTTAGCTGTCCATGGGCTATCCCAATGACACTTTGATTTGTCGCTAATCCAAATTGATAAAACAAGATTTGTGACTCTTTATATATCCGAAAGGTGTGACATTGCCTATCCAATATGCAATTTAAAGCGACGTTAGTGCCAAATGTCACCTCAGCGGGAATTTTTTAATTATTTTTTTTTTATTTAAGAAATCGAAACCTCGTGGTCAGGAATGTATGCACACAAAATTTGGTTGCATTTTGACCATTTTTTGTACACAGAGCTCTAAACATCACCTGTTTAATCATAACCACCCTTTACTTTGTATTACGGAAAGCAATGACTTATACGAATGCTGTTGGAGATTTAACGTTAAGCTTACAGTTTAATAGGACCTATTTTATGGAAAAAATATGTTAAATAGCGCCATATACGTAATGTCCGCATCTAAATAAATGTTTATTAAAGGGAGGGGGGGACGGAGGAGGGGTAAGGGTTTGCTGGCCACTTGGCCGCCTGTGGTCGGGCGCCTGTCACACTCGGGTTCTGGTGGTTCGTCTGTCGTCTTAACTCCGTCTCTAATATATGATGGTGTCGGTCGAGTTTTCTCCTCCTCCTCCTCCTCTGTCCGAATGGAAAAGAGTCTTGTGGGCTGCTGCTGATTCTCAAAAGGTCGTAAACCATGGTCAACTGCGTCGAGACCGAAAGGGATAAAGAGAAGAGAGAGGCCACTCGTGAACATTCCAGCGGGACGAACAATTTCTCTCTCCCCGTGCTGGGAGGAAATTTTTTATTTTTTTATTTTTTTGCTGCTAGCAGCATTGTTGATGTCTGCATTCATTAATTTATGGGCATTTTTTCGACGCTGGATTATTAAATGAAATGCTAATTTTATATATTAGGCATGGGGAAGGAGAGATCGTTGGAATTTCCATGTATCTTACTCCCTTCTTAGTTCCTTGATCGTATTTTACAAATGGGGGAATGTAAATTTTTCTTAAATTGAAATATTATTTTTGTTTATCATAGTCTCGATTGATAGTGGCTGACAAGGAAGCGTGCTGCTCTTAGCTTAAGTAAAATTCCCGAGTAGCTGTGTTATTTTGTCTCTCTCCCTGTTTTGGAAAAAAGCCTTTTGAAACATAGGAGTGCTGTGTTTGGGGACTGTATACTGAAATGTGTTCAATTCTCTAGTTTCTTTGAGCGTCCCTCAGGAATCAAAATAATGTTCAAGTTTCGAACAATACGTTATCATACAATGTTCAATCAATGAAATTCCTTAAAATAAGCATACAATCTATACAATGCAATACACATTAAGCTTATAGTCTAAAATTTCATTTAAACATTAGTTGCATAATTCTTAATTAACCTAGTGGTCTGATTGCGATAGGTGGGAATTTTACAATTTAATAGCACATCTCTACATTCACGGGGATGGGAATTCCAGATATCAATCGAATTATATGGAAAGATTCTATACTTAAAGGAAGAGATAATTAAGGGCGTTTGTAAGTTAAATCTTCTTTGAATTCTTATGTTGGGCGCAGTTAAAAACCAATTGCAGAACATCCTATGTCCGAAAAACTAAAGCTTTCAGGAGAGGGAAAAAACATAATTGCAGAAAAATTTTTTGTTTTATTGAGGTCATGCTCACTTTTACATTGACTGAAAATTTCAATAACATGGTGGGTATACTTTAAGAAAAAAATATTAGTAAGTAGTCATGGACGTGGGATATTCTTCAATTCAAAGTAAAAAAAAAAAAAAAATTTGGAACAAGGGAAAAAGCATGTTTATTGTAGTTTTTGGATATGCGATAGCTTAAATTATGATATTGAATATAAGAATGACAAACCAAAATATTTTGAAAACAATAATGAAAATAAAAGTCCAAGAGCGATACGGATACTTATGTGTTTATTGTTGACGCGTTTCAGTTTACACCATCATCACAGGCATTTACAAAAGTAACAAGTATGAAATGTAATAACATCGAAATACTGCATATAGGTAACAAGAGTAGGTTGTCCACCAATCAGGGATCAGAAGTCACCGAATGGTGAATTACAGGCCCGATTGCGACTGAGAGGAGGACCTAATAGAGCTCATTTCCAGTTAATAATGTCGGCAGTATCAATTAGAAAATCGATAATGGCGTCTCTATCAAAAGAATTTTATTCAGTAATTTGTCATTATTTAAACGAAGATGTTTTCTAATTTCTGTATCTTCTTGTATGTCAATCCTTTCTGCCAATTTTATAATCTAGATGACTGTCATGCGTTTTTCTATTGGTAGCATCCTGTGTCTTTTCAGGAACAAGATGCTCAGCATGGGCCGATTTCTTGTCTTTATTCAACCAGAATCTTCTGTTCTTGGTACCTGATGATAAAGGAACGTTTCGGGGCATTCTAGTTTATATACACCACATAATTTAAAAACATTCTGTTCACGGATTTTTTTGGGGTTTTTTAAAATATATCTACTGTTGCCTCTGGTTTTGTATCCTATTCTTAAGCCTTGGTCATGAAAAACGTTGGCAATTCTTCTAATATTGGGGTCCACGAAACGTTCCTTTATCATGTCTGTGATGATTTTCTAAACCGAAAGGCGTCGGCAATAAACTCATTAGTATCCGTATCAATCTTGGAGTTTTATTTTTATCAATGTACATTCAACGATACTAGGCCAATGGATCCATTTTGAAAACATTGCATGGAAAAACTGACTAAATCCATTGGGATGTTAATCCATTCATTAAGAAATATAATGTGTCATTATAAGGGGTAGGAGCTGGACTGGGAAGTTATTTTATGCCAGGAGGTAGCTCTAGGCATGTACATTTAATTTCGATAAAAAATAAAAAAGCGACCAAAAGTGGTCTTGGGATGCTCTGCAGTTCAGGTCTTCAATTGGAAATCAGTATGACGATTGGGTTAACGCTTTATAGAACTCGTTTAATTCACAGTTTCACTATGGGGTCAAGGGTAAGTGGATTGATCTCATTATATTTATGAGTAATTGATTGGCATTTCGATAGTGAAAAGGCAATTCGAATTATATGGTTGTATGCAGTTTTAACCTTGGTGATGTCATCTTAAGTAGTGGCGGACCAGATAGGAAATGCATAGGATATTTTTAGGGTTACTTTTACTTTAATAAAAGTGGTTAACTCTCTTTCAGTTAGAAATCTTGGAAAGTCTTCTAATTAGGAACTGCATACGATTAAGTTGCAGACCAGTATGATCAATAAGAGAATGAAAAATTAAGCGGGAATGCCAGTTTAGACCTAAAATTCTATGTACCTTAAATCTCGTAGGATTTTTCTTTAGTGCAGATGAGGACAGTATTTTTAACGTAAGAGAAAAATTTTCAAAACAAAACAAAAGTTCAGAAACTAAATACGGACACAGACTGCGATATTCTGAAAAGTCCGAAATCCTCCCCAAAATAGCTTTATATCCAACTTTGTGCCTGAAGAAAATTGGAGCTGCCACTCTAAACAAGAAAAATGGACCGTTCTAATTTTTTGATTTTTTTTAAACAAGGAATTATTGTTGAACAGCGACACCCCTGGATGTCAAGAAAAAGCATTTGCGTACCCGCATTGTAGACAGCACGGGATTATCTGGAATATCTATGTAAACCTCTGAATCTATAATTTTCATCATATGAACCATGGAATCCAGGCCGTTCCAAGAGAAACAATCCCACACCAAAACCTATCATTTCCAAATTCGACCGTTGGCACAATGTTCTTAGGCTTTACACAAACCTTTATATTGCTCTGTAGTCCATTTGTGGCGAACTTTGCTCATTTGAACCTTCATTGAGCATTGGTTTTGATCAGTAGTCCGTCTATTGCAACTCTTACCGAACGTACTGGTTCTTTATGCTAGTTTAAAGTCTGTGGTAGCTCTGGCAGCAGAAGAAAACCGAACTTTCCGGTTAGTTCTCTGCAGTACTCTATCTTGGTCTGTGAGTTTGAGGTCTATCACTCCTTTTTTCACGCTTGTACTTTTTGACTATACAGTGGGAATTACCCACAGTGGACTCGGCTAGTACGAGTTGCCGAGTTCTTCTGTACAAGTCATTTATGCATATTATAGCTCGCTTCACTCTGTCATTAACGTCGTCATCTGAACTTTCCATTTCTTAGAAGTGTTCTAGCACTTCGCGGAAGTGGTTAGATCACAAAAAGTCTTTGGAAGTCATCCCAGTGCAATCACTTAAGGAACCCTTCGGTTAGTTAATGAATAATTTTCTGGAAAAAGAAATTTCACTCCTGGTTTCTTATTTGAAGTTGTTGTAATAAATATTGTTGGTTAACGAGTGAAGAATGACGTTCGTCACGAGGGTTCGCGTCCAGAAATGGCACCTCGGAGCGTGTGAAGCTCCATTTTTGCGTTACGTGTTTCGAATGGAGATGACGACCGTTAATGAGATTTCAACCAATTGAATTGGTTTGGCGGCGCCCATTTTGTAATTGTTTTGGCAACTCTTTTTCGAGAGCGGCCATCCATCCTTGTTTAGAGAAAAAAACAACGGTCGATAATAAATCAGAAATAATTTGAAGGAGTGTCGAGTCCACTTAACACTTTGGCGAGAAACGTTCTATCCCCCCCCCCCCACACCTTTGGGAAGCGATTAAGGTTTATAGGTGCATCTGTCAAAGTGGACTTAATTGGTGGATGGAATCGGCTTAATGTCTTAGAACGAAACTCTCGGAGTCGAAAGAGTTTTCGTTGGGCCCTGGGATTGTGCTGTTCTCTTATTATGTAGATGGATAATTAACTATTAGAAAATGGTTTTTGATATATGTACATACGACATGCAAGTTTGCTTTCGTACGGTCTTAAATTAGATGGAGTGGAATGCTACGTAATTTTAGGTAGAACAACACTAAAGGATCTTTATAAAAGAATGGTGGGGCTTAGTAAGCGAATAAAATAATCTTTTTTTCCGCCCTACACGGGAACAATTTGCGCCATTAGGAAGAGCAACTGTCCAAGTTTGAGTTGCGTTATTCTTAATCAATGTCTGCACCTTTGGTCATTCGATAATCACTTATACTGGCTTATAGTGTCCATGTTTTTTCCGACTACAAAGATCCTGGAGGAGCGTGAGCAATTCTGTACGTCAAACTTCTCTTTAACGAATCCTCAAAGGAAATAATCGCATGGCGTGAGGCCCGGCGAACGGGGTGGCCATGGGTAAAGGTTGTCATCGTCCTTTATTTAGCGCTGTGGAAAAACACGACTGGAATGTGCAAGTACTCCTCAATCGTGTTCTGGATTGGCCGTACAACAAATGACAATCTTCTCCCGTGGCCATCTCTTTCCCTAGATCTCACGCCATGCGATTATTTCCTTCGGGGATTCGTTGAAGATAACGTTTACATACCACATTAACCACGTCCCCCACAGGATCTTCCTTAAATGTACCTTGTCAAACCACACCTTGAAGACTTGGCGTATGGCCGACGTCAACATCACCAGCACGGAACTATGAAAGCAATCTACGGACCATTCTTTCACATTCCACGCTTTATTGACTTTCCCAACCGTTTCGATCACATTAAGTCCAAGTGTGAAGTCGTGCAGACTCTCACATCGCGTTGCTCCATAAAGTTACAGACTGTTTCGGTCTGACTGAAATAATTTATTCAGCGTGTGGATTGGATTTTGCAGGGGCGTTTCGTAGTTCCTACTAAGATGCGTGCCTAAAAACCGGCTCTGTAAATTAAACCTTGGCGGAAACGGCCGTAATTATGAAAGAACCCAATACAATGCACAAAAAAGTAAATGAAATAAAACAATTAAAAATAAATAACTCTATTTAGCTCATAAATAAGCTAATTTATTATATAATATTTTTTTCTTATTCTGAATTTTTAAATTTTCCAACAAAATTTAAAAAAAAAAAAATTTTTCTCTTTTCAGGTAAGAGCAATTTCTCTAATGATAAACGCTGATTTTTGAATCGGATCCAAACAGAAAGCTCATGGTCTAATGATGTTCCTATGAAACTAATTTTTATTATCACGACATATTATGAAGGTTTTTACATTTTATTTTAATATTTAGGCCATAAGTTATTTTATAAAGTAGTTTTTTTCTAGGCGGGGGGGGGGGGGGGTGTAACGTGAATAAGTTTTAATCGTTTCCTTTGAGATTTGATTACTTAATGTTTTATTCATTTTATTATCCATGTTTTATCTATTTGTATGGTTAATTTATGTTCTTTGCTCTGATGGGGCTTATACAAATGAAGCAATAACAAGGAAAGATTAATGAATTAAATTTAATGATCAAAAAGATACTAAAAGTTTTTAACATCAAAATTTAGTTTAAATTGGAATAATTTTATTTAACTTAAGCAGATTGTCATTAGGGTTCAAGTGATTAGCCCGGAGTTGGATGGGCTGCTTTTAAATTTTCAGAATTTCACCAGAATTTCAAATTCAGCATGCTTATTAATATAAAATTACATATTGTGGGTCTATGCTGTGCAGGTAGATTGCAGTATCCAATAGTATGAAAATAGGATGGAAACAAAAAGAAAGATGGATGCTCATGGTTTCTAAGTCGAATTCAGGTTGCGGGTTTTTATCTATTTTCATATTAATGCTGCACTTTTTTGACTTAATATTTTTTTCCGTGTTGTTTGCCCCCATCTTTTTTCGATTTTCCTCTCGGGAACGAGAATGTCTAAACGGTTTGGCGATCTGTTTGCCAATTTCAAAGTCAAAAATGATGATGATTACAAGAAATAAATATAAAATAATAACAATTCGATATTTTAACAAGAAATTAATCCTCCCGAGGAAGGTATAGGAAAGTAGCGGAAGCACTGAGTTCATCTATTTTTTCCCCTTCATCTGCACTTTTTACCCTACCCCCCACCAATTTTTTTAATCAAAAAATTGATTTCCTCGAATTTAGTGTTTAAAAAAATATAAAAGAACCCGATCTTCTTTCCTTTCTCATCATTTTCGATCGAATGATATATCGCATGCCATATTTTGCCTTAGTTCTGAAAACCAAGTAACTGCCACCCCCACAACTCCGACCCCACTGGGATAATTTGGCCCAAACTTCATAGTAATGTAGATTTTGCCTAGAAGAATCTGCATATCAAATTTCATTCCTTTACATATCTAAATACCACATTGATCACATGCCCCCCTCTTACTCCAACCCCGTAATTCCGACTCCAGTGGGCCAATCAAAACCAAACTAAATAGTGAAGGTGGACATGCCCATAGTAAGGTACATTCCAAATTTCAACCTTCTACCTGAAAAAATGCAGAAATTATGAAGGGAACGGACAAATGGACATTGTAAACCAATAAGTATCTACTTTACAAGGATTTCTAACATTTTTTTTTTGCTTTGTATTGTTTCGTTATGCTGATTTTGTTGTGGGCATATCAAGGTGTTTTTAAGGTTTCCATGGTGTTTTCTATATTGTCATATGGATGTCCAGATGTGATAATAAGGTTCGCTTAAGTTGATATACCGTTATATCACATTGTCTTTTGATCATGCCTAAATAATCGTTAGCCGACCCGGTGGCTGCTTATGCCTCTCAAATTTACCGGGTGGAGGATTGAAATCCCGCCGTCGGCATGGATGTTGGTCCCAGTGAAGCGTAAAAATTAAGACATTTGTCGTATGAATAGGCACAAAACGTAGATGTTTGTGTGCTCAAAAATCTAACAATCCAACCAACTAAACCTTATTTCATATTTTGCATTTCAATTTTATAACAAAGTAATAAATGAAAACTGGAGATAATGTTCCAACATATGGCAAACATGGTAGGTTGAAAAACGAAAGGAACAATTCCGCGACTCGGATTCGAACCAGGGACCACGAGTATCTAGCTCTTCCGTGATGACTCAGTCGTTGAATCGAATTTAGGTCGTGGAGTTTCTCTTTAGTTTATTTTCCTGATATGTTCACTCTTTTCATATTTGGTTCTATTCTGTTCAAGCGCAATGAAAATTCAAAATATGGAAAGACCTTCCTCTGCTTAATTATAAATTTTTTTATTTAATTAACCTGAATTTATTAAAAATTAGAGGTCCGCTTGCTAAGACTGACTGTACATGTAGAATGTGTCATGTAGTGTTTAATCATCGCATCGTGTGTCAGTCACCTACTCTTAAGGAAGGAAATAAAGTGCTGTACATGTCCCTTAATAGGTTCTTAGATTAAAAGAGAAGTCATTAAGGGGAATTTGATGTCTATTTATATGGCATGGTCTCTATGGGGCTATAGAATGGGATATCCGGTCAGTGGAGCCTCCCTTGTTTTTCTGCTTTTTTTAATATATGTGCTGGTATATAAAGGCATACTGGGCAAATATTTGGTTTATGACGTCACACGGGCTTTTACGATGGCTTTCCCTTCTCTTCTTCTTTCCTTCCCTCGACATCGTCGTCTCCTTTTCGTTGGCGAGGCTGTTCTGAGGTCATAGGCGCATTAATACCCAATGAAGTGGAGGGATTCGAGTTGATGGTGTTTTAATAACACATTCCTCCACGGCCCCGAATAAATAATGCGAACCCGAAAGGTAATTGACGCCGTAGCAGCCCAGGATTAAAAAAAATATAAAGTTTTTCTTTTTTTTTTTTCTTTTTCCTTCTTCCATCCCGACCAAATGGCCCAAGTTAGCGGCCCATTTGCCCCTTAATGATGTGCCGTGTAAATTGGCGGCTCGCTCATCCACCACCATCACCGTTTTGGGGCCGATTTTTGATTGAGGGAGGTGCTGGTGGTGGGGCCAATTTCTTTTTTTTTGTGATCCAAGAGGTAGACTTTTCGCTTCTTCTTCACCTTCATCATTTTGACACCGAGAGAGAGATAAAAGGAGGAGGCAAGGATGATAGTGGTGGTGGTGGCGGGGAAGTAAAGCAGATTATTATTGCATTTTTCATTAATAATAACCTATGCGGCGGCGATCACCGACGAAACAACGGTGATTATATCTCTATACCGGCGGGAAGAGAAAGAGTTAACTGGGAAAGGTAATCAGGGGATGGATTAGTAATAACACCTTACGGTTCAGTCTCTCCTCCAAAGAGGCATAGAAAACTGAGTGTGGCGGGTGGCTTGAAGGGTAATTTCAAAGGAAACCATTTCCTATGCAAATTTCATGGCTGTATTACGTAATGACTACTTTTTTGATTTCTTCTGATGCTCGTGCTGTGCAGGTTCCTCCTCCCTCTCTCGGAATTGAATAATAATTTTCGTTTTTTTTTTAGTCTTACTCATTTGTAGACCCGGTTGTTGTTTGACTGTTCAATTAATGATTTTGAGCGGTTTTTTCTCCTCCTTCCTGAGATATAAGCTCTTCAAGAGAGAAACCTGGATAATGCACCCTCGGTATTTTGCCTCCGGATTATTAGTCGGCCAGTACGGATGTGTCTGCGGGGGATTTTTAAAGTAGGTTTATTTTAGATACACGGCTCTCTATTCCGTTGCAGCAGTATTGTGCCTTATGCGCAGTGTCTGTAAAGGTTAACATATATATGTAACATCAAATGAATATCAAAATAATGTTGTGGTCGTGTCATATTATCCTGTGGATTATTGGAAACTGATTATCTGAATGATAGGGGAGATCTAGTAGGCTAGACATCTCTGGACATTTTCAACGGTGTTAAAAACAACGTTACTGGATTTGCAAAGTCCTCTTCTGTTCCAATATTTTTTCGAATTTTTTGGTTTTGACTTCAGATTCAGATAGAGCATCAAAAATAAATATTAGATTGGGCACACCTGTTCTATCTTGTATAGCTTGTGTTTTCCATTGTTAGTTTTCGCAATAATCAAATTTTCTCATACGCCGCGTTTCTTTTTAGCTGGAAATGCTCGGGAGCGTCGCTCAAGCCGTTTCTTTTTATGCTTGGTTTAGATATCCATCTTGGCTATTGAGTATTTATTGCCGTTTCTAAACTTATTTTACATTGCAATCCAACAAATTTGTTGGTACCGGCACCGCAATCCAATATTGGGTCTTATTTGATAGTAGCCTGCCTCTAATTTGGGTTTTTTTGTGTTTATATAATTTTTCCATTATTTTGCAACCCACAAAAATGTATGTGACCTACAGTGAGTTTTGATTATATTTTGAGAATACAGACGATAAGTATGAACAGACTGCAACCATACAGAAGCATTAAGATATAAGGGACTGCTCCAGGGAGGTCTACAAGAAACGAGAATTTGTGTCTTTGAGCAAGTATGGCATTGATTGCATTGTATAAAAGAGTTGCTGCCACCCACAGTTGGTGCTACTGTTACCTCCAGGGGTTATCCAATAGATATCCATATCCAAGATGGTTCATCTAAAAATATCCAGAGATGTCTCTCGTATTTCCCCTGGATATCCAAAAGCCCGTTTCCAATGGCTAGCTATCATAAGTAATATATGACATGCTCACTACAGTATATTACACATTCCCTTTCACGATCGCAAAGTAGTAGGGTAAGTTCCTATTCCGCATAAGGCGAGAATCCTGGGGCTTTTGCTGTTTTATTGGCATACTTGTTACTGCCTATGAATCATTGTTTAATTTTGTCCTAGTCTTTGTTTAAAGTGAGGCTACGGTGAATTTGGTGTCCTTTTTATGGCCGCATCATGCATGACGGGAAGTGACGAAGTCGTGTAAGTCGTTCCCGCAATGCATTGCTCTGTTAAGGAAAGGAAAAAGAAAGAGGAGCTTAGCCGATTGTGCAGTTTTGTTTTTTTTTGGGTGTTTGTCGCACCTGGCGCCGCTTCTCTCACTTTTTTTTCCGCGGAGGTTCAGTCGTTTCGATGGCAATCGACATGGTTGGGATTGAGGCGAGGAGGAGGCGGTCGGGTGGGCAGGGGGTCCATTTGGAGTATCCCTCCCCGAGAATTTTCCCGCATGTCCCGGTTGATTGCTTGACCGTTTAACAACTGTTGACAGTTTGATTGTAATAATTGGTCGATCGGCGCACTTGTTAAGAACGCCCTCCCTCGTCAATGACCTTAATCTGCGGCACCTCCAAATGATAAGAGACGGTTTCTCGAGGTACACGGGGCGATTGGGGGATTCGGCCATTCTGCGGCGCCTCACACTAGTTTTCGTCCTTTACTTTTTTTTCTTTTATTGCTTTTTTTGTGTGCCTGATCGGCAATTTATAAGAAGTGAAGAAGAGGAGGCGGTTTGAAGAAGGGAAGGTGGCATAAATATTCATTAGAGAATTTATTTTGAGTTGTAATGAGGAGAAAGTGCGTCGCTCAAATTGGATGATTATCTACAGAGACTCAAAGGATTGAAGCTCATTATTGACAAGAATAAAAATTGTTTAGTAAAATTAAAAAAAATTGTGCATGAAGCTCTTAGAGAAACAAGCTAATCGCAAGACTGCATAATTTCTTTCTCTTTTTAAAATTAGTTTTTTAGATGATACATTAGAGTAACTGAAAAGAAGAATCGGAAACTGGGGATAAAATCTTTTAGAAAGAAAGAAAAAAAAATTTTTTTCTACAAAGTACAAGCGAGTAATCCTTGGATATTTCGAAAGCTAGATGTCATCATTCAGCAAGTTAAATAGTAATCTAAAGTTCATTGCTTTCTAGTTTATAGACGTGTCGGCATTAAATTAATCAATGGCATAAACAGTTGAAAGAAAATAGGATCGTTGATTGGTCTCATGTACGGATTAAGCAAAGAATTTGGTGATTATGCTGGAGAGATAATGCTCCAATATAAAGTAAAAATTTTAAGATGAAAAACGAAAGGAAGAATTCCGCGATCTAGATTCAAAATGAGTAGATCGCCATGGTGGGCAAGGTTAGGAGCTAAAACATACTTAAAACATAATTCAGTCATTACTGCTTGGAAATCCGAA
This sequence comes from Rhysida immarginata, assembly GCA_023313115.1. Classification (NCBI taxonomy): domain Eukaryota; kingdom Metazoa; phylum Arthropoda; class Chilopoda; order Scolopendromorpha; family Scolopendridae; genus Rhysida; species Rhysida immarginata. Next base: position 1,270,824 of record JAHWFO010029543.1, read on the forward strand.
TTTCAGTCGTACCGATGTTCAGTATTGAAGCCAATTCTCGGACATGAATCTGCTTGCTGTCCCTTATCAGGTCATTTGTTCGTGCGATAATGCCATCATTGGCAGCAGTTGCCGGTGGATTCTCGCCCTCTTTCAAACTTTTAGCAACAAGCAGAGACGGATGATCGAGACAAACATGACTCGGTGAACTGTCTTTGAAGTCTCTGATGAATTTCAGATGCTTTCACACTTTCGTTGTGGAGAAACTTGATGATGATTCGTTGTTCCACTTTGGTCGACACATCGCTGTTCACCATTTTGTTTAAACAAATAATCGGTTGTCATGGCAATCGGATGAGTGGTGCTGGATTCTCATGACAGGCGATAGTTGCCATTCCAACAATGAAAGTTTAGATTTTTTACAACAATGAAATTTACAAAAAATAAAGTCCAAGTCAAATTTGAACGCCCCTCGTGAAGAAAGTTTAATATTGGATTGTAAAAAAAATGTCCGGGAAATCTCGTGAACTATGTGAAAGAAAAGCGTGAAGGCTTTTTGCGTCGGTTGGTCACAAGATGAAAAATGGGTCACGTACGTGAACGTTACGCGAAAAAGAGCATGGACAAAATGCTGTTGAGCCATCCCTTCATAGGCAATCAAGGTTATGTATGCTCTATGCTGGTGGGATTTGCGGTGTGGTTCTCTATGAACTTTTACCGCGTAACTATACAAAAACAGTAGACTCTTAGATAGGAGATGGGCCGATTACAGTCTGCACTGAAAATTAAGCGCTCAGGACTGCGTTTAGATATGCGCTAAGAAAACGCTCTTCCCAGGAAAACTTTCACACACTGAATTGGGAACTTTTGCCTCACCCTTCTTATTCCCCGGATCTTGTTCCATCATTTATTGCGGTCTATGTCCAGTTTTCTTGCTGAGAAAAACATGACTGATGGTGATGAAGTGAAACACTTCTTGGACGTCCCATTTTCCAGATTTCTATCGTGATGGAAGAATAGATGAATTCACCGATCGAAGGAACAGAGTTCTAACTGCCCATGGGGAATACCTGGACAATTAGGTAAATTATTTATGAAACTTCAACAATGTTTATATCTTTGTCACATTTTTTCGGATACTTTCTTTACATTCTGATATTTTAAACAAGGAAGATGTGCGAGGAACTCGATTGCATCTCTTTGTTCTCTCCAGTTTCTTGCAAATTCTCATCCAGGTAAGCTCTCATATCTCTGGGATAATGTGGTCAATCGCTGTCTTATTAAAAGAAAAAATTACTTCTATAAAGCCCACAATTTTATCCAACTTCGAAAGTTCAGAGATTGCATCTGTTAGTGTGTGTATATACATATTTTGGCGGTCTCTCAATGAGTTTTTCTGTTAGGAAAAGGAAAACTCATTGTTGCTTTCTTCTTACTTGTCGAATTAATTTTGCAAAAGACTTTTCTTCGCGTGTTTATGGAACTGGACACGAGCTACGCGAAGGACTTCGTCTTCATTTATTTTATAAAATACTGTATGTCAAAGATGCTTGTTAATTGAAGATAGTCTTGCGGATAGGCAACGGATAAAGATTTTTAAAGAGGGCGATGACGAAGGAAGGAGAAATCCCCTCTCGTTGCCAATAACAACAGCAACGACGAAGGTAAGAGCACTCCTCCAATTTATGTGACCACGTAGAATAAATCAAAATGAAAGAGGGGAAAGCTAAAAAAAAAAAAAATAGAGTGGACCCGTTGGTGTTAGGATAGTTCAAAAAGGAAGAGGAGGAGCTGTTGTTATGTGGATTTTCACTTCCGATGCGGTCACAGAGTGGAGGGACGACGCAACCACGTGATCATTGCCCTCATCTGACCCCCACAGACGACGGTAACGGTGAGGGGAGGGGGGGGGGGGGATCGGGAGTAGGAATAAATTTGAAAAAGAACCAGACTCAGATAAAAAAAAATGAAATTGTTTTCTTCTTTAACAGAATAAGAAGTGCGACAGTCAATCCTTATGAGGACATATTAATAAAGTTTAAAAAAAATTTTAATTTAGTTTTTTAACTGAATGTTTTTTTTTTGTTTTTTTTTTTGTAGATTGTTGAAAAAATAATGGGGGAGAGGAGATTACAGGTTTTAAAAACTAATTAACACGTTCGTTCGTTCTTTCTTTTTTTTTTTTTTTAAAGATTTATATTAAAGGCGAATAGTCTTCGTTGGTGTTACTAATTAGGAAGACTAATAAGAGCCGCTAATTGATTCTAAATTTCCAGCGAGCCTTCTGCAAGCCCACCTGTGCTTTAGGAAAGGAATGGAGATACAGGCTGGAATGCAACTAAGTGGTGATTATAACTGGTTGTTGGCAGGCAATCTATTGGCAGGCTGCGATTACCAAATTTTTGTGTCATGAGAGGATAGTAATTGTTTCGTGAAGCGAACATCGAAGAGTGAATAGGGTGGGCTCGAATTTAGTTATGGAACCAAGTCAAATATAGGAAGATATTTCTCTGGGTATAAATTGGGGAATTTTTCGAGGCTTGCAGCCGAATGGATAAATAAAGCATTTGGCAAAGGGGACTACTTTCGAATGAGCCGCTCGACGTTGGTTTATAGAATTTGGATCTGGAAATAATGAGCCTGCAAAATGAGAACATCGTGACCATTGTCCATTAATACAGATTTCTTTCTGCTTGCTTCTCCTCCAATTGACTGTTGATAAGTGGATACGTACAATAACCCGTACAGTTTGGCTCAATGAGTAGGAGTAAGAAACGTTCCAGGAAGAATTCTAAAGCCATGCAAAGAAGGTAACCGTATTGCAAGGTGATTTTCCGCCGGTATCAATCACTATTGTTTTATCAAATAGGATCAAACTATAACAGCAGATCGTATACGACTAATGAACAAAAATGTTTATTAAGCAATAAGCATTTGTCAGTAGACATAGCATCCTGTTGCTTCAAGATAATACTCGACCTCATGCTTCATTCATGACTGTGCAGCAAACCCCTCAGCCGTGCTAGGAAACTGTGCCGTATTAACTGTGAAAAATATTATCCATCAATCATTATCTAGAATAAACACGTCGTTCCAGTTTAAATAAATTCGTACTGGAAATATTTTAGGCCTTACTTCAAAATTAATAATTAACTGGAAAATTAACCTCAAAATTCAAATTTCTATTCAAATTGTCGTTTTCGTCATTTAAGTTTTTCAGATCATCTTTACCTGAAGAAGAATGCAATCGACACTCGAAAAGCTTAGCAAGAAAGATGAATTTGTTAATTATTTTCTATAGCTTACACTGGCAATGAGGTATCCACAGAAAATAGGTGGGTTCCGGAACAATCCAATTTCCGTCAAGTGTTTTCATATATCGATCTGGCATTTAGTTTTGAATACCATCATCTTCATTTGAATTTTTTTTTCGTGTTGTGTGAACGTATTAATGTTATTCTCCTGATCACCAAAAAGAAAAAAAATTATGAAAAAATACAGGTTGTAATTTTCATAAAAATTAATGAATTTAAAAATGTTTATACAGGGTGAGCCAAAAGTCTGTTACCCCATTCCTATCTTGGATACCAATGTAGTTACGCAAATTCCAATACAGGGAATGAATAGGAACTTGAGGGTGCTCTATCTGATGGAGCACCTTTCATCATCTCAAATATGCAAATTAGGACACATTCAAATTCTATCTCGAAAACCGTAAGAGATACACAAAAAGTTCCAATTGCACATTTGTTCAACAGTAATTTGTTCCAAACAGGCTCTTCTACTGTTTGTTGCTTACAGTCATCTAAGACAAAGTAAGTCTTTCCATCAATCCAGATAGTGTCAATGTGATGTCCACTTGCACCAGAGCATAATTCCACACGACATTTCAACGATGCCTGGTTGCTGCATGATAATTTTGTCTCGCCCCACCAAAGCAAAGGACCATGTTGATCATTTCCTGGTTAGTGTACTCTGCCATCTTGTTTTGGTCTGATTTTTTCTCAGCTTCAACATGCCTTCTTTTTTATACCAATTGCACAGGAAACTGATGACTTTATGGTAAGTTGTGGATAGGATGAGGATGGTGCATGAAATAATTTGCATGCTTGGCAAATGGTATTCAGAAGAAAAAAAAACACTCGGTGGTTACTTCCGAAACTTAAACCCAGGATTTTGGACTCTGTTGCTCTCGTTTCCTCCTGTGGCCACTCATCCCTTGTCTCAATCTTGACAGAATCAAGGTTTTAATGATGCAGAGCTTGCAATGAGGATTATGGGTGATCCGCTCATCGGATTTTGGTGAACCTTATTTTTGTTTTATTTGGGATTTACTGTTGAACAAATGTGCAATTGGAATTTTTTGTGTATCTTATGGTTTTCGAGATAGAATTTAAATGTGTCTTAATTTGCATATTTGAGATGATGAAAGGTGCTCCATCAGGCAGAGCACTCTCAAGTTCCTATTCATTCCCTGTATTGGAATTTGCGTAACTATATTGGTTAGGAAGGGGGTAACAGACTTTTGACTCAACCTGTATAATCTCCATCACAATTGCTATCATATTTTCTTTATATAAAAATCCTAACAAAATATTTCCATAAAAATCTTACCAAACAAAGTGACCTTCATTTTATCTTTCTTAGATGTTAACAATCAGCATACTTTTCGTTTGTTGGAAACAGTGATGGTTGGATTGTTGCTTAGCATAACATGGTAAGGTGACTTTTTTGGTGCCGTGGTCTGTCTTTTTTTTTTTTTTTTTTTTTTTTCTTCCGTCGTCTACCGATGCAAGTTTCATCGATGCTGCGTGTCGAAGAAACCACCTCATCTTTTCCTATAAAATTGACCATTTCATTTGTAACAACACAATAGTTGGAAATATGGTAATGTAGGAAATGTTTAAGATGGTTGGATGGTAATCTTATCTGATCTGCTTTTGTTTGTGTTTGTTCCTATTTGTTTCGTGTTTTCTTCCTGTTGAGGCTTAAGTTAGCACAATGTCCTGTTGGGTTTTGTTATTTTTAAAATGAATGGACGCCGAGTCGTCGTCGTCGTTGTCCCTGTTTTTCATTCTACTCTGGTGACGCGAAAGGAATCGTTTTCATTGACTAGGTGACATTTACACAAGACTTTTGTGGAGTGTGGCAGTTGAAACGAGTTTATTTGCACACCGTTCTCGTCGATTCCCGTGAATGACTCCACTGACCGACTGCGCTATTCCTTCCAATGAAAGCTGTAAGGAAAAAGCGATTCCTCGGATGGTCTATTCAAAAAATACTTACTCATTAAATTACTCATCAAGGTAAATGTTTAGCTTTTTTCCCCTTCTTTCCATTTTTTTTTGCTGTCTTCCGTTTTTTTTAACGTTTTTTCCTCGTGGCTAATGTAATTAGCGAGTTTGAGAGAAGAGGATGATGGTAAATAGCCGAGCAGTTGTCATAAGAGACAATAGATTTTTATAAATAATTTTTTAGAGGATAAGTTTATTTTTTTGTTTCGTTTTGAGTTCGTTTTGTACTTCTGTGGGAAGAGTCTTCTTCTCGAGAAGTTTTTAGATTTTTGAGTCGGCATCTCGACCTTGCCTGACCCTTTGCCCCATCTGATAGGAGGCTCATGATGGATTAGGAATGTCAGCCCAAGACTCTTTTCCTCAATGTTGCCGTCGTTTTAATGGCACACAGATAGCAGGCTGATGTACAATTGCATGTGTGTGTGTGGGCGTATCTACATCAAATAGGGAAGACCGCTTTAAAGTGAATGGGATGCCACCTCCCAGGGAAAGTGTGAATTTTGAGTATAAACGGTAGATGCTCTTCCGCTTGTATGTAACATAAAATTTTTACAGGAGATTTTAAAAGAAAATTAAGTTCTAAAATTTTAATAGTACTTTTAGAATTTGTCCTCTTCTTCGTTTCACACACATATCAATTGACTTTTGTAATGAATGAATTAATCGGATACCCCTAGCGCTATTCCATGGAAATTTTAAACTCTCAAAGATTTTACAAGGACGTATTTATTAATTTGTTTTGTTAATTTGTCCCCTTCATTATCTGTGTTATCCATATTTGTCTAGAGTAGGAAACTGTAGAACGAGAGCATGTTTATTCATATTTGTCCCCTCTCCTTCAGCCATCTTCTGGCCGGCCAGGTGGTCGAGAGGGCTAGGGCGTAAGCTTTCTAGTTCTCGAGTCTGCCTGGTCGTGGGTTCGAATCCCGCCGTGAGCATGGATGTTTGTGTTTGTCCCGGGCTGCGTACAGATATAACTTGTGTATAAAGGCGCAAAATGACCTTAATAGTCGACACCAAAATTTCTAATAAACCAAACCAACCAAACCAGCCATCTTCTGGGAAGACGCATCTTCTTGGAGAAAAGTTAGAATCTATATCGACTTCTTGGAGAAAAAATAAACAATTAATCCCCTAGTACTTATAAAAACCTTCGTAAAATTATTTGCGGGAAAAGACCAACCTGATAAGGTCTTTATTTTGATAATACCCAACTGCAGACATCCTGCACATCTATGACTTAGGGATTTCCCCCCCCCCCCCAAAGGAATCACAGTCCGGACAAGCTGTAATACTTCGAAAGACACCTGGTTTGAAGAGGGTACCACTTTGAGATACTTTATCTAATGTCTCCCACATGTTTCCCATTGGGTTCAAATCCAGACTGATGGAATACAGAAGATGCTGCAAGTTGTTGTAATGCTTCAGAATGAACGACTTTGCACGAATGAAATTGCAATTGTCGCCTACGAAGCTTAGATAGAAATGCAGCATTTAATCCACTACACAATTTAGGTCATTTTTTTGAATTCACTTCGACTTTCTAGCAAAATCATTGAACCTGCATCAGAAAAATGTCAGCTCCTCCAGATCCTTGGACTGTTATGCATTAGGTAAGCTGGGAACATTGATTCTCTATGCCACACTGACCGATAGAGCATATAAGTCCAACCACATGATTTGTAACCAATCGCCTATCGTTCAGTGAAGACTAATTTTTATATTCTGTTCCGAAGTCGTCGTTTACGTGTTGCCATTCAGCTATTTACACCAATTCTGTACAGTAATTCCTTGCGCATAATTGGCCAGTATTAGAATGAACCTGTTAATTGTTGCTTTTCACAAGTCTTTTCAGATGATCTGTTTGTGGACGACAAATTACTTCTTAGACACTCAATGTATATTAGTTTACTATAACACCTTAGAGATCTTGGCTTCTGAAATTACAATCAGTTCGGGTGCAGGTTTTGGAAATCGGAGCTCCAGCAAGATACGACAACGAGCCTCTGAACGTTCCTTCGTTTTCCCTATTGTCAAAATGAGTGCAGCCAATTACTGTTATGCAGCAATAGTTGCAGAGGCTGCGTGGTTATTACTCGTCATCACGTAATCTGCATTACCATGCCATGAGTGATCGTTGCATTAATTTGTATCGTAATCTAATTCAGTGGTCGGCATGTGTTGCATTAATTTATTCACTGACGACTGTTTAATTAGAAAATGTTGCGCAAAGAGGAGGCTCCAAGAGTTGTTAAATCGAGTTCACTCGAGCAAAGGATCCTTGTCGGAGTCGATTTCATGAAATAAAAGGGTGCCATTAAATATCTTCTAATTTGTGGATAATGAGCAAAGTTTAATTTATTTTCGAAGTCGTAAAAAGGTTTCGAATAAGCATGTAGGTAGGTTTTGAAGAAGAAGAGCTTAAGGCGCATTTTAAATTCATTCCGAAAATTGTGTCAATTATCGTCATTCTTGGGGTTTGCTTAAAGAAAGGAAGTCAAAAAAAAGCTATCGAATTAAGCTCCTTTTATTTCTTTTTTTAACGAGTTATCTGAAAACCTGCCAGAACCATTTCGATTTGTTTTAAGGCAGAGAAAGGCGAAGGGGAGAAATAAAAAGAAAGAAAAGTGTAACGGGTTTTGAGCGTATCATCACTTGAAGCTTCTTCGTCTTTTTTTATTTTCCTTGAGGTCGTTAAAAGTTGTTTTGCATTGAATGGGAGAAATTAAATTGGTTCGTCTGCTTATCGTTCGTCTCGATCGGGGTCTTTGGTTTGCGACTGACGGCTTCGGTGGTTGCAAATGGAATGGGGAGGAAAAGAAATAATAACTCGGAAAAAAATGAAAGAAACGGGGATGAAAGGGACGTAGAAAATTCGGATGGATTTTCTTTTCTTTGTCTTTTTTTTCTTTTTTTTGATTGGATAAGTTCATGATTTCGTCTAAAGCAATAGCAGCGCTTGGCATTTGTTGCTGTGAATGCTATTATGATAAGCCATGACCGATTGCTGATACCTAACAATTAGATTTTCTATAAAACAACTTCGTTTTTTTCAGTAATTTATACAATTATAAAAAACCTAAAAGTAATCCTATAAAGTCTATACATTCATTCTTGAATATAAATAATAAATTCTAAAAACAGTCAATGTCATTTGTGAAGAGTAATATAAAAAATGTAATAAAAATAGTGAGCTGGTTTTCTAAAAAAAAATGAGCTTAAATATCACTTTAAGACATAGCTTTGTATAAACTTTTTCCCTTACTTTTAGCTGTAGAAACCGATTACATACATGTATGCATACAACCAGTCCATTATTTTTGTTAAACTTTGTATAATTTGAAATTGGACTGGCCAATGATGTATTGTTCTACTGTGCACTGATGACCTACTTGATGGATTATTTGAAGACAAATACTTTCAAGATTCTTCTTTTGGAAACTCTCTCATCTTTGGAACCGAAAATGGACTGGACATAACTTGAAGAAGCTAACGAAACGTACCATTCTGAAAATTCTGAAAAAATTCTGATCTAATTTGGACACCAACACTTTTCCGCTTAGATACAACTCTCAATCCATCACTCCCTCTAAGGCCTTTAAATATTTGGGAATTTACATATCCCACAACCTATCTTGGGACACACATATTAACACCCTTGCCTCTACCTTAAAATTCGCGTCTCGGTTTATTTTCCCGTCTTCATTACCTTCCCCCCCTACATCTTGTTGTTGCTTTACTACGCATTAATTCACTCCACGCTTATCTATGGTATACAATTTTGGGGATCCTCCACCAAATCTATCACGTCTTTTCCGACTCCAAAAATGGTTTTTTCGAATTTTTTTGAAACGCCGAAAGCCATCCTCTGTGTCTCACTTATTTAATTAAGTTGGTGTTATCCCCATTCATCAACTTTACACTTTTCACCTGGCAATATTTATTTATAAAGCTCTTAACAACCTTTTACTTACCTCTTTGCCTCATTCTCCCTTTATCCCCATTACTACTCCCCCATACAATATTCGCCATTATATTCCCTTCACTCTTCCCCGGATTAGTCGATATAGATTATTAACAATTAACGCATAAAGTTTCAAAGGTTGGCTGGCTATCAAAGAAAAAAATAAATAAATAAATACCTAACGCTCAGCAATAGATAACCACAAAACCAGCTAGATAAACCTTGAGATAACCACGAGGCCTACAACATAACAAGGCCTGGAAGCGGAAAAGTCACCTGACCATCGGGGTGCTGGCAACAATCCAACCTTCATTGTTTCCAACAATCAGTGTTTTTCCTTTTTCACTTCCATGCCTTGTTATCTCGTTGGCCTCGAGATAACCCAAAGCCAACTATACTCTATCCAACGAAAGTTGGAGTGGGCGTGTCCAGTTAAACTTCCTATTTCAATTGTTAGATATTGTTGCCAAAGTAGAATCAACAATAGAAAGACAGGCCGGGGCACTGAAAAGTCACATGACCAAGATAGATCGACAGATAGATAGAGCAACAATCTAATCTTCATTGTTTCCAACAAACGAAAAAGCACTGTTGAAGTCCAAGCTACTTTGGTCATGTGACTTTATAGTGCCCCGGCCGGTCTTTCTCGTTAGCCTCGGGATAACCACAAGTGACGTACTAACACGTCACAAACTAATTTTACCGTATTTTAAATAAGGATTCATAAGCATAAACGCATGAAAAAAATTAAATCAGTAAAAACAGATATTTAAATTCACAACAGGACTTATTTTTCTTTTTAATTTTTTGTCTGGGTTGTAAGTGTAGGTTAGATTGGGTGGAAGACCATCACCGGTTATTTTATTTTTAAAATATTTTATTTCCATTAGATTCTACACGCCTATTTAACGCGTTATTTCTGTATTGCTCAAAGGCGTGGTACCCGTATAGGTCTCGGCTGTTATAGTGCATTCCGAAATTGTCTTCTGTAGTTATTCAATGGACTTGGTCTTAATCCTAATTATTTCATCAGCTGTCGAAATACAATCAAACCTCATTATTACAAACGCTTTTAATACGAATTCCCACTTAAGGTGCATTTTTTCCCCGGTCCCGTCTCCGCGAATGCTATTTCTATAAAAAAAAAAAATCAGTTGTTCTAAAATCAGCCGTTTAATTCGATTTTTTTTTTTTTTTTATCAAATCTCGGATATTATGAAGAATGTTAAGAAATTCATTCGAAGAAAGTTAAATTATTTGATATGTTTATTGTAATAGCAAAAAATATGAAAAAAAATTTAAACAAATAAGCACCTGTAATAATTTTTCGATTGAAAAATGTAAGGAAAAATTCTGCGAACTGGATTCGAACCAGGAACCTCGACTGTCATGGTCGACGCCTCTACCAATTGGGCTATCGCAGACACCCGGACAGCCAAGGTGTCACAAGGTGTCTTAAAGACAACCAAGTTGTCACGGTTGAACGCCCAATCGGTAGAGGCGTCGACTATGACAGTCGAGGTTCCTGGTTCGAATCCAGGTCGCAGAATTTTTCCTTCATTTTTCAATCGGAAAAAAAATTATTACCTGTGGTTGGAGATTATCTCCAGTTTATAATTATCATTATTTATTTATAAATAAGCACCTGTTATTCGATAACCGCAAATTCCGATTTTTCTGTTTGTAAAGAACTGCGAACTGGGATTCGAGATCTTTTCAATTTGTATAATTCTGTGAACTCTGCTATTACAAAAAATTATATTCATTCATGTAAACAAACGTTAATAACCCAGTATTTTTCAATGGACCACTGCGATTAATGAGTTATTGCAGGCCACAAGGCGTTTTTTGGGGGTTGCATCAATATAGCTGGATTCGTTTTTAGAAATGTTGAATTTACTTGCAGAAATTCTGGATCAAGTTCATCTGGCATCGAAATCACTCGAATCCTAGGTTTCCCCTGTCCTCCTTGGCGAAGACATGCCTGGTCTTTGAAGTCTACCAGATTGCCGGTCTCATAACTCCTAATCGGATCTGTATACCTAAAAAAAAAAAAGTAGCCAGTCAGTGTAGAAAATTTTTATTGATGTTGAAAGCGTTTGAGCATTTTGTATCCATTTAACCTTTCGCTATCTTACGGAGAGAGTTTTCCTTTAGAAATAATGATATACGGGGTGTCGGTTTTTATGCCTTTTTATGGCGAATTATTTCTTAAGCAGTAAAAATTACACGCTTAATTGCCTCCTGGATCGCGTTTCGCGGGAGATCAGTTTTTGAAATTTATTTGTTGCTCTTTTTTTCATGATTCTTCTTAAAGTTATTTGGTGCTAATAAACTTTTTTTTTAATTATTATTTTGGAGTGAAATGCGATGAGAGCCAATTATCTGCCGATCAAGAGAAGGGTAGATTGAACGAGAAGAGGTGAAATGAGGGATTTTGGGGATTGGGTCTTTGAATTTTTTTTTTTAATTTTGTTTCAGCCAATCGGCCTTGAGGTCCGTCTTATCAATTTTCTGTCGATTATGACTGTATGTGGAAGTAAACGTTTCTAATTAGCTGAGATGTATTAGGTCTAATGAGAGAGGGGTTCGCTTTGCTTTCCTTGTATTTTATTTTATTGACAGGTTGCTGCTTTTGTCGTTTTAAAGGGAGAAGAGCACCGACCTCTATTAGACGGAATAGTTTGTTTTTTTTTAAGTTTTATAGGAAAAAATTGCCGTCGGCCTCTCTTCTCCATAGACAGTTTGACACCTGTATAATTTGGATTCGCTTCCTACCTTTCTTGGGTAAAAAAAGGATTTCATTCCCTTTGACGTTATTGAGAATTGACCTGTCGAAGTTTTTTCTTTTAATTGTATTACCCAATGTAAACGTCTAGCTCCACATAATTGAAAGGCTTATTATTTCGTCACTTGGCAACATTTTAATTTCATCGTTTTCTTTTTTTTTTCCTTTATTATATTTAAAAAAAAATTATGATTATGTAGGGAAAAAACAAGTGATTCGACGTCCGCATGGATAAGACTATCTTCTGATCATAGATAAGAGAGAAGGTTGTGGTTTGTTTACTTTTTTTAAAGTAAATACATAATTCTTTTTTTTTTTTTTTTTTTTTTTTTACCTGATTCTTTATATTTTTTTAAAAAAATTAATATTAAAAAGCAAGAAACGAGCTCTTCAGAGAAGTTTCATTGTAGGAGGGGTTCTTTTTGTTTATTTTATATATATATATTTTTTATTACCACCTGTTCAGTGGGACATAAAGAAACGACCGTTTAAAAATGATTTTATAGGATAGATTTAAAAAAAAAAATTAAGGAAAGCGATCGGTCACGTGATTGCCAGGTGTGAGAAATGTCTCGCGAAGAGTGAGAAAGGTCAGGGCTCACCTGTTACGGGTTGTTGTCTATCCGCAAAATTTATCGAATTTTATTACCTTCTTAATTTAGGCCTTTAAATGATATTTGCCGTCGCTGTAAACAATTTAGAGATGTTATCGCTGGAAGAAGTTTTAATAATTATCTTTGCTGCCTGCTGGCGTGAGTTAAGATTAATCATCTCTCTTATTTGAATAGGAAATGAAATTAGGGGTGTTATTTATTTATTATTATATTAGAAACTCAATTCTAAGTTCTGAATTGCAGAAATAACGAAATCTCTTGCCCACTAAAAGTAGATTTCACTTCTTGTATTTGGGCAAGAGGTTTTGTTATTTTACACACTTTTATTGAATTTCACTTGTTTGTGTGTTTGTGCGCAAATTTTGTAATCAATATTTTGCCCACTTCCTGACTACCTAGAGCTCTGCAATTTTTTTATCCAACGGCGTCTTATCGATGACAATGCATGTTTCAATCGTTAGTTTCACTAGTCTTTAATTTATTCGTAAGTTATTTACTATTTAATTGTAATATGTATACAGTGCATTCATGACGTACGACTGCCTGTATTGTTGTTTATTATTATCGTTGTTAATTGTCGTATGTAATTGTTGCTAATTTGATCATCAATGCTAGCTAAGTTGTTGATTGTCTTTATGGAGAGGATTTTTTTATGATTAGCCAGATTAATGTATTGTAAACATAGAGAAAGGAATTAAAATCCTTATGAAAGATTTTTTACTTCCTTTCTCTATGATTGCAAACGCTTTCCCGAGATACAAACGCAGCCAACTGGTGTAACTTCCAAGGTTTTTTTTGGTTTTGTAGTTATCATATAAAAGATTATATTTTTTTTTAAATAAAGACTAAAAAGAATAAAATAAAATATATAAAATAAAAAGTTTAAAGCACACACTTTTACCTTAAAAAGTGCAGTAAAATGTAAAAAATCTAATTTTAAAAAAAGATAAGAGTGTGGTGGCGCGTTTAATGTTAAATTTTAAAAAGAAAATACTACATTATAAAATAAATGCGCCACCACACTTTTACCTTTTTTAAAAATTAGATTTTTTACAATTTACTGCACTTTTTAAGGTAAAAGTGTGTGCTTTTAAAATTTTTATTTTATATATTTTTTTGCTATTTATCTGTATCAACAGTTGGCTCCTTATCATACATATGTTCTGAAATTGTATGATAAATTTAATGAGTGATATTACTAAGTAAGTACTGTAGTCAGTTTAAAGTAGTCCTCTTAGATATAGCGTTCAGATCTAGGGAGTCGTACTCCAACCTGGAATCTCATCTCGAAGCTGTTTTTTTTTCTATTCAAAGCCTCTTTTAAAGAATTTAATTGAAGGAAAAATTAAAAATTAAAATTTTAAAATTTCTTACAAAAATTCGTCTCCCCCATCCCATTTTTTGCATTGCAGAGTTAAAATGGCGTACAATAACATTATTCCATTGCATTCTCATTACAAAAATTAGACCCCCATTACGACTTGTAATTCATTTAATTTACCTACTTTGGATTTGATCTTCGCTACTGAAAATATGAAAGAATCTTACAGGGCTCTGTTGGAGAACAATCATCCTGCAAAAGTATCTCCAACTGGTTACTGATTTCATTCGAATATAGGGCAGCTGGGCTGTTGCCTGTGATGATCGGATCTTTTTTTATTACTTAGAAATTTGTCTTATAAAGCATACTGGAAGAATATCCAATTCAAAATCCGATACTTACCCATCTACCTATTGTCAGAATCCTGCTAATTTAATTATTACTATCTATGTTATTTTCAATTAACAACAATACGACATTTAAGTCCTTGATAGGACGCAATCTCAATAATAATTCAATAAATTATTGAACGGTGCAAGTTAATTAAAGGATTGCCTGGGGGGGGGAAGGAAAATTTAGAAAGAAAAAAAAAATAGAACGAAAGGAAAAAAAGAAACAAAACCAAACAAAAAAAGTATAAAAAGGAAAAATCAATATAACAAAAATAATAACAATAATTTTATGATATTAGTCGATGGAGGCGCTGTAGTGTAATGATGGCATAACTAAACCTAAAAAATTACTCTATTTCAATTTAATGGGACTTTTTCTAATATAATAGAAAATAAATAGAATTTTTTTCCATAAGAGAAGTAATAACTTTTTAATCCTTCGCAATAAAAACAATCTTCAGAGATTAAACAATAAAAGCCAGAAACAGCGACACCAGTATACTAATGACTCACTCACATACATTTTGGAAGTTAGGTAGGGGGCCTTACAATGATGGTGTCAAATTTGACCTATGAACTCGAATTTTGCACTTTGCAACTTTGCGACCGTTACAGGTAAATAAAAATTTCCAATTGTACAGTTGTAGAGCTCAAAACGCTGTTTTAACAAAAAAAAAAAAAAAAAAGATTAAAAATAAGCGTAAAAATAAAGCCACTACAACAAAATGAAATTTCAGTGCTTACGGTACCAGCATCAGTAAATGATTTGAACAACGATTTCAGCAGGCATGTACAGACATAACACCCATCATGATGAAAAATGTGATGGGTTCTGTGAATTACCGTGCACATTTATGCATTGCTGCAAAAGGGTAACACATTGAGCACTGCATCCATTGACAAATGTAGCTTGAGCACTGAAATTTCATTTTGTTGTAGTGGGTTTATTTTTACGCTTATTTTTAATCTCTCTCTCTCTCTCTCTCTCTCTCTCTCTCTCTCTCTCTCTCTCTTTGTAATTGTTAAAATCAGCGTTTTGAGCTGTACAAGTGGAAAATTTTCTCCACCTGTAACGGGTGCAAAGTTGCAAGGTGCAATATTCGAAGTGAAGGGTAAAATTTGACATCAACATTGTTTAGCCCTTACCTAACTTCCTATATGCTCCCAGCAACAGATTTATTGCATCTCCACTCGTTTCGAAATTGTATGGATGTTAACCGACTTTTGGCCCACCTGTATATATTTTATAATCATAATAGTTATTGAATGTATACTGTTATCTCATTCACTTGAGCCTCTTAGATTTTGCCTGTTTTGGGTCTGTCTCTGGAGATTGACTTCCGGACTTGTTCTGATTTTCGTCTTTTCAAATCAATTACAAAAAAATGACATTGTATAAGGAGTTAGTCCATGTTACAGAAAATCAAGAAATGGACACCAACATACTTTAATGTGGAGATGCGTTTCGGTAAGTGATCATCGTTTGCCAGTATAGAAATGATTCCGAATGCCAGCTTTGTTTGTAAAAGAGAGGAAACCAACAATAACCACAACTTAGTAGATTATGCAGATTATCAAGTACCCGTCTTCACATGAGCATTTAAGGAATTACGATATAATTAAAATATACCTTGTGGACAAAGGTCTCTGAAATAAATTCTGTTCATCAGAATTCTCTACCTGTAGCTCAGGATTTTTTTTATTGTTATAAGTCTTGTTGTTTTAAGCAATCCGTGTAATGACTGCTTTTTTCATATTATGTGCTGCTAATGTTATTTTTTCTTCATTAACCTATTATTCATTATTATTAAAAATCCAACCTTGGCCCTTTTTAAGGACGTACGGCCTCCTCTCGATTCTTTCCGGTTTTTAATATTTAAATATTTCATTTTTTTATTATTATTTTATTTTAATGAATTCCTCGTGGGATTCAACTTAATTTGTCAAGCTCAGAAGCAACTTTTCTTTCCTGCTCCTATTTTTAATGTCGTGCTCAAAAGTATGCACACACTCTTTTTTAGAATGGACTCGTTTTTATGTGTTTTTTTTTTTTGTTGAACTTTTCATTAAGTGCATTGAATGAATTGCCTATTTCTAATATTTTCTTAGGCGAATTTAAGGCTTGTCAAATGCAGGGTGGTAGGATTGTTGTTGTGGTAAGGGACGTCTGGCGCTTGTTTACACACGGGTCGTAAGGAGGGTAAATAGACCGGGCGGAGAAGTAGGGGTTGGTTTGAAGGACGGGAGGGAGTCAGGGTTGTTTCTTTGGAGTCAACAAGGATTCAGAATGAAGTCGATCTACTACGTGTATAGCGCTGCTGCTGCTATTCCTATAGCAACTCGGTGCGTCCTATGTTTGATAGGGAGTAATGAATATATGTGTCTCTGTGAACGAGATTAGATCGGTCCGGTGAATCCGTTATGGAGGAAGAGGATAAAGAAAGGGAAGTGTATGGGGGAAATAAGGAACTGGTCAGGAAGAGGGAATTATTGTTGAGCCAGTGGTCAGCACGTCAGCACCCCTTCTTTTCTGTCCTCCCAGTCTGTTCTTCCCTTTTCGTCTGAGTTTGATTGATTTATTGGGAAGAGGGTTTTCATTCATAGAGCTGATATCTCAAAATTACTCTACGGACGAGTGCAGTCTAAAGGGAAGTAGGTTTATCAAATGGACTCTTTAAGGCAATAGTAATCAAGAGGGCCAATAATTTTTATTGAAATTGCAAAATGAAGTTTTAATGAACTGGTAGATGAAACAGTCTGACGAACATTGCTTCACGTTGGTCTTCTGTCTATTATTGCAGGAGTATCAACTCGATTTTGCGGAACTCTGAGATATGTTGATCCATTAAAGGTCCTGCACGAATGGAATCCTACGAAAACTGTAGGCAACTAATAAGAATGTTGGTTGAGAGAGAGAGAGAGAGAGAGAGAGAGAGAGAGAGAGAGTTGGAACACTACTTGTCCGTCATAAATGTGGAATACAGAGAAAGAGTTGACCTGTGCAAAAAGGTAGAGTGAAAGGATATTTTGAATACATTCTATGAACTTACCTGTTAAGCATGAAAATTTCCAAAACGTCAGATCTATCTATGGGAAAGTGCCCTTTCCCGATTGAATAAAAGTATTCCTAGCGCCCTTGTGTGAACGCTGTGTAAACTATTTTTGAGCCATGATAGATAGAGAGAAAAAAATTCCACTTTCAAATTGTAAAGCGCCACCGAGAGTAGAAATCCACTCTTTGCATATCTTCTGGATACTGTACGTTGCAGTATTCACATGTACAAGATATCGCTTCTATTTCTAATTCTACCAAATCGGTGGTGGCATATTTTCAGTGAGACAGGGTAGTAGTTACCTAAAAGACTCTCTCATTGTTTTCTCTTCAAATTTCTCGTAAAAATTAGCGGTATTCTGCATTGTGGTCGATAACCTATCACAATTTAAGAGGAATGGATGTTTTTTAGATTAATTTAAATATTCAAACATTAAACTACTTATTATACAGTATAGGCAGGCATATAATTTGGTAAATACTTTGGTAGAGTTGAGTGTTTCCGTTATTTATTCATGGTGGAAGAATGTATTTGAATATTCCGTGGACGTTTTTTGCTGGCGAGAGAGAGAGAGAGAGAGAGAGAGAGAGAGAGAGAGGAAGGAGTCAGAGTGAAATCTGTCCAGTAATTGAATATTCGCTTTTTTGAGCTCAAGAATTTTTTAATATATGGCATGCGCCGCCGCCTCCTCCTCCTTCTCGGTTCCGGAATTATTATGCTCGTGTTATTAGGAAAGAAGGAAAAAAAAGAGGAGTTGAATTGGGAGATGGGAGGGAGAAAGACTTTGAAAGGACGATGACGATTTTTAAAAGCTTTTGTGCATCAGGATTAGGAAGCGGAGTAATGTGACGGCTTAAGCTTGTACTCAGGTTTACACAAGAGTTTGGATTTCAGCATTTCTTATGATTTAATATGCAGGGTGTTCTAAAAATGGTATAGGAGGCAAACTGTGAAAGTTATTCTTGCAGGGGATTAATGTGTGAGATCATGAATTTGTTTTGGTATATTACCTTGCGTTTTGCGCGTAATCGCGTTGAAAAAACATTTCTTAATAGTCTGCATGTTTGGTATCGTCCAGCGATGCCCCCGAACTCATCTGAATACGGTAAAACAGTTATAAGAGAAATTTACATATATGAACAGGTAGTGTTGCGTATGAGTCGGCTGTTAAAAATATCACTACGCGCAGTCCGATAGTGCTATTCGGATTTAAAAAAATCTTGTTGTCAACATTTCCATGCTATTCGGATTTAAAAAAATCTTCAGTTCTTAGGACACCTGTATTTGCATAAATGTTTGCTTACATCTAGACTTTTGGATCCCATGATCACATAAATGTTTGCCTATGGATTTACCATGCCAATTTGAACATTTCTTGTTGTTTAATGTATTTGCTTTAACTGCTTGTCTATGGATCCAGACCACTTTTGAACGACAGTGCTGTATATTGTGAATATGGTTTAGGATTAAGGTTTTTTGTTAGACTTAGAAAGTTTTTGCTACTGTATGTGAACATAATGAACGTAATAGTTAAAGCGTTTGTTTTAATCCTTTTTAAGAATTGTCTGCTAATATTATATATTTTTATTGTAATTTATTACAGTGAGACCCAAATTTTCTTTAATAATTTACTCCTGTCTAATGGGCGGTCACTTTCTCCGTAAATAGTATTTCCTGTACGCGGCGAAATTGATTTTTTTCGAAAATTACAGAAAAATGATTTTTCTTTTTTAAAAAAATCTCGTTTCCTATTTTTACTTGCTTCTACATAAATGTTCAACTTTTCTCATTTTTTAAAAAATTCTTTTTATTTTTCCCTCCTCCTCGATTGTGGACCTAGATACTGTGTTTAGCGCTAATAAAAATGTTGCCGGCTCCTAAAGTGCGTAAAGGAGTTTTTTAATTATGTATTCGGGTGCGAGTAAATTGTGATAAAAGTTAAAAGTAATAAATTTGAATCAAGGAAGAAGCAAAAAAAAAAAAAAAAAAATTATTTGCCTCCTCCTCCTCCTTCCTAGCCTACTCCCCAAAAATCTTTTTTTTTCTTTCTATTCTTTTAACACAAAGTTGAATAACAGGTTTTTATCAGGGAAAATGTTTCACAAGCAGCCGGGTAACTAAATTATTATCATTATTATAACGTTAATATTATTAATGGAGAATTTGGGATAATAAGAGTAGATTCGCATATTTGTTCTTTGAGGCTGCCTATACGAATGCTATTATAAAAAAATATTATTATTATTTTTTTTTTTTATTATTCTAAGAAAGATACAATAAGAATTTTTGTGTTCCGTTTTTTTTTTATTAGTTTCTATCAATAATCGTCCGTTTAATTAAAATAATTATTTTTATAGAATTTAGTCGTGATAATAGCAAATTGGTCTTGTTAAAACTTATTAACTTCATCTTTTTTGACAATTAATTAGGTTTGTAATTTAGTTTCTTTTTCCAGTTTTGAGGAATTTTTATTAATGGCGTATTTAATATTTCCTGATTAAAAAAGGAAAGGAATAGATGTAGGCATAGGACACGGATGATTAAAAATTTATTACTATTTTTTATGAAACGAATGAATTATTATGAATGTAAGTAATATTAAGAATAATGCTAAGTGGATAAAGTTTTTAAATTTGTTTACATCTCAATATGTTAAATTTTGATAAAATAATTATATTTGATAAAAATGTATAAAATCATATTTTGATAATTTTTTTTTTTTTTTTTTTTTTTTTTTAAAAAATTGGTAAATGATTAGAAGTTTTTAGATTTTATTTATTTATTTATTTAACATTAAATCATTTTAAAAACTTCATGTAATATTTAATGATGAATTTGGACCGTTGAGGAGTATATTAGACTAATAAAAACATTTACCTCAACTCCTGAAAAAAAAAAAGACTAAATAGGGAAAATATTTAAATATTACAAATTGGTTAAAAACCAGAGGAAAAGAACAAATTTTTATATTTGAAATTTTTGAAGATAATTTTTGATAAATTTATTTTTTATAAAATGAATGTTTAAAGAATTGTAATTATTTTGAAATATTGTAACTTTCCTATCTCTTAGTTTCTTTTTAAACTTTATATTGAGAAAATATTTTAATAGCAGTTTTTTTTAATTACAATTTTTTAAAAAAATATATGTGTGCGTGTGATAAAAGCGAATAAAGTAATCTGAATTGTTAAATGATGCCAAATGAAGCACGGTTGCATATTAAGATAAAATGAACGGAAAATTTGAAAAAAAACAAAACTACTCCATTTATTAAAGGGATTGTAGGTAAGTAAGGTCGTCGAAACTTTCGTATGCTATCAGTTACTTCAAATTTAAAATATCGAGGATATCCAACTTCTTTTACTATCCAAAATCCAATGGCCATTTGAAGGAGTCAGATGATTTATTTTTATGAACAAATTTAAGAAATCATTTAACTTCAACAAGATTTAATTAATATAGACAAAAATAAATGTTAAAAATTGACGATTATTGTTATTTCAACAAATGACTTATTGTTTCGATTGTTGTTCTTCCCGTTTAGAAAGCATTCCAATGGAATAAAAAATGAATTTTAAGAAACATTAAAGATTGGCTTTGTATTAATATAAAATATCTGAAATGTACCGTATGCAAGCAGAATGAAACTTAATACATTCACGGGCAAGCTATGGAATTCATAATGCAAAATAATATAGCTATGGAATTCATATTAACATTGGAAATCCAATATTTTAAAATTAATGCAAATTAGCCTCACTTAATTGACGCCGAACGTTCTAATTGTATTTATGTATTGGAAATTCAAATTTGTAAAGACCTAGTAGCTAATTAATTCTTTGTTTTCATCATGATAAGAAGCGAAAAGTAAGTTATCATCAACATAATTAATTATTTGCAGTTTTAAATCGTGTCTGGAATGTAGAAGCGGTTAGAAGAAGAGAAGAGATCCAATAACTGATCTTTGTACGACGCCTTATTGCGAAAAGCATTTACAAACCTCTTACAATGCATTTATCGTTAAGTGTATCAGCAATGAATTACTGTTACAAAAGGTCGCCTTGTTACAGGCGAATTTCAAAATTATGCCCTCATTCTTCCAGCGGAATTCGGTGAAACATTTGCAGCTATTTGAACCAGTAAAATCTTTTGGTTTCCTTTTGTTTTTTTTTTTGTGTTCAGTTCGAAATGTTTGGTGTCGGGAGTCTTGAATGTGCTGTCACGTGCGTCCATGGTTGGTTTCTGTGGCCGTTCCACGGGGGCTGCCCCGCGCGTTGATGAATGGAACGGGGTCACCGATGAAAGTGTCGATAAGAATGGCTAATGATCTACGACTAAATATAGGCGCTCACTAGAAAGACATTGCCTTTCGTACGGGCTTGTTTGGAGGCGGGGCTTTGAGGAAAGGGTTTCTGATGCTTTGCTTAGCCCGAATTATTGATGGATTGCTCTTGTGTGATGAGTTTGGGTTCTTTCCTACCGCCTATCAACGCCGAAAGAGGATATCTTGATTGTTCGGTTTGATAATGGGCTGAAAAAGGAAGTTTCCAATAGGGTGGGTAGGGAATGAAATTTCGTAAGGATTATCGAGTTAATTGAGCTGCCTTGGAAGGAAACTTAAAACGACTGAAAGCTATCAGAAGTAATCAAAATGGACGTGGGCTCAAAATGGGTAAGTTCTTCTTATAAGATGAACGTTTAAATGTGAAATGATACTATTGATCAGGATGAAAGATTGGGTTGAGCGTTGTCTACGAGAAGTAACCAGCTCGTAGTGAGCATATTGGTTAATGTGTTTGTTTTTTGGGGATTAGTGTTGGTTACTTGTACGTTGCAAGGGATTCGCCGAGGAATGCTATCTAAATAAAAGGAGCACGAACAACAATTAGAATAAACGGGAACCCCAAGGGTGGGTGGTAAGTTATGTCGTCGTCGTCGTCTTCTTCTTCCTCCGATAGGCCTAACGGATGGGGAGTCATATAGATTTACGCGGAAATCACAAGGACGGGTGCTCAGGTCGGAAAGTAATTATCCCTCTTATCTCCGTGGTTTTTCTCCAACTCCCTGCCGAGGAGAAATTAATTTTCCGCGCCTACCGTCCCATGATTTACGAGGAACGCTCAGATTCTGTATTTGGTCGAATGAAATAAATCTCGCCCCGTGCAAGCAAGGGACTTCCTGCCGAGTCCTACCCCCTCCTCACTCTCTGCCCACCTGCTTCATGGCGACAATAACTCTCTCTCTCTTTCTTTCTTCTTATATTCAATAATGATAATAATATTAATAATGCCCTTGCCCTTAACTCGGGTTGTTTATGGCGCTAGGAAGAAGGAAAAATGAAAGGCGAGTCATTTGTTAATATTGAAGTCGCCATTATTTATTTTTTAAGTGAACTGGGACCCCATATTTCCACCGTTTAATTTTTTATTCGTGGGGTGTATTTGTATGTTTACATGACTGCTCTGTCTCTGTTTTGTCCACATTTCCTTATCTATTCTGTTGTATGGAGTAATCTATCGCCTCAATTGCGTTGTACTAGGACTCTGGGTGTGCCTATGTTTACGAATGACCCATAACCATATAATATTGGATCTCTTATTTTCCTAATTTCTTATCTGTAAGAAAATAGGAATTCGGATTTTGTCGTTTACTTTCTTTTCAAAAAAACTTTTTTTGGATAAAGCCTGATAGGATTTACCTTGAGTTGAATATAATACTTATAAAAGGGGCCCAGAATAGCATTAATAACTCGGATTATTGTATTCTAACTATATTGAATAGCTATTACATAATCCAGTTATCCGATTGTCCAGCTAATTGACCCGAATGCCTAATTTTCTTATCTTTAGTGGCATAACTATTCTTAGGGAATGATGTATGTAAATGCAGTATTAATTGAATGGTCGTGTAGATTGGGAAGCCATGCAGAATGCCCTTATAAGACTTAAGCTTTATTAGTTTCTATGTTGATCCACTTCTTCTTGTCTTAAAAATGAATTTTGTTTAAATTTCACTACCAATATTTCGTCTATTGGAGCAGAGTATATGGAGATCGGTAGACCAACTGGTAGAGGAATTGGTGCAACTGCGATTAGGAGAAAGGATTAGAAAGACAGGATAACAGGGATTAGGACGAAAAAAGTAAAAAAGTGAGATCCGAGGAAACCAGAGAAGACCAAATTTAATTCCATAGAAGAGTGGAATGCTACTATTGCCATCGCTTTTGGCACTTCCATTTATTTTAATATTTAGATTTTTTTGTGTGTAATATTTCGTAAAAATAATGATTCATGATCTCCCACTCCAAGCCGAACCCGGGTTTTGGTTAAGAACTTTAGCAAGTTATAAATACCTTCATTTTTGTTAAAGTTCATAAAGACCTCTAAGTCCACAACTATTTTTATCTACTGTATGGACTTGTAACCATCAGTCAGCAGAATACATTACTCAAAAAGTTACACTGTTATTATATGCCATTTGAAGAGCACAAGATAGATTACAAAGGACCAATGTCGAAATTACAAAACTCAGAACACAAAGGAAAGGCAATCATAAAAAGGGTAACTAAACCAAATTGAAATTGAACAAGGTGGGAGGAGTGGGGGATATACAGTAATATCATAAAAGAAGCTTCAAGTACAATTAACTTTAAAAATTCAGTTAAGGTTTCTTAAAAAAATTAAAAAGACAGGAATCGCCAATTGGACCATAATCCGGATTCATCAATAACTTTGAATCTTTGATATACCGGGCGTTTGACTGAACTTTATAAATGAATAGGCACGATTTGCATTTGATTTTTGCTTGTAAATGCCTGATTGCTGTATGGGAGGTACTTTGTCTTTAGGGTTTTGAAAAATAAGTTTTAAAGAGTCTTGATTATGAAAAGCCAATTCCCTGTCATATTGTTTGAGGATGTTCCGTAGCCCTTTGTTTAAAGTTGGGTTGCAAGGAAGAGTTAAATACCCTTTGTTGTCTTTAATCTTGGTATGCTTGGAATATTATTCTATTAGCATTTTAAATTTTCTTTTCTTTAAGAGGTTTTTTAAATTTTCTTTGCTTATTCTAATTCAGCAGCAACACATAATATGGAAGAATAATTCGATTTTATTCATTATGCGTTTATGAAACTTCCAACCACATTCTTGATTAACGCTCAGGCTAGGGTTCTGAACAGAGTGTAATTCAAATACTGAGCTCATAGGATATCCAGATGGCATATGCTGTATTTTGACACCTTAATGAGCGTTAATCAAGAATGCAGTGTATAAGGGACGGAAAAGAAAATTTGTGAGCATCTATTCAATCGAAACGTTCATTGTAGAAGATTGTTGAATTCTATAAAGGGTCGTACAAATGAAAACGAAAATTTGAGTGGGGAAAAAAAAGACGACGTGCAGGATCGTAAGTTTTTGTTTTCAACAATTGCGAAACCCCACGTGCAAATTCGTTTTTTGACATGTGAAGGAGTTTCAGTTTCTGAAATTCATCATCGTATGCAGAACGTCTATGGAAAGGACTGCCTAACCTTCACTCGTGTTTGGGAATGGAGCAAGAGGTTTTCGGAGGGACGGTCATCATTGCAAGATGATCAACGATCTGGAAAGCAAACCGCGCCGTCACGTATGATTCCAATGCCAAAATTGACGCTGTCGTTGCTAAAACTTTCGTTAGTCGTGGAACTGTTCACTCCATTATCAGGAACCATCTGCACAATAGAAAAATTTGTGCACAATGGGTCTCGCATCATTTGACATCAGAACAACTTGGAGTTCGAATGGCCATGTCCCTGCAACATTTGACTCGCTATGAACAGAAAGGAGAGTTTTCTCGACAGAATCGTTACAGGGGATGAAACTTGGTGCTTTCATTTCCAGCCCGAAAGCAAACGTCAAAGTCGTCAATGGAAGCATTATGAGTCACCACCCCCGAAAAAATCAAAAGCAGTTGCAAACAGCACGAGGAAGATGATGTTGACCGTGTTTTTTTTGATCGCAAAGGCCCGATTTTACTGGACGTTCTTGAAAAAGGCGCACAGTTAACGCAGCACGATATGGGGAAATATTGAATGCACTGCGCGCGGCCATCAAATGCAAGCATCCTGGACTTCTTACAGAAAGAATGGTTCTTCTCCACGACAACGCGCGTCCTCACACCTCGAAAGCAACGGTAGACCTCATCAAAAAGTTCAACTGGGAAGCAATGCAGCATCCACTTTACAGCCCTGACTTATCTCCATGTGGCTTTCACGTTTTTGGGGATCACAAGAAACTTGTGAAAGGCCGCAGGTTTCAGTCGGACGATGAAGTGAAGGAAGAGGTTTGGAATGGTTCCACACGCAACCGAAAGACTTCTTCCATAAAGGAATTCCACGCCTTGTTACACAGTGGGATAAATGCATGCTTAACGCATTTGGAGAGGATTTTTAAATTCCTTGTATACACTTTGGATAAAATAAATAATTTTCGTTTTCATTTGTATAGTTGGAAAGTAAGTAATATAGTGAAACTGAAAATATTATCCATCTTTTCAATAGCAGACACAATTACCAACCGCTTTTCCACAAAGGATACAACAAGATTTGCGCAATCCGTTGTGGAAAAGCGGTTGGTTCTTGTCTCCTATTGATAAGTGTTTCCATCCACAGTCTATAGGTATTTATTATATTTAGTATTATCCATCTTATTTATAAGGTGAAATAAAGTGATAAATGAAAGGAGTAAATGAGTCGTGGAATTTTTCCTTTTCTTTATTACTTTATTCCACCTTATTTGTTGTATTCTAGTTGGTACTCGCATTTGAGTAGATAAGCTTTCGTTGCAACACTGAGTCTTGAAGTTTACCGTACGTATATGTGCCCTGTTTCAATATTCGTGAAGAGGGTACACCGAAAGGGTGGGAGGGAGTGGGATCGATGACGAAACGACAGTCAACAGGTAACCTTGTCTCCGTGTGGTGTCTCTTTCCCCTCTTCTTATGAAATCAGGCTCACAACCCGAGGTCGAGAGGAAGGAAGATCATTTTATTTCGGCTCATTTTTGCTTTAATTCCAGTCTCTGGTGGTGGTAGTGGCGGCGGGAGGGGAGAGACCGGAGGAGAACTGATTTATAGCTGATGAATTCGCCCAAGCCATAATTTTTGTTGGTGTCACAAGGGGCCTCCTTTCCCGGGGTTGCATATGCTTAAAGGAAAGCCTTTCTGCCCCCCCCCCCCTATTCTGTGATTTTTTCCTTTTTGCCTCTTCTCTTTCTTATTTTATTATTATTGTTATATTATTATTATTATTATTATTATTATAAAGTTATTACTATTATTTTCTGAGGTGGATGGGGGGGGGGGGGGGGGGAGTCAGCAACAGACATTAGGAACTCCAGGAGAAAAAGGATGCTCTTGCCAAATCGTCTACGGCGTTCACGCTGCGTTTTGACCAAGTTAGTAAATCGTACAAATCCCCCCCCCCCCCCTTCCCCCTACCGTGATTAGCATTTCTGTGACAAGTTGTGACTTTAATATGCATTAGTTGGCCGGTGCATCCATTCCTGGCTGGTTTGTTTGTTTGTTTTCTGTTGTTTTCTTGTGAATTTTCTATTTGTGCGAGATAATTCGAGTTTCTACGTTATTCGAGCAGAGAAATGGATGGGACGAATTTGCACTCGATTCTAAAGATTTTTTTTTAAGAAAAAGTAAAAAAAAAAAAAAAAAAAAAAAAAAAAAAAAATTGGTAAGCATGTTTCGAAACAGAAGGATATCACAGTTTCCCTCGCTCATTCAACCATTTTTGCTTATTTCGGTGTTGGCATATTGATATTACGATTTTGCGGAAGTGTTTTTTATACTTTTGTCAAAATCCTGATACTGCTTTAGTAGACGGTATCATTTTTCTTAATCTTTTTTTGGTCTGACTTAAAGTTTTGGAAATTGACGAGCTTAACTGTTTAAATGAGCATGATTAGACCTGAGATTCTTGTAAATCTGGGTCTTTACTATTAAGCGTGGCTTCTTATATTTTCACAAAAAAATTACAATTTTTTTTATTAATTATTCTAAATTTTTTGATACTGCACCAATCTTGTTTGTAGGTTTTTACTTTAGCTTAACGGGAATTCTTCACTCTCAGTAATTGGATGAATCATTTCAAGTGTGATTAAGTCGCCGTGTGTTTGTCCCCATTTTTAATCACTTGTGCTGAGGTGAATTGCTGCTTTTATTTTCTCATATAAGAAGTATCCATGGAAAAGATGTTGTAATCATCAACATTCGATCTCGAGATTTTGATAAACATCTTTTTGGAATTCTGTCTGTGTGTCTGTCCGTTTGTATGTGAACATGATAGCTCAAAAAACGCCACAAGCTAGATGGATGAAATTTCGTATGTGATCCTTTTTAATTGTAGATCTGTATCCATTTGTGGATCAAATCTGTTAAGCGGAAGTGATATTTTACTTAAGATTTAGGTAAAAGAAGATGGTTTTCAACTTTTTATCACAAAAGGGCCACTTTCACCCTGAAGAAGATATTCGCGGGCCACTGAATGAGATGTTAACTGTTTTCAAGTTCCTGCACCCCTTCATACTGTAGCTGTTAATAGATTAGTTGCTGAACACCATCAGTAGCGATTCGGACCAATCCGAATCTGGTGGCGGACCACAGGTTGAAGTCACTACATCTCCTTGCCAAAAAATTAGAACAACGGTATTTTACGTTCTGAAGTTAAATTTGAGTGGAGAGTAATCAACAAACTTTTGTAGCTACAGGTTTAGACTTTTTCCTGGGTAATGTACTTATTCATCTGTTCGACATCAAATGGAACATTAATTTATTCAAAAATTAAAATTTACATTAAACAAATTGAAGGTGACAAAATATTAGAATAATTCCAAGATATAGACAAAAATTTCCAAAACTGTCCAATTTGGTGAGCAGAAATGTTGCAAGTGATTTACGAGTACATATCGTTTTAATGTTCATATAAAAGGCATTGCAACTTTCCTTAGCACAGACTGAGCAACATGGTGGAAAATCGGATGTTTATCATATCACAAAACGAACAATATGTGATCTTTATTGAACGGAAAAAAAAACTCGGGTAGTAAATTGCGGAGATCATGAAGTGCTCATAAAGGCTATAGTGGCAAAGGTGTTAAATCAGAAAAAGAAGGATCCAACTTTTACAGGAAATCGAAAGAGATGTGGATGAAAACGCAAGACTAGGGAGAGGCAAGGCAGGCAACTGAAGAAACGCCGTTTCAAGTGTTAAATAATTCATTTTGAGCAATTCATTGAGTAGAAAAGCTGTGGAGCAATCGTATCTAGCAGAACTACAAACGACGACTACATCAATTTGCGTTTCAGCCCAGAGTTCCCAAAGCTCAACCTCTGATGACGTTGAAGCAAAGATCAACTCATGTAAAGAGGTGCAATGAAAGAGTTACTTAGGGACAGGATGAGTGGAGTAATAAACTATTTAATGACGAATTCGTGTTTTCTTTGTCTTTTCGTGACCAAGGCTCACTTGTGTGGAGAAAGACATAAGCAGCTTACAACAGGAACTCCCTCAACAGATCAGTGACATTTTAGGAAAGTTGTGGGTCCTAAATGGTGTAGTAAATGCCGCAGTCATCAAGAAATACTTCACAATTTCATGATCATATCATCTGGAGATCTTTGCTGTGATTTTTCTTCTGTTCCATCAGGATGGTGCATCTATTCATATTGCTAAATCCAAGAAAGAATATCTTCACCATGAAATATCTGCGTATTACATGGCCAGTAATTCACCAGACAATAATCCAACTGAAAATTTATGGAAGTTGATGAAGGCTAGACTTCAGCAAAGACTTCCACTGACTAAACAGGAGTTGAATTCGGAAATCAAACATTTCGGTCTAATATCAGTCGTGAAGGATGTGCTAAGTTGGTCAAGAGCATGCAAAATAGGCTAAGTCTTGTAATTAAAGCCAAAGGCGACGCAAGTATTAATTTGATGAATCGTTTTCGATTAAAAATGACTTGTGTATTTTTTTTTGTCATTATTCTAATTTTTTGTTATTTCTCGAGATTATTTTATTATTTTGTCATCTTCGATTTCCAAATTTACAAAATTTACAAATTTGGAAGATCATTAATGTAAATTTTAAATTTTGAATAAATTTATTTTTCTTTCGAGGTCTACTAGAGGAATAAGTACATCATCCAGGAAAAAAAAAGCCTAAACGTGTCGTTATAAAAGCTCGTTGATTAACCTCCACTCAAATACCGTTATTCTAATTTTTTGGCAAGGAGTTGTAGTCCTAAACACATACTCGAGTTTCTTCGTATAAAGTAGGAGTTTAAATAAAGGTAATCAAATAAAACCTAGTCTGGGCCTTTATAATAACGAAAAACCATTAGATATGAAATTGCCAGCGGAACTGATAATTCAGCTGAACATCTTATAAAATTTTCATGTAAACTGAGACTTGAAATAAAAATAAAGGATTCAAAGTTAATCGCAAAAATTATGGAAGAATAGGAGAAAGTCGTGATGAGAACACTTCCGATTTATTTATTTATTTATTTTTGATTTACCTTTTCTGTTGGCTAGGGTATACTTGTACTGATCACTTTATAATTTTCAAAGTTTGATTTAGATTTTTTTGTTTGATTGACCGTTTAGCTACTCGGATTTCATATTTGTATATCCTACAAATTTTTCCGTTTTATTGGTATTCAATAAAATAATTTTATTTTTAAGTAACCGCTGATTATTTATTCACTTTAAAGTGGCTCCCCGTTTTTTCTTATTTTTTAATATTTATTGGCCTACTTAATATTAAATAATTGTGTAGAATTAATTTACATACAGAGCTTTTTCGCTTATAATTAAAAAAAATTTCAGCTTAAAATAGTTAATAATCGTTAAAAACTAAACTGGCGCCTTTTTAAAACTGATTTACAAAAAAAAGCAAGGATAGATGTTAGTCTCTTTATTTACCCTTTAATTGTTTTTTTTTAAATTTTATTTTGGGAATGTTTTTTTGGATAGTTTGAAGATATGTATGAAATTTCTTCTAAAGTTAAAATAAATCTGCAACTAATGAGGCGTGAAAGAGTGAGTGATCCGGGTGGTGGAACGAAAGGAGAAGGGGAAACGAATGGTGGTTGGTTTTCGTTTCGGTAATTTATCGAATAAGTAAGCGTATAAATTTTGCACGGGGAAGGGAAGGGGTCGCCGAAGAAGCACGAGATAATTTATGCGCGTTAAAGAATAATTACTGTTATTATTAGAGAGTATTAAAGATTGAGAGAAAGTTTTCTTGTTAAGAGAAAAATGTTGTAAGGGAAGGTTTGGCCGACGGGGCGGGAGGAGAAGAGAACATCCATCTTTCGTCTTCTTCCTCCTGTATCTTTTTTTTTTTTTTATTTTTTTTTAGATAATTGTAAAATTTAGAAATTTATTGTCTGTGTTTTAAGTAAATAAACATTAAGCATTTTCAGCGTGGTTAATTTCATCATTTTTGTTTTTGTTTATTTGACTAGTTTAATCGATGCGACCTTTTAAAATTATTTTCCGGATTAATTTAAGAAGCTGGAGGTTTGTCTAGACGAATGTCTAGGTTTTATTCAGTTTTTTCTTAATAATAATTTTTTAGGCGATCTGTTAAGACGTTCAGTTAAACTCTTCTATCGTGCGTAGCTTGGCCTATCGTTGTTAAGGCTCATTCGATAACAAATGGCGTGCGGCCTCTTTACTGATCTGAGTGGATTTTTTTTAATTTTGAAATTTTTTAAAGTATATTTGTTAGTCTCTTTAGTGGACCACTCTAAAACTAATGCACAGCATTTTTGCAATAATATATATACTTTTGCTATTACTATGTTGAGAGTTTAGGAATGAAATGACACTTCTCCATCTTAGAATGCGTAACTTGCAGTATAAAAAATGCTGTATAAAAACGCGTCTGGCTTTCCACGAATAACAAGGGAATAGTTCCATTCAGGCAAAAGAAGCTCCATACCATGTCGCCGTCACCCTTGAACTGTCTTGACAAGGAACGTAGGATCAGAAGCTTCATGGGTCTCCCGCCAAACCCTCTGCCTACCATGGGTAGAAAACAAGATGGATCGTGATTCGTCAGGTCACAAGCTTCTTCCCAAATTTAAATGTATTCGTTTGTTCAGTGTAAATTTTCTCCAGGAGAATCATGCAAGACGATATAGTTTTCTTAGTGAAATATGTATTTGGCGTTTTTTACTTTGATGATTCCCTAAATAATCGACATTCTTTATCTTAGAATATTCATAAAGATTTTTCTTGTCACGACGTTCCACACACTACTGTAGACGAACTTGCCTGTTTTGTGCAGAGCTCATTGGTTTTCGTATAAGAATGCACTGCTGATTTGGATGGTTTTCAATTCCCGGCGCATGATTCTGCCTTTTATATGTCGGGAACAGCATTGTGATTATTCACCCGCCCCCTTCTAACCTGGGGTGTTTCTCCTGGACTGGACTGGGCCCGCTCATCAAGGTGGACGGAAACCTCAATGCTGATGGCTACAGGACCATTCTGGATAACGGGGCACTTCCAGCGCTGTGGGAACACTTCGGTGACGGGCCGTTCCTCTTCCAGCACGACAATGCGCCTTGCCACAAAGCAAGATCCACATCCGACTGCTTTGACGAGATGCGGGTTGAAGAACTGGATTGGCCCGCCCAGAGTCCTGATCTCAACCCCATCGAACATTTTTGGGACGAATTGGAACGACGTGTTATATCCAGGATGGTTCGCCCTACATCTGTTCAGGAACTGACCACGACACTCCTCGAGGAATGGAGGTCAATACCTGTGGATACATATCGTAAACTTGTGGACAGTATGCCATGTAGGGTGGAGGCAGTGATAGCAGCTCGGGGTGGTTCCTACACACTACTGATTGAAGCTTTTTGCGGCTTTACGGTAGAGCAACAGGTGTCCCTACTCCTTTGATCATGTAGTGTAAGTACACACTTGAATCGCATGACTGCAAACTATTTTGGATAGGAACAAATTTTGGTAGTTCTGAATTGAATTTCTTCCCTCAGATGAGTCGACCTTTTTACTCTATGGAATTTGTGTTAAAAAGTATCCATTGAATGGTGGGTTTTTTTGACTTTAGTCTCTATATAAATATTTTTCTTCACGTTTTTTTGTGTGTTTCGATGTTTCTCAGTCTGACACCATTTCCGCTTTGAAAATTCAATTTGTATTAATTTTAAAATGAGACCCCTTACGCGGACGATTATAATAATCGGCGCTGCTATTTATTTCGTTTCGAATGGAAAGAACAGCTCCTCTAGAGGGTTAGCGAGACGGGGAAGACGTTTTTAAGAGTATTATTGCTCTCTTTTTATTGAGAGGCGAGATGGAGACAAGAGCTATAATGATAGCTCTGGCCCCGTCGAAGCGTGGTTTTGGGGCCGATTTGCCGGGCCACGTTCCCTATAATCAGAAGAAGAAAGGTAAAAATTAAGCGAAAAGGTAGGGTGCGATTATTAATATAGAAAGATGGCGGGGCAACAGGATCTGCTCGCTGTGTTTACCTGGTCGGGTTAATTCATCTTTATCCCTTATTACGCCTTGGTTCTGAGTGATTTATATAAACTGAGACGGAAGGTGTGTGTTTGTACGACGAGTTATTATGTTTCTATATAAGAAAGGATTCTGTATTTTTTTTAATTAATTTTTTTTTACCCCCCCCCCCTTCCCTCCACCTCGTCCGTCAGCTCTCATTATCAGCTTAGCGACTTGTTATGACCAATGACGAATGGGATCTTTCGTCTCTCTTGTCTTTGCCTGCCGTTAAAAAGAGAGAGAGACAGGGCGCCCCGCTCTTTTACCTGCTCGTAAAAGTGTCGACCCTTGGGGTCGTGGTCGGTCGTCGTCGTTTTTCTTCTCTCTCCTCTTCAACGGTAGAATTTTATCGAATGCCGAAGGTACCTGTTGTCGCTCAATTCTGCTTTCTTTTGAGTTTCGAGCAGTCGTCAAAGTCTTTATGGGTGCTATGCTTGAATGAGCTTAACACGGACAGTCAAGTGATAGAGACGCAACCGTCGTTCCCAGTTTTTCAGCTCACAAGTATAGGGAGCGATCTATTGTCGCTTAGTTTATCACAATTTAAAGGGTTCACTATTACATTTGTTTTATAAATATTCAAGGCCAGCGCATCTCGAATTGCAAAATAAATATATTTATAAAATTAGCAAATTCGTATTAAGTTCACATGATCCTCTAGCCATGTTATTTTTAGGAATTTCTTGAAAATGGATCGTGCCTTTTATATAGCATCAGTGGAAAATGAATTTTGATATTTCACTGTAGGGGAACGTTTTATTCAGATTGGGTGATTTTAATTTTAAAAAAAATAGTTGATAAAATTACATAATTGTGAGTGGTCGCGAGAAAAGGAATCTGAAGGGATTGGAGACTTTTTGTTTTTTTTTAGTGATTTATAATCGTTGGATTTTCCATTTTATTTTAGCCTAAGAGAACATTATTATAACGAACAATTTTTTTATATTATTTTTCTCACGCATCTCAGTTTCGATTGATTCTTACACAGCGCACACGTTGAATTAAGATTTTTGTTTGCAAGACTTATTTTGTTCCGAGGTCTTGTGTCCAAAAGGTGTTGGCTTTCTCTTCCTCTGCGCTTGCGTAACTGGCAGAGCTGCATACCATATTCGTACTTTAAACACATTTTTCTCTGAATCTATTATTTTCCCTTCAGGTCCCTTTTCGCGTGACCACTCACATTATGTCAATCCTCATATAACGCGTATTCTCACATTGCGATTTCCATATAATGCGAAACAGTCCTCCTAAAGTGATACTCTTTTAACATGGTTTCTATTGTAGGAGGATTGTTGAATAGAAATTCGTTTAGAGGCTGGGAAGCAATTTTTATTCAATTAAGAATCTATAGATTCCCATCTGGTAAAATTCCTGCGATTGTTGCCAGAACCATTGTGTAACAGCAAAGTGTACCCCAGCATCGGAATTTAACCGCTGAACAGTATATTTTCATAATATAGGTGACCAAAACTATTGAAGCTAATAATATGATTTATATGTGCAATAAAATGTTTTAGATGGTATTTAAAGGCACTGACTTAATATATTCTAATATGAAGTACATTTACATACAAAATATTACATGTATTGAGATTCAGTGAACAAAATAAAAATTTTAAGAAGCCAAAACAGAGAAGAAAACCAAAATGCTACATATTAAACTAAGAAAAATTACAAAAAACAGCTATTTAAACACAATACAAAATTTAGAGACGCCATCAGTCAGAATCGCTATTATGTTCATCGGTATCGCTGCTATCACATTTTTCGGAATCGATATCAGGTTAAGGAGATTAGATGTCATTATATTAAATTTCTGGAGCTCTTAGAAAATTCCATACTTCGTAAATAAAACAAAATAGCCGGAAACTGTGGACACAATACCGGAATAAAAGGAAAACAGAAATCCAGAAATATTTTTTTATTGTCTCAGATGTACATTTCGGAATTCATAATTCCTACATTTTGATTCACTGATGAAGGAATTATGAATTCCGAAATGTACATCTGAGTCAATAAAAAAATCTTTGTGGATTTGTGTTTTCCTTTTATTCCGGTATTGTATATGGCATACTTCATGAGTCATTTTGCTATGCCTTTTTTTGGAGGAGCACATAAGCTGGCAATGAATGGGTCTGATGTGATCAGCAGTCTATTAATTAAATCTGCATTTGTACAATCATTCGCAAACACAGGTGTTTTGTACAGCTGATGAGTTACTCTTTCCTAAAAGTACATTAAAACACCTGTATAATGCGATATAATATACTAAAACTGTTTTTATTGTTACATTAACCATAGATAAGGTTGTCACAACAATTCATTTCTCACCGTGTAGTTATTCTCATACGGCAGTTTTTGAATGATACAAGAGATTTTGACAAGGAAGGGAATCTACGAAAAATCTGTCTCGTCCAGAATATGCCGATGTTGCAGCATCACATGAAGATGTGAGATATACGAGGGGCGATTGATAAATAAGGTCTCCATGACTGTAACTTTTTTATTTGTTAACCGATTTTCAAAATTCTTTTTGTATCTTATACTCACATTTGTCCTCTATGTAATGCACTATTAACTTTTCGACATAGTCCCCATCCCTTTCCACGCATTTCCGGAGTTGTCGACACCAAGATTGAATGGCAGATTTGGACCCTCTTCTGGAGTACGATAACGTCCGCCCGCACACGAGTCACCACACACCAGAGACTACAAAAAATTGCAGTTCAAAAATGAAAGACTTTGCACATTGCGATTTTCACCACTTCCCAAAGAAGAAAGAGCCCCTTAAGGGACATGAGTTGGTTCTGAAGGCGAGGTAAACGCTGCCATTCAATCCTGGTGTCGACAACAACTCCGGAATTCCTCTCCGACGGGTTCACCCAACTAGTCACGCGTTGGCGCAATGCTTGGAAAGGAATGGGGACTACGTCGAAAAGTGAATAGTGCATTACATAGAGGACAAATGTGAGTATAAGATAAAAAAAGAATTTTGAAAATCGGTTAACAAATAAAGTTACAGCCATGGAGACCTTATTTATCAATCGCCCCTCGTATATGGAACATTATAGTACAGTAAACTGTGTGTAATTCGAATCCGCCTAATTCGAATTATCGCTTAATTCGTATAAATTGCAAGGAACGTTTGAAATCCTTTACATTTAATGCAAAATATTACCTTGCAATTTATACGAATTAAGCGATAATTCGAATTAGGCGGATTCGAATTACACGGAGTTTACTGTACTAATATTCAGCTTCTTATACCTGAGGCCGTCTGTACTAATTCTGAGTTCTTTAAAGCGACAGGAATGAGTCGCGTTATAGGAGGGTTGATTACAATAATAATACATTATGAGATTGAAAGTTTTCTGATACGCTTCCCAAACAATGTCACGTGTAATAATTTTCATGTCTGTAGTTTCTAAGTAACAATGAGGAACAAGTGTAGATCAACTCTTTCAGGTTTTCTTCTTAGCTGATTGATCAGGTGGATGAAGTCGCTGTAAACGGAATATTTTTTAAAGCGACTTTATCATCTCGAGGCCAGTCCAGACAAGTTTTCACATAAATATATTATTTTATCTTCATTAAAAAAGAGAGAAGAATAATTTAAACGGGGCTCTTGTTAATCTGATGACAGGATCGTCTGTCGCTTCTTGTGTTGCTCGTAAAGGTTGTCTATCGGTAGCAGCTGGAGATAGATAAATAGGAAGAACAGGCTTATCTTAATAAACAGAAAGAACGAGACAAGACAAAACAGGAGCAACATTCACGAGTTATGATAGGGACCAACAACGTGTGCTGGTGTATGAAAGGTTCTAATTGATAAGTTCCAAAGGAACGGTCGGTTTTTGGTTTCGGACCAATTTCGCGATCTGACCGATAAAGTCAGTTTTTTGAGTTAGAGTAGGGGAACCAATCATAATGGAGCCAGTGAACTTGAGCGGATTTATCATGAAACCTGTTGCTAGTGGGTTTGAAGGCCCTAATCTCGTAAAAGTGTGACAGCGAATGGGTGTCGATAGGTGCTGGGTTAAATTTGTGCACTGGGAATACAAAGAGGTTTTTCTGTGTACGTACAAAAAAAAAAAGAAAAAAAAAGTCTTTACAAAACTTAATTATTTATGCACGAGCTTCCTCTTATGCTTTGGGAGCCTTTCTCTTTTGGCTGTAGATGATAGCGATAAAAGAGGGTGTTCGATTAGGCTGAGAGAAGAAGCAAAAAGCGGGAGTGCTGCCCCATAAAAGCTAAGAATTCGGGGTCATAAAGAAAGTAAATTTAATGCACGCGATTATCCAGTTTTTTTTTCTAATATTTTATTTGCCTAAGAGACGTTTGAAGGACCCCCTCCCTCCCGTCTTTTTTATCTGTTGTCGCCATCAAATTGCCATTCGACTTCTTTTTTTTTTCGAGATTGGAGTGGTGAGGTGGTGCCGTGGAGCGGTAGTAGTAATAACAATAAAGCGTCGTTTCCCAATTGGCTGGATTAGAGCGTCTCCTCCAACAACAACAACGGAATTAATAGAACGGGGTCCGGGGGTTTTTATTACTGAATTAAATCGCGCAATAAAACTCATAATTCGGTGTAATTAGCAATTATTGCTAACGCAGGATAAATAATAACAATTTTTGCGTAAACTGCCCTTTTGCTCTGACAGCGATGGCGCTTCCAATAGGTAATCGGACCAATTTAGTTCGAGTTAAGGTTGGACTGAGTCCCCCCCCCCCCGGTGGTGCTTTGTATAAGAGTGTAATAGAAGGAGGCAAAGCAAACAACAGGTGCACAGAAGGTCAAAGAATGAAGGGCAAAATCACAGTAGCTAGTCTTGACCCGGCTGACCATTGACTATAATAAAATTTGCGAAACAGGTCTGTGCATATATTGGACAAAATATGCACGGACTGGCCAATGAATTAAAAACATGCGGATTAATATTTTATCGTAACTCCCCCCTCCCCTTTGGCCCTGACGTAAAATAAGGTGTTGGCGCACTTATAAGTCAATGGACGTTCATCAGACATTCCCTTAGTAGATTTGTTGGAAGAAGAACTAGGTGTTGTTCCAACATATCCCAAACATTCTTAAGAATGACATCTGGGCTCTCTTGAGCGGTCAGAGTAAATACTCGCTAAACCACTATTGAATCAATCGTGAACGCCATCTCTCTTGTTCAGGTAGTTCATGGAATGCACCTCTAAAAATCTGGGACAATTCAATAGCCATGAAGGAGGACAGAATTGATTGTCATTAGATCCTATATTTACGCGATTTCCGCACACTGCCATCAATATGAAGGATGAAGGACTATCCAGAGTTTTTCCGGTAGGCAATACTTCTGTGCAGGTGATTATGACTCACTGTACCCGCATTTTCTTGTTTTGTGCTTGAAGGCGTGTGCCGACACGGAGCAATGTCCGGCGCATAGTTCGTCTCACAGTTGGTCCTGGTCGATTACTTCAACTATGTCGTTGTACTTGGCTACAGTAATGTCTATGCCACGGTTTTCGATATAAACTATCTAGTAAAACTTGAAGCTAATCACATTTCAATATACAGGTCGACAAGTTCAGCGGGCACACTTCCTCTTGCGACTGGTCTGGCTGTAGACGTTCTATCATTCTGCCTCTTGTTTTCAAGTCCAAATGGAATCGATGGGCTGGACTGCAACTGACACCCGATCAGTGATTATTGGAGTAATAATAAGAGGATTATACGGATCGTCTTGTGTGCGCAATTGCAGTAACCGGAACTGCCACTACATAAGTGTTCTTAACTTTAATTATTCTGACAGAAAGGGTTTATATCATTTTTATTTTTCGTGCTGAATGATTGGAAAGCTTCTGCATATCTTCCAACTTTGATCCCGATTGGATAACCAAACAGTTATTCTTGAAAAATCTCTTAATTTTTGAACACCATGGTATTGGGACACCGTGGGTACCCAAATGGGCAGGTTTCACTGTAGTTGGATGAGAAAAGCTCAGAATGTAGAGTTGCAGAAGGACTGGATCCAACTCATCTGGTGCCGAATATCATTCTGCGTCGTCGTAATAGCTTCTGCTCATCTTCGTCGGCTAATACAGGCTAGATGTAGCAATTGCCCCATGATCACTTGATTATCGGTCACGTGATTGGATCTGTTCACTCGGCTACGAGGGGTGAAGCTGACAGCGTGGCCGCTCAGTGGATTTTTCGGTCGTCTGAATCAATACCGCAAAATGGATTTTTTTTTCAGTCTGCTGTGGGTGTTGTTAGGGTCTCTGTTTTGCAAAATTAATTTTCAGATTAATTAACCTAACTAATTAAGTTCGATTTTTTTTTTTAGTTAATTATTTTATTTTTTTCACCGATTAAGCGAGAAAAGGAATAATAAAGCGCCGAGGTTCCATAATAGATGAATTGTTTTGAAGATTGGAAACGAGAATGTATAACGAGGTCTTGAGAGGAGAGAAATTGCATTTTAGGCCCCATTTATTATTATCATTTGCCACCCTCCTCTTTTTTAACCCCTCGTTCGTTTGCCCTCGCCTATAGAGAGAGAAGAGAAAACGAATTAATGGGGAGACTCCTTTGTTGGTCCTGGTGCAGCAGAAGTGTCTGCCTTTTACATCGCCATCATTACTCTGGCATTTCTTAATTATGAAAGATGACAGTGATTTATGGACATTGCAGCACTTTTCATCGATGGCGTGTATGCCAATAACGACACCCGTGGCGCTTGTCGTCGTCGCACACGCGCATCAAACGCTATCAACAGTCGTAGCAGCAGCAGCAGCAGTAGTGTGAGTAGCGGTAGCAGCAGCAGTTGATGATATTCTTTCTTCCTACCCCCTCTTACACAGCCCCTTCTTCGTGATTAAACCCCCTCGGAACAGACCGGGCTTAATCACAAGAGGGGTTTCTATTGTGGATTTGTCACCAATGTTGTTGAAAGGATCTCCACGATTAAGGCACTACAGTGGAGATAAAGGCTTTTTTTTTTTTTTAGAGCAGGTGACCTGTTTTGATCAGGTTTATTTTTTTGTTGTTAGACACATTTGCACGTTTCATATTTGATGATGATCCTGAAACAAAGACCGTGGCTCTCTCGAAGGCGAAGACAAAACAAAAAGGAAAGTTCACTAGAGCGATCTACTTAGGGTGTTAATCTGGGCATAAAATGATTCCAGGTTAGATTTTTAGCTTGATCCGGGTATCAAGTGACGGATAGCACTGTTTTTAGGAGGAAATCTTTGTTTGGGCTAATCTTCCCTGGTTGAAAACCCTCAGAAGCCTCGTAAAAGCCTTGCTGAAGTCTACAAGGTGACACTGAATGCTAGGATTCTGTATGTCTTTTTTAACATATTAACATTGATCGCGAATGCATCTTAATTGAAACCGCATACCTGTGATAGTGAACACATTGTGCGATCCTTTCCTATAATGATAGTCTGCAAGATATTGTCGTAAGCTCTCTCCCAATGTCTGCACTGCAAAGTTTCCAGTATTGCTAGAATGTTCTTGGGTGCCTATCATGAGCTAGCACTGGATATTCTAATTCATCCACCCATTTAACTCGGAAACGTTTTATTGGGATGAGTTCGGACTTTTTATTGAGCTGGTCAATCCAGTACTTGTTCGTTTGTGCCTTTAGACCAGACTGTATAACTTAGGCCTAGGGTAATGTGCCTTATCCTGCTGATAGACAATGGTCTTACTGCTCCCACAATGTAGGAAGTATATAATTGTCCAGAATGTTCAGATAGCGTTGGGTGTTTCTGGTTCAGTCATCCACAATTAGACTATCAAAGTGCCGTTGCAGAATTCGCTCTTGGGAAGACAACACTCCGGTAGATATATGTCCTTATATCACAGCCAGGTTCCAGCATATGGCAGGAAAAGGGAGGGCTTTATTCCTGGCTTCATACCACCTCAGCCAAGCGCTGCATAGGTCATAGTTTTTCCTTGCACCAGGCAAGTTTCGATCGTTCGCATAGGGACCAATAGGTTAAGACACGACCGTCTTTGTAAGACTGTATGGTACCATGACATGTGTCCGCTTCAGAAGCTTTTCGAAAAATCTCACCAGTTGTTTATAGGGGAGGTTAAACTTACAAAAGGGCTGCGTAAAGGTCGATGATTCTACCTTTTGGAAGTCGGCATGTTCGATTATGACTAATAACAGGTTCTTAAATAATCTGTGAAAGCTTTCAACGAGTGGTTTTTATGGAGCAGTACAGTTTTAAGGGTGTCCTTTTTCAAATGAGCATTCTCTTTACGTCTTTCTCTTTAAAAAAAAAAAATTCGGCAACTTTATGTTCAAAAGAAAGTCTTAGACTTGCCCAATCTGCGAGATTATTTTTTGCCTTCCGGTCTCTTCTGTCTTTCCCGCTTTTTTCTTGTTATTTATTTGCTTAATTTATTTAATTACTCCAGATATCTCTATTTTCCATCTCCTGCCTTGTCTACTGGAGACTCCGCTGAGATTTTTCGTCTTCCTCCCCCCCCCCCTCTCGTTCCCTATTTATTTTTTAAATTTTTTATTTCTTCTCAGTTTGTCCTGGAGCGTTTGTCGTACGAGAGCAAGTGACTCGGAGAAAGAGTTCGAAGTCATTAATGAAGCGGGAAAGGGAAAGGAGGCCCATCATCGTTGTACCTCGTCCAAGTGGGTCTTCTTGTCGATCGAGCTGTCAGGTGCTCATTATAGACCCCTCCCGTGCTTCTTAAAGGAAGGAGAAGTAGAGAAAAGGAGACGTTGAGATTGCAGTGTCCTCCTCCTCTTGACATGGGCGACACGCGTTACTCCCACCCTTGGGCTCTCTCATTTGAGCCTCAATTGCAGTTGAACCTGACTATTTGGGACTTTTTTGTCTTATTTTTTTTTTTCCTTAATTTTTTTGTATGTTAGTCTCCTCCTCCTTTCTTAGTTTTTCTCATTTAATTCATTGGGTGGT
This sequence comes from Rhysida immarginata, assembly GCA_023313115.1. Classification (NCBI taxonomy): domain Eukaryota; kingdom Metazoa; phylum Arthropoda; class Chilopoda; order Scolopendromorpha; family Scolopendridae; genus Rhysida; species Rhysida immarginata. The sequence goes on from JAHWFO010029543.1 coordinate 1,312,759, forward strand.
GAAGCTGATCTGTGTAATCAAGTCGTCTGGAATGGAGCCACCAATAATCGGCATCTGTCGTTGCCTTAAACGTTGGATAGGGAGAAGGGGAATAGGGGGATATTAAGGAAAAGGCATGAGTTGGATTATGAGCAACCTTATACACACTTTGGACAATGAATTAGAAACATGTGTAAAATTATTTTATGTAAAAACAGTTTGAGGTCATGTGATTGAAGAGTGTACTTTTAAGAAGGATTTGAGGGGATCTAATCCTAGAATTTGATGAGCATGGGGTAAAAGAACGACATAACTGAAACGAAAACAAACTTATTGTTGGCGCTCATCTAGTGTTTCATTGTTGATTGAAAAACGAAAATGATCCACAGTTTGTCTAAAAGGGTGGATACAAAAATGAGCCCCCTTTTTTATTTTCGTAACTGAAGCAGATATGTCAATTTTGATGAATCCAATGAATTGGAAGTTGTGAGTGACCTGTCCCATGTGCACTTTCATCATCCCAAATATGCAAAATAGGACACATTCAAGTCCTCTCTTAAAAACCGTAAAAGATACACGAAAAATTCTAACTGAAGACTTCTTCAGCATGGAATTTCGAACAAAAAAAATTCCAATATCCGATGAACGGATCACCAACAATCACAATTATTTGTAATTTAAAAACCACTTCCGGAACAGCTTGCCATCCTGGTTTATTATTGGTTTATTAGAATTTTTGGCGTCGACTACTAAGGTCATTTTGCGCCTTTTACATAAGGTATATATCTGTATGCAGCCCGAGGCAAACACATACATCCATGCCCACGGCGGTATTCGAACCCACGACCAGGTGGACTCGAGAACTAGAAATCCTAAGCCTTAGCCCTCTTGGCCACCTGGCCGGCTTGCCATCCTGGAATTGTTCCGTCTTCCCCATGAAAATGAAAGTTATTATGATTTTTTTTTGGTAATTTCTTGATTTGCATGTTGAAAATTCAAATGTCTTTGTGAAACGCATAGGGAGGTAACTAATAAATTCAACATGTGATGTTCGTCGGATTTTGGAAAATTTTGTTTTTTTTTTGTTTTGTTCGGAATTCCATGCTGAACAAGTCTTCAATTGGAATTTTTCGTGTATCTGCTACTACGGTTTTTAAGATAGGATTTGAATGTGTCCTAAATTGCATATTTGGGATGATGAAAAGCTCCATGGGATAGGTCACCCACAAGTTCCTATTCATTGGATTCATCAAAATTGACATATCTGCTTCGGTTACGAAAATAAAACGGGGGGCTCATTTTTGTATCCACCCTATATACAGGGTGCTTTTGAAAAGGATGTCGTGAGATACCTAGCGATGTTCTGCACCTTAAAATAAACAAAGGTTTTCTCATACGTTTTGTGGAAATTACATTCCTTAAAGGAGTAAACAGCTCGTGAAGTTTGGTTAAACTCCACTCATAACGTAATCAAAAGCGCATGAAAAAAGTAAACACCACGTGTTCCATTAATAGGTTTCTGGCAGCTACCTGTGCACTTACGTGTTGGCCCTAAACTCAACCACTCTCACGGGAAAGCCAAATTAGGCTAGCATCCCTCGATCATGTATCCACTTGCACGTCTTTCCTAAATTGTGGACAAGTTCATTTCTGAGGTCTAGTAATTACGAATCTTTCAGTGGGCTGTTTATTTCTTTAAGGAATGCAATTTCGACAAAACGTATGAGGAAACTTGTGTTTATTTTAAGGTGCAGAACATCGCTAGGTATCTCACGACATCCTTTTTAAAAGCACCTGTATAAAACCACCTTTCTACAGAGAAAGAGGATATCCACTGTGTAACGACAAGGTTATGTGTTCTGACGGTAGGCAGAGGATTTGGCGGGGGCTTCACGAAACAATGGATCCAGCATACCCTATCGAGACTACTCAAGATTCTGGTGGTGGTGTCATTGGTGGTATGGAGCTTGTATGGAGCTGGTCCCTTGATGTTCATGTAAGATCGGATTATCTGAGCATTCTTGCCAACCAATACTGCATTTTTATCCTGCATAGACGTCTTCTTCAAGGACGACAATCCACGGTTGGTTCAGTAAAGCACGAAGATAACTTCTGTCATTTAACTTGGCTGTCCCAGAGCCGGTGTTCCAATTCCATAGAGAATGTTTGGAACATTTTGGAACGCCTTATCCGTCAGCAAGATCCGCTTCCAATAAGGGAATATATATACGCTGTAATTCGACCAAATGGAGTCCAATAAAATATTAAACGCATTGCAAAGAGAAGATTATGAAATTGAAGAAATTCTTCAAGCATATCATAAAAGAATAAAAGGGGTAAAATATAAATGCTAATTTCCTATACTCTCCTCGGGGAGATTGATTTCTTGTTATTCTGTTAACTCGGTCTCCTATTGGTTAAGCAGGTTTTATTATTTTTATTAATTCTTTTATTCATTCATTCATTTTTCTGTCACTCTCTTGAAAATATTTGCTTGAGATTTTGTGGAGGGAGCGGGGGGAAAGGAATGCCCCTGGAAGAAGCGCCCAGAAGCATTGATCTGACTTGCAGATGGCTCTTCCTTGGTCGGATAATGATTCGGCAGTGGAGTAGTAAAAAAGGAGGGGGTGTTGAGGAGAGGTATTAGTTGAAGTGAAGAAAGGGAAAAGGAGGAAGGGGGGGGGGGAGCGCGTGCATTTGAGATGCAGCGTGCGCCACTCACACTGATTAATCCAATAGTGTTGCTGGCTGCTTCCAAAAGTGTTTGTGCCTGTTGTTGTCGTCGTCGTCACTTGCTTCATCCTTCTTTTCCCCCCTTCATACCTTTATATGATGAGCAGAAAATAAGTAGGGGTTCGTGTAAAGGGGGGGGGGGTAAAGAAAAGATAGACAGACAACGCGACGAAAATAAATTGGAATCAAATAAGGAGATGCTTACGGACCTTAAGGGTTTCGGTTCCTGATTTAATTATTTGGTGAGTGAAAAGGAACGGTCTTTCTCTGTGTGTATGCACTCCTGTGTAACGTCACGAGAGTGCCTGCCAGATGTGGAAATGGAGTCGTGATTGTGAAAAGGATTCGAAATGTGTTTGAGCTTTATGTACGTGAATCATTTTTGAATTGGCGGTAACCTATTTGATGAGATCTTCTGTTTTATTCAGTGAAGAAAATGGAATTGCTCATTGAAGGAGTTTCTAAGAAAATAAGATTGTGTACTTCTGATTTATCCTAACGAGTTATTCTGTAATCAGGTGCAGTACAAAACCAGCCTTATATGTAATGAACTAGTTGTTGTATAGTGTTATGGATCGCTTTTGCTACTTATTGGAATTTCAGATTTTGTGCGTGCTTTCTTTACGGACTGATAGTTAGTTAATTTTATGGCCATTCGTAATACTTCATGAATTGGGGATCCGTAATAAAATGAAGTATATTCTTAAAAGACGCAGCAGTTCTTCAGCTTTTAATCATATATCTTTTCCTCTACAGTTTTATCACCAGTTGGTCAGTCGTGCTATTGGAGCGGAAATGTACCTCCAGTCTACCATAATTTTTTAGTCCAGGGTGTCCACCAAAGTATGTCCTGTCTTAGTTTGCTATATCTTTAAGATAGTTGAGCGCAGTGTCACTATTCTCTTATATTTGTAAAATTTTAAATGAAAGCCAGCTACCATGTGGTATGCCAATTTTTGAACGAAACCTACCTCGAACGTTGAATTGGTTGTTGTTGGAATCAGTATATGGCTCTCCGTCACTGCCCCCCCCCCCTCCCATGACATAATGCCATGTAATTTTTTTTTTCCTATGGGGACATGCAAAAGACATCATATTTATGCCACCATTACCGGGAAGCTTGAGGCATGAGGCCTTTCCTCACCTTGCGTATTCACCAGTTAGCCCTATCAGATACCACTTCGTAAGCGATTTTTTACATCGCTCTGATGCCAGCTTCTGCCGCATTAAGAAAACTCTTACTGAGTGCAGTAAGAGACGAAGAAATCTATTTTGTTCGGAAAACTATCTCCCTTGGCAGCAATGCGCTTTGCATACCGCGGGTTTTTGCACAGAAATTGCGCTAGGTATACTTTATTCCAAAAGCGTTTTCACTTAGGTGAATGTTGTTCGGCGTCCAATGTGATTTGAACTCAATTCTTGCCTGAACTGATTAATTTCACTGACTTAATTAATTTCACAGATGTAAATAAATAGTACTATCCATCGTACCTTCCAGAAAATGTTGATATTATACGTAGGTAAAGAAGCATTACGACAACAAATGTTCAAATTGACGAGCATGAAATTGTTAATGTGATAATCTGGCATGCAGCGCGAATTTTGCCTTGGAAATCTGCAATGGAACGTGGACGTGTGTTGTACATAAAAAAATGTGTGCCCCTTAGAAAAAAAATTAATATTCCCGATGATACAGGACTTTTGGGACACTTTGCATAAAGGGTACTTCTCTCCTAAGATAAAGGAGAACGTTACTAAACTGTTTATTCTTTATAAATACTCAATTAAGGCTTAAATGAGGAATTGGGATTTCGAGTCTGAGTAACTCGTTGACTGGGAATCCTGATTGAGTCACTGTCTTTTTCTCTTTTTCTGATAAGCTGGTTTCATTGAGATGTGTTGGAGAATGAATCGGCATAAAAAGCCCCCGAAGGAAGGAAAGGAGAAGGTGGTGACGTTGGGTGGAATTGGTCGTGTTTATAGTCCTTAACCTTCTTTAAAGGTGAGCGAGTGAGTGAAGAGCGAAGCCTTTTTAAATGCCAAGGAAAGCGCAATATCACCTATTTTTACAACGGGTCAGGGGACAGTAAAAAGTTCTCGAAAGAGCGTGAAATAGCTGAGAAATTAGTTAGAATTAAATTTTAAATGAGCACGCTTATGTAAACATCAACAAGTGATGTAATTTCGTTACTTAGGAAATTCCTATGATGATGTTTTCGTTTTGAATTACGAAATGAAGTAGAAGGTAAAGCGGCTTTGAGTTTTCTGTACTATATAGAGATGATGGGTCTTTTCATTGGAGTAAGAAATTGGCGGTTAAAGAGAAAGGGCGTCTAAAAACTGGTGACAGACGACGTGGTTGATGGTCTCGGACAGCCCGGGGATGTCGGAGATTTTCTCGTGATTGATGGATGGTGGAATGTTGTCGGACGGTGGCGTTTAAAAACGAACGTTTCGAAAGCCCCCTTAAGATTGAAAGTGCGATTTAGTTTCAGGTAATTCGAAAAGTGACCTCGTCACATGTGTTTATTGTAAAGGACGCTCGAACGCTATAACTCGCTTATGGCTCGCTGTTTGCTGCTGCGCCTATTATGGACGGTCTATAATAATATCCAGTCATGGCTGCTGCTTTTTATTTATTTTTTCCCCTCCCAGGTTTAATCTGCCGACAGAATGCCCCCCAGTCTTCCTGTCCTTTTAATCCCCCGCCATTTGTCATTATGCCTGTTTTTATTATTTATGGGGGTACAAAAGCCTTTGACCGGAAGTAAGAGGAGGTGGAGGAGGCTGTCGCATCGCACCTCGGCAAGCGTCTGACAGATTAACCTTTATTTATTGTTATATATATATTTTTTATTTTGCATGTCAAATATTGGATCAGATGGGGGTGGATGGAAATTTTGAGTTTAGCCTCGCGAGGTGAGGGGACAAAAAAGCTTTTCATAGGGCATTAGTCGACGATTCTTCTCCTTTCTTTTTCTGTCCTGTTTTTATTTGAATCTAGTTGGCGGACTCGGTTTCCCAAATTTGGACATTTTCCTCTGAGTGTTTTGCAGATATTTCGTGGAGAAAGTGCATAAGAAATCAACTGGTTAATATAGAAAAACACAGATCTAGTCGATATTGCCATTCTATGGACACTCGACTAAGCGTGATAGGATCCATCTGCTGAGAATCATTCCTGATTTTGCATACCAGATGTGCAGATTAATAACGTTCTCAGCATAAACCGTGGCTTTGAGATGCCCCTACAGATATAAGTCTGAGCTCCATGGGGGCCATTCCGTACTTCCTCGACGATTTAACTAGTAAGAAAGGCGATCAAGGTATTCTTGCAAAATAATGACATAATGAGCCGTTCCACCGTCTTGCTGGAACAAAACTGAATACTCGTCTTCCGAGTTCAAAAGGGTAAAATAATTCTTCAGAACCAACAGCTTTAAGAAAATTCTTCGAAGAATTGATAAATAGCCCGATCATTCATCTCGCATGTATTCTAATAAATTCTTAAGATCCAGAATTTTTGGGACCCCAGTAGAGGATTACAATATACATAAATGGGAATGCTCAGAATAATCCGACCGCTTTTATTCCTGAATCATCAAGGGTATAAATAAAAAGAAATACACGTTTTTTATACAGAAACTAGACTATCCGGCTAATGTCGGAAACAGAAAGCAGAAACTGGAATGGTAAAGCAACTCTTTCCCTCCTCACCATATATACAGTTTAGGGGGTACAGTCCTCATCAGATAAGTTAAACTTCGACCTTGAAGGCCTAGGATTATTCTTGAAGCTAAAATGGGAGGCAAGAGGATGAAAAAAAATCTGATGAAGTACTAGTACTTCCCTGGACTACATCAGATTTTTTTTCATCCTCTTGCCTCCCATTTTAGCTTCAAGAATAATCCTAGACCTTCAAGGTCGAGGTTTAACTTATCTGATGAGGACTGTACACCCGTCCCCCTTGGACATGAAACATGTATGTACACTGCAAGAAATGAGCACGCGAAATTTCATCTTCCCACCTATATAAAGGGTAGGAGAATTAGAGATGAGTCAGTGCGGCTTTGCCTTTTATATATAATGTGTAAATTGAATTTGGATGCTGTATGCAAGATCGTTTCATAAGGACGAAAATGTTTTTGGAAGTTTTTTTAATAGACGATATACGTTTCGAGTAGAATGGCTTTGAAATTTATGAAGTCAAGCTTTGTTCGCAACACATGGGCCAATAACTCTATTTCTATGCCAGCTATGTCCACGAAAATTGAACGGCTTATGGAGAATATGGAGCCTTTTGATCATTCTAATTTATGCGCATGTATCTCCATTAGCTTCGGATTTAGGCGCTCGATGCAGGAGTTTGTTCACATCTGGCAGTGCGTTTTGAAGAAACTTCTTCCACAATATCAAAAGTGTTTGGTTACGAAACGGTGACTATGCAGAAAAATGATATAAGAATTTAGGCATTTAAAACTACTAATAAAATTTTCATTTTTAAGTAGCTTCAGAATTGACTTTACAATGTTCGTCTGTCGGTCCTTACATAAATTCTACATGTTTTGACGTAGAAGGTTCAAATTCGGACTGTAGCTTACCATGGACATGCCCTACTTCACTATTTATTTTGGTTTTGATTGGCCCACTGGGTTTGGAGTTACGGGGTTGGGAGTTAGAGGGGACCATATAATATGGTATTTAAATATGCAAAGGTGTGAAATTCGGTGTGCTTCCTTTAGGCAAGAAATTGCTATGAAGTTTGGGCCAAATTGTCCCAGTGTGATCGGAGTTGTAACATTCACGTCATGTTTAGAACTATGAACATGCGCAAATGGCAACGTACGGACTGTGATCTTTCATTCGATGGGCAATAATGAGAAACGAAAGAAGATAGAGCTCTTTTACATTTTCTACATACTATGTTTTCAAGAATATCAATTTTTTTGGTTAAAAAAAGGGGGGAGTTAAAATTGCGGACAAAAGGGGGAAAAATAGATGAAGTTATGGCTTCCGCTACTTTCCTATACCCTAATTGATTTTTTGCATTGAGGTTTTTTCTCATTTTTTTCCAGAAATTCCAGAAAGACCAAGAAATATCGTTGGTTCAGATCCCGGTTTGCGTTTTAGGTTGTTGTGTTATTTATATATTTATTTATTTTATTTATTTATTTATTTATTTATTTATTTATTTATTTATTTTTTAAAGATGCGTGTAATCATGTTGAATGTTGACTTTAAAGTAAGAATCTATGCATGTGGTTGCTAGAGCGACAAAGTAAAGGGGCTTGAATGAAAGAGCGATGCGAGAGTGAGGGAGCCCATTTAACGACTCGTGTTGATGATTTGAATTTTCTCCTTATTCTCACTTTTGTTAAAAATGTGTTCCGTAGAGATTTTTTAATATTTTTTTTTCGTCTGTGTTCCTACCTCCTCCTCCTCTTTCCTTTCTTTGGGAGTGGATTGTCGGTTAACGTTCGTCCTTTTTTCCCTCTTTCCCTTCCTTTCTCGTTGAGTTTTTCTTTCCAATGGAGGAGGAGGAGGCGTTTGCAGGAAATTTCTAGAGATTTACGAGGGGGACCCTCTTTTCTTGAGCTTCGTGACTAGAAAATTGTTCAGCGTGTCAGCTTTTGTCGCAGAACATCCTGTGATTTTCATCATGGGAGTGTTTTATTAGGATCACGTGAATCGGCACTCCGTACTACCACTACCTCGCTGAGAGCACCCACCACTGATTGGCGTTATTTACGGGCTCCAGGAAAAATAGATTTGAAAATGAGAGGGAAAAAAGAAATGAGATTAAAAAATTAGTTTTCTCTCTCTCTGTGGCTCTTTAATTTCGTGGCTCTTATTATTATGATTGTTATTTAATGTTAATTGGACTCCTTCTTCGAACGAATGGCCCTCTCGTGATTTAAATGGTTATTTCCTCATTATCCTTAAGGGCTCCAACGGAAAACACTTGGTGTGGGCATTTGGCTTCGTCTGTTTTATTTCTTTTTTTTTCTTCCTTTTTTCTTTAATGGGGTGCAATTTGTTATAAGGTTTGCACCGTTGAATTCCAATTGCTCCATTCAAGACGATTCGCGGACCTTTGCGCGGACTTTTTTTTTCCCCTTCTTTTATTTTTCAAGTACCTAGCTTGGTGTCATGTTTAAGAGAAAATGCATGTCACTTCGTTTGAGGAGAATAAATCAAATTCTTGAAAATGATTATGAATTCATTGAGAGTGTTTTGATTGATAATTTTGCGCTTATCCCCCCTCCCCCTTTTCTTTTCTAAATGCACTCGAATTGCGATTAAAGTGAATTGATTCACGCTGCTTAGAGTGCAGGAATGTGTGCAAGAAGAGAAAACCTGTTTGATTTCGTAAGAAATACGTTATAAAGCATTTTTGTTCAGGGTTATTAGCACTGTAAACTGTAAAATTATTTTTTTTCTGTTGGTATGGCTCCATTATAACATAGGATGGATATCAATATTCTTTTTCATATAATAAACTCTTATGATATACAAATTTGTGAATATCATAGCCGTTCGACGCGCAACATTGTATCCCATTGCTACCAGTATTTGAGGTTACAAAAGGAAAATTTACATAAAATTTTATATTCCAAAACGGATACCACGTTAAAGTAATAATAAGAAATTAATCCTCCAAGGAGAGTATAAGAAAATATCAGAAGCTCTGAGTTCATCTATTTTTTACCTCTTTTATCCACATTTTTAACCCCACTTTTTTAAAATTGATTTTCTCGAATTTAGTATATAAAAAATGAAAAATAGCTCTGTCTTATCTCGTTTCTCATTATTTCCGATCGACTGACATATCACATTCTATATGTTGCTATTTGAAAACGTTAATGTTCTAAAGACCACGTGACTGCTACCCCTGTAACTATGACCCCCAGTTGTTAGTCCAAATTTCATAGTAATTTAGATCTTGCCTAAAGGAATTGGCATACCGAATTTCACTCCTTTACCAAATAGGCAGATGGACCCCTTTAACTTCGACTCTCGTAACTCCGACCAGTGGTCCAATCGAAACCAAACTAAATAGTGAAGTAGGACGTGCCTAGATAAGCCAGTTTCCGAATGTCAATCTTCTACATCAAGAAATTTAGACAATATTATGGTAAAATCCCGCTTTAGCAAGCCCTGCTTATAACAAATTTCCGTATATAACGAACGAAATTTTTAGTCCCGCCCAATTTTCTATGATGTTATTTTTTACGGCTATATCGAACCGTCAAAAAGTTGAAATCGCATATAACGAACTTAATTGACGTCTTCGACTGAATGTTTTTTGCATTTTTCGAGTGTCTTCGTCACTCGGTTCTTCGCATGCAACAATGACATCATCACCATCATATGTTTGGAAAAACTCCATTTCACATTCTGAAAATGGTGAAATGCCGTATTTTCATCAATATCCTTTGCTGGACCAGTTTACCGAAACAATTTCGAATGGTGGATTCTGTAACAAGTACCCAAGATTTTCCAGCATTAACAATTGCATCAAGAAGAGAAACATTGCATTATGGAAAGTCGACCTTAGTTGACTTGTCCTGCCCAATGACCAATGACACATTCCAAGAAAACAAAAAAAGGCGAGATCGAGGGGGGGGGGGGGGGACAATAATACAAAAAAAAATCTGTGACAGTAACGCAGAGATACAGTATTTTTTTTCCTAAGTCTTTTTCGAAAAATGCAAAAAACATTCAGTCGAACACATCTGATGTTGATGAAGTTGAAGAAAGTTAACGAACTGAAAGCGAAGTCTCCACCATTTCGGATGCCAAAGCAGCGATGTATAGAGGAAACTGACCTAAACCTGGCCCCCATTTTGTTATTGCTATGTAAAGGCAAAACTACGGAGTAAAAAACATTAAAAACACTATAAAATAAATCAATATTTTTAAAAAAATTTCCAAAACTTTACTTTACCATTTCAAAAAATAAAAAAATGCTCCAAGACAGGGCTCTCTAATGTCATGAAATGAAACTGGTATTAAAAGGAGAAAATAAATATTTAATGAAAGAGAACCATTTATTTCCTATAAAAATAATCATAAATAGCAAATTCATAATTTAATGAAATACCAGGTGTTCAATTACTTCAAAGGCAGTTTAGATAAAAAAAAGGCATATTTTTCTTTAGAAAGTTCTTTAGTAATGTAAACCTTGGAACCTACAAGAGCATAAAAAGTCCCGACATTCACTAAAAACAATGTTACCATTGAAAAATAATAGATTGAGTACTGGTCCTCCAGTAAGGAGTGGCATAAACTGCTACCTCAACCTTTCACTGCCATGCTGCAGCATCGCACAGAGCAGAAATTGAAGGGCCCTGTTTTTGGTCATTTTTCTTCTACCATTAATAAGTTTTGTCCACATAAAACAGTAGAACAGAGAGTGATATACTCATTTCGGTTTTTGGACAAAATTATAGAGAAAATTTTCCTGGAATCTCCATCACGCCAGCAGAAGATTAGATTTTTTTGTACTTAGTCTTTAAATAAAAATTAAGGAAAATTGATCAAAAATTTTATTTATTCAATTTTACTTTGCTTTTGCTTAAAATGAACCTTCATAACTAAATTTCATAAAGAGAAATATGTTTTTCAAAGGAAAGGTCTGAATCATGACGGTTATGCTAAGTAACCAATTATTCCGATTATAGGCCTACATTTTTGTTATTTATTTATTTATTTATTTATTTATTTATTGTAATCCAATATATCCATTCAGACCCTGTATGGCCAGGGGCCGAGTTGGGTCCCTGGATGAACCTGGATTAACGATGCTGTGACTAGCCGTTCCTGATGTTGCTTAATTTCACAGAAGTTCAGTGAAAGCCCACCAGCCACGCCCCCCCCCCCCATCAGGCCACGCCCCCCCCCCCACCAGTCTACGGCCTCCCCCGTGAAATCGGATATAGCGAACTAAAACTTCGGTCCCTTGAAATTCGTTATAGGGGAGTTTGACTGTAAAATGAAGTGATAGTAATTCAATAGGTAATTTTGGATTCTCCCTCTTTTTTTAAAAATAAAATTTCTATTTGGTTTGGTATTAAAAAATTTCTTTATAATTTTAGAAACATCAAAAAATAAAGGGGGAACCAAAAAATGTACACTCACTTTAATAGATGTTCCTATGGACATTTTTTTCCTGAATTTACTTTCCTAGGCTCCTACCTATTGGGAAAAAGATTGGGTGCATAGTACAAGACCAGCTACTCTGCGAGTTCTTCTCAAATAATACTCCACAATGAGCATTAAATTTCATGTGGAGTGGTCGTTTGACTGTACCGGCTAATTATGCAAAAAATGAAGTTTCGTCTACATGAGTTTCAAAATGATATCTTCATATTTATGGAGATACAATGGAAAACACGAATTGCAGGAATACGGTTCTATCTACTCAGCCGCTCTTAAAAATTCGCAAACTTCTTTGTGCTTCTCGTGCAACACCATTTATGATACGTTGATATTGGTATTAAGTTTTTTCAACACAGTGCCACTTTTCCCACATCTACAAAATCACACCATCATGACTATTCCAAATAAGCAAATTCGATTGTTTGTTCATAGTTTGTATTCTTGCAAATTGTTTGATTCTCTCAAGCAGGTCCCTTCATATAAAATGAAAACGCCCCTCGTGTATGTGTATCACTATTGGGTTTTAATCAATTGGCGTTTAATGAGACGAGACATTGTAACGTTTGATCACCGAGCCACGTGTGTTATCGCCTGCAGTCGCTTCGAGTTATTAATTTGTTGGGATGACACGTGTTTTTAAAGACCGTTTGACTCGGTTAACATCAATTTCCTTCCTTTTTTTTTAAATGATGATGAGTCGAGGGTTTTTATTTTCTCTACCCTCTCTTTTTTACCCCCACTCCACCTAAACTCGTTCTCATCGCCTCCCATCTGAGCACTAGAAAATGATAATTTGTTCTCATTCTCATCCTTTCTCTCTCTCTCTCTCTCTCTCTCTCTCTCTCTCTCTCTCTCTCTCTCATCCACTTTTCGCTTCCATTTTCTGAATATTTTCAGGCAATAGGAGACAAAAAAGAAGGGGTTTGTGAGTGGGGTAGAGGGGGAGAGAAATTTTCCGATTCATTAGTCATTTTTTCTGCTTGTTGACTTCGTTCGCATTTTAGTCCGTTGCTTTTAAAGACGACGACGTAAGCTCCAGAGCGGAGAGTGAGTGAGGAAATCAATAGTAAGGGAGGAGGAGGAAATAAAAAAAGGTCCGATGACTCAGGGGTAATTTTTGTTCGATAGGGTGAGAGAGGTGCGAGGCTTTCCAAATGCATCGCCACCAAATGATAGATCTTCATTGGAACGATTTCGAACGGAGTTGCAAGACGATGACGAAGCCCAGGCTCCTCCTTCCCTTTCTCTTTTTATTCCCCCAGTCCCTCTCTCTCTCTCTTTCTTTCTTGTTTCCCTACCCGTTGAATCGGCTTAATGTCTTCCCATTCCACGTGATCGTCATGGGGGGATCCCGAACCAAGAGTGATGGTCTCATCGACATGTTCCGGAATGTCCTCATCGACAGACTGCATTTGCGGTGGATGAGATATTTTGCACTTTTTTCATTTCTACCTGACTACTTTGGATACTATTTTTTAATTTTTAGGCTTTTATTTTCCTTCATTGTTTAGGGTATTGCTATACCGGACGGTTAATAACCATTGAATTGACATAACGGGTGAAACGCTATAACGTGTTATTGAAAGTTGATTATCTCAAATGTATCTCCCAAAACTGTTAATAACAAGAAACTAATCCCCTCTCCCCGAAGAGGGTATAGGAAAGTAGGGGAAGCCTGAGCTCATCTTTTTTATTTTTTTTATTCGGAATTTTTAATTGATTTTTCTCGAACTTATTCTTTAGAAAATGATAAAGAGCTTTATCTTTGTATGATTCTCGTCATTTTCAATCGAATGACATATCACTTGCCGTATGTTGCCATTTGAAAACGTTAATAGTACTAAAGACCACGTGACCGCTACGCTCACAAGTCAGACCTCACTGGAACAATTGGGCCCAAACATCATAGTAATGTAGATCTTGCATAGAGAATCTGTATACCGAATTTCACTCCTTTAGATCTCTATATACCATATAGACTAAAAGGTCCGCAAGTCCCTCCCCCAGTGGCCAATCAAAACTAACTTAAATAGTGATGTAGGCCAAGTCCGTGGTAGACAAGCTATATGAAGGGAGCAGACAGACGGACATTGTAAATTCAATAAGTAGCTTCATTCTTCTGCTTATTATCCCACTGAGAGATAAGAAGGTCAATCCCATCCTAGAAGAAGCTTGTAAGCTGCCGATGAAATAACTTCTTTACTCATGTCTGTCACACACATCTTCGTCCGATTCATACCGATATCCAAGAATGTCTGTCCAAAAATGTGGAAACGCATGGAGCGAGGTAATGTCGGTTTTAGGCAGGATGTTGAAGACTTTCCTAACCAAATTCCTGAAGCGTATTCCTCAACAAGTTTGCAGTGTGAGGACGGGCGTTATCAGACGCTTCAGGGATTTCACAAATTTACACAAAAAATGAAAAATAAAAACACCAGTGAGCAGTCATTTGATGTAGGAAAGATTGTGAACCAATGGGAAAATTGTGAAATTGCCATGACTGTAGACGATCTTTTTCTATTGTCTGCAGAAATCGGGGTTTTCGTATAGGCATGCGACTGCTAATTTGGGGACCGCTTCAATTAGAGGCGTTTGGTTCTGCCAGAAACGGGTCGGGGACAGCCATAGTTAAAATATTTTTCTGCTGTTGCAGGATGGAAAAACGTAAGGACAGCATATTCGAAAGAGGATGATTGTTGATGCGAAGTGATAGGGTTATCAACTCCGTCAACGTTCTGCTCGAACAACTGTTGCTAGAGTGTATCGAGATTGGCAGAAAACATGTAGCCAGAAGAAAGGCCCTATCTTCAGATGAGACGTATCTTTTGGATTTGTTTTCATCGGGCCATACATCAAAACGCGGACGGCTTTTGACTTTACTGGTGGTTTTCTTTTTGTCCATTTGCATGGTGGGTCGATGACATCCACGCTTATTCAGATAAATCAGTACAGCAAGCATATGATAAGAGTTATGAGCCAGTTTTTTTTTGTTTTTTTTTAAAGGCAGTTCAAGTATTGCGGGGCCGAATTATAGTTAAAGCTGTAGGCTATAAAACGTTGAAGCTACCCATTATGACGTTGTATCCCTAATGGTCATGTCTCCCAGGGGTTCATAGCAAATTTATCTGCGATGTTGCAACTTTTTAAAATGATCCAAATAGATGCAACATCGCAGCAAGATGCGCTTTGAACTCGAGGGAGACTGTATTGAATACTTATTTACTTTTCAAACTTGATTATCCGTTAGGGTCTCTCAATGCAAAGAAGTAGCGGCTCAACACCTAAAGACTCCCTTATTGTGCTGCTCTGCACTTTATCTAGCAAGGTAACACCTGCCACACTTCTCAGGTATCTCTTGAGTGCAATGTTTCGGCCGCGATTGTACTCTTTCGGTCATTAATCATGACTGTAGGTGAGAACGGGGACAAAGATAAATTTGATTCTCTGTTTTAGCACGTGCAATCAACTTAAATGGGCCCAAGAAAAAGCCTGAAAAGATGATATAGCCGAGCTAAAGCCTTGATGACCATATTGTCGAAAACGGAATAATCCGTTTTCCCGTTATCTAGAGAGCTTGAATCGTATTGAATAAAACGGAAAATGAGAAGTGTTCTGCCTCCTAAGGTTATCTCTTGAAACATTTGATTTCTCTAAATATAGAGTTGGAAGTTAATCCTTGGCGTAATCCAGCAAGGACATGAGAGGAGTCCCTCCTACCATCAGATTATGGGTTGCTTTCGTGTTACTTTGGTGTAAATAATTTATTGTTTTCCATTTCACGAGTGTTGTCTTCCTTGATATTTAAAAATAACGACATTTCTGCGCTGAGCTTTTTATTTTTGTTCGTTCTTGCGTAATGTTTCGTTCGCTTACTGGTTGTCCAACCTATAATGAAGTCTCCTTTGACCTTTCTTTTATTTCTAAATTTTAGTTTGTCGTTGTAGTTGAGGATAAAAAGAATTCGAGTCCTGCGGAGGTGGGCTACTTGTCCCACCACCACCCGTTCTCCTTGGCCTCGCCAAGGAATGACAGGATAATGATATCAAAGTGAAAACGCTTCTTCTTGTTTTTTGAATGATGTAGCTAATGATTCTGTGTAATTTATGCATAATCGAGGATTGCTTTTCTCTTTTCCTCTATAGCCGGCGAGTGAAGTTTTATTTTTTGTATTTTTTTTTTTATTATTGATTCGCCATTTTTATCGGCATAAGGGGAAGCAACGGCTTAGGGAATAGACGCGGCGCTATATGGAGCATGAAATACCTTTAGGGATGAATGCAGTTGGAGCAGGCTTTATAATGGAGAGTTTTTAATGTTTTTTTTTTAATTCTAATTAAATTTTATTTTGTTTAATAATAATAAGCTGTCTCAGTACTGTTTGTTTGTTTGTTTATTTATTTATTTATTTTTGAAATGCTTCGAAAAATTCTTCTTTTTTTGCCGTCGAGGAAGTGGAAATAGGTCAAATGGAAATTTTATGTTGAACGGTGGCTTTTCGGCTGTCATAAGGCGACCGTAAAATTGATATATAAGCATTTTTTTCAACTTTTTTAGCCCCTACTCGGCTTCTTTTTTTTATTATTAATATTATTCATATACGTAATGTCTAAGTTTGCCGTTATTTTTAAGCCTTGTTCCAAGGATGGTTGCGTAGGATGAAAAGTGAATGGTTTCACTTTCAAATAGGTTTGTTTATTGCTATGCTAAATAGATCTATTCTGCTCTAGAAGGTGAATTGTATGGAAAAAATTCACTCATTTTTGTTGGTAATTTCGACAATTTCTATTTAAGTTAAGGAAGAAATGAGAGTCAGTAGCAGGGTTTCCCCCACAGTTTAATAATACATAGATGGTCAACTTCCCTTACTTTCAAGGTTAAAAATATTTGGCTGATTAACCAGACAGCGTTAGTCATTACGATACGAACTAAAATTTTAAAAAATGATCTCTCCCTGTTATCCAAAGTGAGCCAGATTTCGAAAAGATGTGGTTCGTGCAGGACGGAGCACGACCCCGTCGGACCAATAGTGTTTGAAGTCCTGGAAGAGCACTTTGGAAAGTGCATTCTGGCTTTGGGGTAACCAGAGGCCACTGAAATGGGAATCGCTTGGCCGCCATATTCTCCTGATCTCAGCCCTTGTGACTCATTTTTGTACGGCAATATTAAAGACCAAGTTTACGCAAATAACCCCGAAACCATGGCTGAGCTCAAAACCGCCATTCAGGAGGTCATCGAAAGCATCGATGTCTTGGCATTCAGCGAGTTTTGCAGAATATTGCCCTTCGTCTGCGCATATCGGATATGTCATAAACTAAATCCGAATATCTGTAGTTACTTTAAACATTTGAATAAAAATTTTGAATCAGTAGTTTGTGATGTTTTATTACATACAGCTCAATAATTGTTACCATGTATATTAAAAAGTATAATCAAGCCTTACTGTAACAATTCTTACTAAGCGATTCTCGATCTATCTCATGATTGAATTTTAAACAAAATCTAAAATCATCCACTTACAATCGGTATTGGCATTTATACTTCTGATTTGTCTTACTGGTGCGCTGCATGACATTTAATCACGTGATTTGTTCAGAGTTGACCGCCTGTGTATTATTCAGCTGCGGTTTTCCCCTTGGAGCGCTGCTTCTTGAGTTGATAGGAAGTGATATTTATACCTCAAATTTAGTTATTGCTTTATCCACTTCCTAATTGGAGTTAATAGTTGATTTATTGGGCTGAGAGTCAAATTTACCATCTTCTCCTCTGTCTATAGACTTACTCGATTGTCAAAAAGTTAAACCTGTAGGGTATTTCGGCAACATCGAATTGCTGAAGATATCGCCTTTATCGGACACTGCTCTTCTTCAATTTCAAATTTCACGTTTTGGGACTGCTTCAAATGGTACGAGCTTCAACATTCGCATAACAAGTTATGTCTTGCACTCTTAAAAATTTTACTTTTAAGTTAATACTATCAAACAGGAGCAAACTACGGAAGGCCCAAATAACCGATCTAGGGATTGCTTTTTATCTCAAAGTTACCTTTTCATCCTCATGTGAAAATTAGCGCCCCTTGGTCCCCCAGTGAATAAGTTGGTTTAGAAAGGAGGAATTCCCGATCTGCAAGCTGGATGCCTGTTCTATCTTTGAGCTTCCACTTTGACTAGTTAGAGATTGTCTTGGTAGATCGCCCGATGCTTGCCATTCCTCATTTGATCCCAGGTCGTTTTTCATTATTAATATTTGCCACAATTTCGTATTCAGGAGAACCCTTTAGATCTACTTTCTTCTACCTTCTAGTCTTTTAAAGTTACCGTATCATCGGGTCAGAAATTAGAGGCGTTCCTCAAGTGCCACTACTTTGGCCGCTTCTTTTCATAATCTAATGATTGATCGAGAATTCTGATTGAATTTGAATGTTAAACAGATGAAGCTAGATTCTTTATTCGATGCAAGGAAACATTTTTGCGTCTGATTCTGCGAAAAAAGAGATGGATATTCATTTGCAGAAACCGCCTGCCACTTTTTTTTATAAGGTGAATTTTAAAATAATTTTAAAATTTAGCTTTGACCTTTGCTTTGACCTTTTATATATAAATTTTTTTATTTATTTATTTTTCCTGACTTTGTTTTAAATTAATCTCATCTGCTGGCCCCTATCGATGGTTCATTTTGTAAGAAGTGCATCATGGTTCATTTTGTAAATTCTAGAATGTATGGAAGATTTGGTTTAGGTTTGTAGACCCCTGTCCACTTTGTCTACATGTCACCTATGCTTTTCCCCGTTCCCCCTCTGGAGGTGAGCTCAACGGCATTAACCTTGTATGAGGTGGCGTCGGCGGTTCCGTCGACGAGAGGTCGGCAAACGCTTTCGATGGCCAAGAGGAGGATGAAATAAATGTATGTTGATACATACACACAGACTGGGGAAGAAAAGGAAGAAGATAAACGGGTATAAAAATGCGCCTTGGGTGGGTGGAAGATCTGTTATTTCCAGGTAGAGGGGGTAAACGTCGTCGACTCAATACCGCGAAAATCCGCTTTCCTCCTCGGGAGGAGAGGAATTGATGGCGGGACGCTGAAGCCCTCTCTCCCTTGTCAATGGCGTCATCCCCCAACCATCTGCATGATAGGGCCATCATCATGGGGACCCCTTCGGCCACAGCCATTTTTATACCCCTCCTTCCCCGTTTTGCTTCCTTCTTTCAACCTACTCTGCTCTATTGCATCGATCACAGCCAGCAGGTATTAACCTTACTCCACTGTGTACTAGAAAATAAGAAGATTCCATTCTGTTTTTGCTTTTTTGTTTTCTCACCCCCTTCTCTATTTAATCTGGAGTCATTAGGGTCCTCCTCCGGCGCTTCTGTTCTTATTTAGTTTTCGTCCATTTCGGGTTGAACTATAGGTTTTTCCCTCGATAACGCGCGCATTCGATTGGAGTTGTCATAGTAGTAGGAGTAAGAAGTTTTGCGGCGTTAAATAAAGAATCGTCTTGTTGTTGCGTGTCCTGCTGACCCTTAAGCTACCTTGTTTATTTTTTTTTATCCCTCCGTTTCCCTTAAGGGATACGGAATGATGAAGCGTGGTCTATTCAAATGCGCGTCCTTATCGAGGAAGATTTGATGAGGAATACTGATGCTCCTTTCGCCTTTAGATTTTGTATAATGACGACGCGGGTATATGGCAGCACCGAATGTTAGAGTTAGCTGGAGAATAGCATTTTATTATGTTTTTATTTATTTATATAAAAAAACCTAAGCAACAGGCTGTTACAGTTACAATCTCAGTAACAGTTTACAAACGATAGACTAGCTCCAAGTAGAAAAGCAAGATCTCTGTATGTTCGGGGTCGAAATGGGTATCCCATGCTTTGAAGATGAAATGCGCTTGTTAAGCATTATGGTATGGAATATGAAGTTATACACAACAACATCGGAAATTTCCAAAAATATTTTTATACTCTTTTCGAAAAAGGTGAAGTTGGTTGAGTGTCTTCTTTAATTTGACTAGAATTCGTATGAAGGCGTAAATGAATGGAGAACATGGAATGAATTCACTGGGATGTAATCTGCTTCAAATAGGTTTAATGAAGAAAGATTTCCCTCAACTTTAATTAAATGAAAGGAAAAAACTGGACAATAATGAAATCTAAAAAATACAATTGAAACCCTGATTCCAAGAGGGGCCCAACTCCAAATTTTAGCATTTTTAGGCGCGAACGTTTTTTCCCTCCTATTTACGCTTCTCTGGAACCCAAACGTTTTTCTATGTGAAAATAAGTTACATGTTAAAATTTCCTATATGAGGGCATAATTTAAAAAAATATTTTCTTTGATTTTACCAAAAAAAAATTTTTTTCAGAGCGAGTCTCTTTGGAATCATGGACTCAATTAAAGCCACAATCTGTTTGAATCTGGATAAAATAATTTATGAAGAACTTCATAATAATAAATTAATAAATAAATCCTGGAGATAATGCTAATTGACTGAGTTTTTAAAAAAAAATTTAAAAAGAAAACGAATTTCAATTTAATAGTGAAGTTTGTAGTAATAACATTGAAATTCTGTCAACTTGTCAACGGTTATTATAAAAAAAAATTAAAAAAGGTCTCCTACAGCCTAGATCAAAAAGATGAAATTTGTGCTGAACTGGTATCTTCGAGGATGAAATTCAATTTCATTTTTCATTATTTTTTTAAGCAAAATTAAAGTTTTGCTCAGATTGATGTTTTAAACTTAAAACACTTATTTAATTATTTAAAAATCAAAATATGAAAAGGTTTTGAGTTATATGACTAATGTAATAGTAGAATAGAATTACGATAACACCTCAACGAAAAAAGAGCCACAAGAAAAGAATATTATTAATTGCTCAGGTTGTTTGTTCGGTCTAGTTTCCTTGTTGTTGCTACAATTATTATTATTATTATTATTATTATTATTAAAAGTTGCTTTGAAAATATATTTACATCTCTTTTGGAAAAAGTTCACATGGAAACTAACTTTAACATGTTTTGATTGCATTACACTCTATTATCATTAAAAAAAGGGTTTTTTTTGCAAACCACGCTTTTATAATGTTTTATTAAGTAGCGGAAGAATGGAGCGGATTTCACAATGTCCGTCTATCCGTCCCGTCCCCTTTATAATTTCTGCATTTTTTGAGTTAGAAGGTTGAAATTCGGAATGTAACTTACTATGGGCATGAGGTACATTCACTATTTACTTTGGTTTTGATTGACCCACTGGGGTCGGAATTACGAGGCGGTGGGATTTAGAGGGGACCAAGTGATCTATGTCGTATTTAGGTATGTAAAGGAGTGAAATTCGATATGCATATTCCTCTGGCAAAATCTACATTCCTATGAAGTTTGGGCCAAATTGTCCCAGTGAGGTGGAGTTATGGGGGTGCAGTCACTTGGTCTTTAGAACTATGGGCAAGATATGGCTTGTGATTTGTCATTCGATCGAAAATAATGAGAAAGGAAGGATAGGATTCTTTTGTATTTTCTAAATACTAAGTTCGAGAAAATCAATTTTTGATAAAAAAAATAAAAAATAAAAAAAATTGGGGGTTAAAAGGTGCAGATTAAGGGGTAAAAGTAGATGAACTCAGGGCTTCCGCTACTTTCCTATACCTTCCTCGGGAGGCTTACCGTAATTTCTTGTTATTATATCTCTTCAAGCCGGCGTCAACAATTTGTAAAACTAATTGTTTGGTTAACAAGTAAGCAATTCGTAAAACAATTGTCCCTCCGTGAAGCGCCAACCAAGTTGCCGACTTGTGGAGAGAAGACTCAAAGGAATTTCTGCCCTAGAACGCGTCCCAGTGAATCGATTTGAAAAAAAGGTTCCTTTAACATGCATTGTCATCGGTCCTCTGTATGTGTATCAAGTTTCAGCTCTCTATCTTCTTGGGAAGTTGGTTTAATAGTGATTACAAGATTTGATCCGGACACTCAGAAAAGCAAGTTAAATAAAAGCGTGTAAAAATAACGACATGTTTAAAATAACGTCTAGGTGAAATATGTTTGACATAATTTAGCAAGATTTAATTTAAAGCTTCAATCAAAAATTGAAATTTAAATTATAAATAATTTTCAATTATTATTTAAACAACTTGGATATGGCATATAAATAAATCCTCATAGACACTTCAACAGCTATTCTTTAAATTTTAAATTGTTAACATATAATAAAAATAGTATCAAAAATATAATCTTATTTGAAAATGAAAGAATTCTTTGCGGAAAGCTGTCCATTATGCAGAGCGATTTTATTAAAATTTTCAGTGAACAACAAGCCATTATCCCCAGTCTCCAATGGAAAGTTCTAATTCAGTAGACAGTGAGGTTCGGGATTAACACGTAAATATACTTTATTATTTTATGTTATATTTTTGATACAATCTTTATTTTATCATTAAGTAGCATTTACATTCTGACTTAGCTTGGATTCTAAATGTTGCGTTAATTAAATTAACAATTATTTTCAATATTTTGGTTGAGTTTTTAAAATATTAAATTATTCAAATTCTCGAATGTCTCTGAAGTAGACCTTTAGTAAAGTAGGCTGGATGTTGCTTTTCGAATCCATAAACTAATTTAATTACAAGCTCAATATGGATATTTTTGTTTTATGCCACTAGTTATCAAAAACTTGAACGTGGAAGACCATAAAATTACAGACATGTTCAAATTTAGTCATTAGTACATAATAATTTTCTGAATTGTCTTTAAGTGTAAAGATTAGTCGATTCACTTGTAGAATTCACTTACATTGTGAGATTCTTTATCAAATTTTTAACAAGACTCAAATTGTGACATTAATTTTTTTCTAGAATTTTTATTATCTAGTTAAGGAAGAGAATCCTTAATATTACTTAACTCGACGTAACTGTTGTCTAGATGTTATTCATTGCTGCATTGATATAGAACAAAAGGATAAACGTTAACTAATAGTGTAGTCACCAATCTTCATAAAACGACAGAAACAGGCCCACTTTTCCAGTTTTTATTCACCATGACTACGCATATTTCGAGCTACAACGTGTGGCAGATGCTGACGTTGACTGACTATTTTGCGTAGTCATGTATATCTGTATGAATATAATTGTGGATATTTATTTTCGAATTCTTCCTTCCTTCTCATATTTCTGTTCTTCAATTTTTTTTCTATCCTGCGATTCCCGCCAAGCGATGATATGCAAATGAGTTTTACTTTGCGGTCCCTGTCGTCGTCCTTCTACATAGAAGATTCCCGAAAACGGTCGAGGCTTCTGGAGGGGGTAAATAATTCTAAAAGGGGGGAAAAAAAAACTTTTGTCTCTCACTCTTATTTTATTTCTCTCTTCTGTTCTTCCTTATAGTCCCTTCTGATATTATTTTTTTCCTCCGTTGCTTTGTTGAGGGTCTTGTTGTGAGTTCGTCTCCGGGGGACGCCTGCTCCCTGATCTGATTTGCATTCGAATCTGAAGATCGTTGTATTTTGGCAGGATGTTGAAAAGCGGAGGCTTTTTTTGTTGATGTGTGGATATGTCTTTGTATATGTGTGTGCATTTGTGTCCTAAAACGCCATTGTTTCTTTTCGCTCGACTAAATGCGAATTCGGTTTGGGTTTACGGTGTTGAAGAAGGGAATATACTGGGGGAGAGGAGTTTCTCCTTTTAATGGAGACATTGGCCAACAGATCGTCTCTGTCGCAATATCATTCGATAATAAATCCAAGAAAAAAGAATGGAGGAGAAGTTTTTCATTTTTTTTGCTCTTCCGCTTTCATTCTCTCCTCTTCTACTTTCCAATTTTTTTTTATAGTTTCTTCTCTCCCTATATGGTTCCTCCTCCCTCCATTTTTTTTTAAACTTTATGTTCTCGAGGAAATTTAAATGAATGTCTCTGCCATGCAGATAGGGCACGGAATGAATGGGAGGGCAATAAATTAAGAGACGGTTTATAAGCAACGCAAAACACGGGGAGGTTTGGGGGGGGGGGTGATCTTGTAACTTTCACTTCGCTCGGAGAACGCTTTACTTTAGTTTCTGATTTTTTTTTTCATCTTGGGATTGTGGATTTCGGCATTTGGATTAAATAGTTTTTGCCGAAAGTGAAGCGATCATATCGTAAGAGAAAATATTTTATGTATTACATATATATCTTGTTTCTTTTTATATCCTAAAAGTTGAAGACTTTGCTTTCATTTTCTTCTTTCCAAGCAAGACGACTGTCATTGAAAGTTGTTTTTAGTACTGTATGTATAACGGCGAAAAGTTCTAAAGCGAGTTGATAATCTGGACTTGTGTACGTGAAATGAACCAAAAAGAATTGATAGAGAAATGACTAATAGTGTCCCATAATAGGATTTCCATGCTTAATTTTTTGTCCAAATCCCATAATAGGATTTCCATGCTTAATTTTTTGTCCATAGGAGGTCCAAATCAATGTGAGTCCTATTTGCAACAAAAGGTGGCCTTTACTTCATTAAGTTTCCGATCAGTTATGATTTTTGTATATTAAGATGGTACTTATTTCTTGGTCAAGTTACTTTTCTTAGCACTCAATATGCTACTGATTGACACTGTTCCAACCATGGCGTAACATGAGGGAGGGCGAGGGGGCGGTTCGCTCCGGACATTAAGCTGAACATCAAGCTTGATGAGGAACCCCAAGGAATAAAAACTATCTCCGCCCAGATTCCATGATTCTGGGTACGCCGCTGCTTCCGCCCAAAATTTAGACAGTTTTCGAGAAATAGACCAACTTGAAATTTCAGTTTCTGCCGAAAAAAAAAAAGCTTTCTGAGTTAAGGAAAAAACATGTCTGTCCCTAAGGATTATAAAGTTTCAGTAATACCATATTTTATTGGTAACAAATTATACATTAAATTTCTACGTACCCGCCTTGCATGTCTAAGCACAGTTCTCATTTCAACAGTTATGAGTTTCAATCTTGCAGTGCTATGGATGTTCACCTGATAAACATTAAGTTTGAAAAAAACCCTAGGTAAAAAGCCCCAGGACTCTGGGCATCCATGTTCTATTGGCCCTTGGCGAACCACGACCAATAGAAGAACGTAATTCAGGGAGTCACAACCAATTGTGGCAGAAGAGGGTAGTTCCCCATCCTGTTGGACCAAATATGTCCATAATTCTAATTATTAGACACTACTATGCCCCCCCCCCCAAAAGACGAGGCATGTATTTCCACTAATTTTGTTCTGCGAACATAAAAGGTCTCTATTGTTGACATTCTTTCACTTTATCAGAAAGAAAATGGATTTTGTTATTTTATCACAATAAAATATGGGGACTTTTGCGATCCTCTATTTTAATCATCATTCTGTTGTTGGGCTGTGGATCTTGAAATACCTTTTGCCTATCTGATTACGATTAAGATGAAGTCTTGCAGGATACGGGAACCAAAACAAGTGGAAATTGTAGAATTCTTTCTGTTGTAACGGTTATGGTTACAAAATTTTTCTTCCCAGGATGCTTTTTGATTCTCTCTGTGCAATAACAATGAAACTTTCGTTTATGCTGCTGTGCCAACCGAGGGAGAGAGGGAGTATATAAGATGAAAAAGAACGGATTAAAGTACATTGTAAGTACGGTATAGCGTTTCTCTGGAAAGCAGGCTCGTTTCAGTTCTACGGCTGAGGTGTTAAATTCCACTCCACCTATCGGAGTCGCTCGTTCCGTCCTTTCCACTTTTTTATTATAACAGACCATTATTTTTTCCCTTCTTTTTCGTTAACCCTATTTTTTGTCTCTCCCCTCATATACATGGACATCCCTCTGCTCGTATTCAAAATGTGGGCTCGCATTTTGGGTCTGCCTGGTCGGTGTTAGCGGCGGGGCCCTCTCCACCCTTCTCCTCGTCCAACCGGCAAACGACATCTGTGGGCAATCTGCATTGAGTCGTTATAAAGCTCGAGTCAATCTGCATAGGAAAGTAGGTATGAAGTTTTTGGGGGACTATAAAAAGACGTTATTGGCGATTTGGATGCCCAGGTCCACGCGCATTGTTTATAGCCCCCTCTCTCTCTCTCTTTCTTCTTTCTTTCTCCCTCGAGTGGAGGGAAAATGGCGGATTTTAGCAAACGATGTTCCGTTCCCCGTGAATGGGTGTTGGCGAGTTCCCTAAGACGACGAGTTTTCGAGAAGGTGAGGAGGAGGATGGTGATGATGGGGTAGGGAAACGAGGGAAAGATTTCATGTTTAAGACGAGCGAGCGAAGAATTGAGCCGCAATGACATCACCATCCGAAGCGGAGAAATAAAAGGGAAGTGTTTTTCGTCTATGGCAAAATTATAGTTGTGATTTAAGTAACCAGGGAGGCTGAGGAAAAAGGAAAGCTTTTCTTTTTCTCTCCCTAAATTAGGAAGAAATATAAATGGACACTCAATGAAAGAAGACTACGATAAACACATTCTCGGTGAGCATTTGACTACAAATACCGCTCGAAACTTAATGGACAGTTTCGTGTGATGTTTCCAGGGATTTTTTTGGTGCATTTTTTGGAGAAATAAATTATTATTATTGATATTATTAATTTGTTTATTATCGATGTTGACATAATTGTTCAACTTTTACAATATGCCGAGGATGATATTTATTCTGTAATTACCTGTACTCACGATAGCAACATCTAAATCACGTATTGTTAGTTACACTAATCAATCAATCTATAAATAAAGGAGAACGTGTGAGTTCGCCACGGAAACAGTTTTGCACGTTTAAGCATTGTTGGCGCTGACTTGAAGTACGCGCGTTTTGCGCTTGTTACCAATGTATGAATTTTCAGTGCGTAGACTTTCTTTTTAGGAGGTGTTGAAACATGTGAGTTCGTCGCACGAAACAATTCGAATGTGCGAGCTTTGCAATAATATGAATTGAATTTGAAATTAATTTACCGCGCAAACTGTGCGCGGATTATATCTTGTAAAAAAATCAAATTGAAACATTTTATATAGTTCAAAACAAGGTTATTCAAAAAAGAAATCATATAAAAAGACTTGGTTTATTCTTTTTGGAAAAAAAAATGGTAAATTTAATCTCCATCTTCAACATCTCATACTTGAACCTTCTCACCAAATAGGTAACCAAAATCGGAGGGAACCTCTAATCCACAAGGAGATTTGAAATACCGGACACGTATTTCGGCCACCAAGTAGCAATCTTCAGCGATGAGAGACAAAAGTCGACCTGACCTAACCTAACCTGAAGATGGTTATTTGGTGGCCGAAATACGTATCCGGCTTTTCAAATCTCCTTGTGGATTAGAGGATCCCTCAGATTTTGGTTTTTCCATTCCACAGATTTTGCTCAATTTTTGGTCACCAAATAGGTGTTATACGCAGATTTTCATACTTTTTTTCTGAAACTGTTGAGTTTTGGAAACTGTACCAAATGGTGATATCCAAAATTTTTTTTATTGTTTACCTATTTGGTACACTGGTAATAATTTTCCTTTTAAGAATGATCTCACTCTCATAATAGGTTTAAGTTTATAATTAATTTATACAGGGTGACCCAAACTTATCCATCATAATTGTTTAGAAACATTGTATGGTTCAAATGGAACAAAAAATGTCCTATAAACATTGCATCTAGTTTCGATCGTGTGTGAGATATCGACGTTTGTCTAAACATGATATTCTGACTCTGCAAAGTATAATACTTCATGCAAGATTAAAGGAGTTGTATACAGCTTATACTGATACAAATCATCCAAATTCTTTTATTAGGTCATGGTTTTCTATTTCCAACAAAACAAGAGATACACAAAAATATAAAATAATACCTCCTACTGTCATTAGCAAATTTCTTGCAAGATTTTTTCCTTATAATGTTATTAGTGATTGGAATACAATTCCTAGTGATGTTAAACGAGAGATTATTGTATGTAATCATCAAAATTGTATTAATCATAGAGAACATGCACATAGACTTATTCGTCAATTTGTGTATAATATCCAAGCCTCTTCCAGATAATTTGACATATATCCTTTTAAGGATGCACCTATTATTATTATTATTATTATTATTATTATTATTATTATTATTATTTTCTTGTAGAGTTGTTAAAGCAAATAAATAAACCACTTGAGAGTGCAGATCACTTTTATTCTGCATACGGACAGAACATCACATTGAACTACAAAACAAAAAACAAAACTAAAATTATACAAGGAATAAGAATAAGAAGAAAGTAACAAGTCAATGTCGAGGAAGCCCCTCAAAATGGTTGCCCCCAGCTCCAATGCACTAGTTACATCTTCGGACAACTGAGCTGGTTACATCTGGTCGAGTGTAATTGCTCGACTACAAGCTTGAATGGATGCAATGAAAATATGTAAAATAGGAAGAGTACATTTGAGAATAAATAGGTAAACCTACGTTTTTTCTAGGAAAAGACTCTAAATAAAAGAAAATAGACAAACGTCGATATCTCACACAAGCTCGAAACTAGATGTAATGTTTATAGGACATTTTTTGTTCCATTTGAACCATACAATGTTCCTTAAAAATTATTGCGGATAAGTTTGGGTCACCCTGTATAGTGTAAATCGTTTGACCCACCGGTTCAAAATTACTAATTTGTATGGAAAAGGCGTTTCCCAAATTGATACCATTAAACAAAACCTCCTTCTCTATTTAAAGAAACTTTTCAGTGGTGAAACTGTCAGTGCTCCGGATTTATTTTCACGCATCGCACTGTGATATTCTCTTCAAGATGTTTAAGACGTACTGTTCTCTCTCTTCCATTTATTAGCCCTATTTTAGCTTTTGCCTGTTGGGGGCCAGTTTCTAGGATAATAGACCTTAATATTTTTTTATATTTTGAATTTACACGGATTGTTACAATATAATACATTTTAATTTTAATAAATTTACTATGCTTCTCAAGGACAAGATCATTTCAGGCGACTAGATTTTGTCCATAACATAATAATCTACGTATAATTGTGTTTACTTGTATAAAATGATTATTGCAGTTTTTCTGGTTAAGGTTCATAATACATATTTAGCCTTTTTCCGGTAAGCCTTCCATAAGAATTTAGAAGGATGAAAAAAGCTACAATTTCTGAAATTGATATTTCTGAAAGCTGAATTCCGAAAAGAAAACGAAGGAGTAGTTAAAGAGGATAGAACGAACAAGAAATTAATCCTCTAATGAGGGTATAGGAAAATAAGCCTGAGTTCATCTGGGTTTTTTTACCGCATTAGTTAACCCCCATTTTTTTATATCAAAAAATTGATTTTCTCGAACTATAGTATTTAGAAGTAGGGAAAGGATTCTATCTTCTTTCATTTCTCGTCATTTCCGACCGAATGACATATCACATGCCAATCTTACTATTTGAAAACGGTAATAGCTTTAAAGACCAAGCGACTGCTACCCCACAACTCCAACCCACTGGACAATTAGGACAAAACCTCGTCATGATGTAGATCTTGCCCAGAGAAATCTGCATAGCCAATTTAACTCTTTTTATATACATATATATCATATTGAGAGATGGATGCCTCTAACTCCCAATTGCGTAACTACGAAAACAATCAAAAACAAATTAAAAACGAAAGTGGGACATGCCCATGGGTAAGCTATATTCCGAATTTCAACCTCTGGGGATAACGTGAAATGTAGAAAATATGAAGGGGACACATGGGCAAGCTCCATTCTTCCGCTACTTAATGAGATGATTCAATTTTATACTTTCGTATACCTCGGTCAGTAGGTGAAGCACTCAATCAGTCATTGTTTAATAGAATTCATAGGGTGTTGTTATCGGTTGTTGTTGTTGTTGTTATTGTTATTATGGTACATAATTTTAAAACATGTTGCAGATGATTTGTTTTTAACCAATCAATTTGGTTCGATCGCTTGTCATGGGATCTCGATGCGGCATTTCAGTTTATTCCTCCATGATGGATCGATTCAATTTAGTTAATGGAACGGGAATAAAGTTTCTTTTCAATGTTTAATTATTACCTGAAAATTTATTGGATGTATTTTTACCAAGTAAAGATAGCATTAGTGTAATAATGTAGTTTATTTTCTCTTATTTAAGTCTAAATTTAAATTAAAACCAAGATATTGAATAGATTAAAAAAGTTTGGTTTTTTTTGTTTTTTTTTCTATTTTCAGGTAAGACATTTTTCTTTTGACTTCTCGAATTGTGACATTGATTTGTGAATCGAATCCGTTAATCGGGCAGAGAGCTCATCGTCTAAAGAAATTGAAGTGAAAATTAAATATGACGTACTGCTATGAAGGTTTTTAATTTTTATTTTTCTATTTAAGACTATATTCCTTTAGAAACGTTTTTTTCCCCTAGGAAGAAATGTTGATTAAATAATTATTCATCGTTTCTTTATTTAGAGATTTAATAATTTTTAATTCTTTGATATTATATTAATTTTATTATTTATATTTTATCTATTTGTATATTTATGTCTTATTTTGTGTCTTTCGGGTTTATAAAATTAAATAAAATAACAAGCCTTGTACAAAAAAAAAGTTAATAAAATCAATCACAAAAAAAATTAACTCATTATCACCCTTCGAAGTCGTGCAGTTTAATTTAACTGGTGATAACACTTTAGCGTACTGAAATTATAGTAAAGTTTTTCATTGGCCTCCACATTCCCTAGACCTGATGCTATATGACTTTTATTTCCCTGTGGATGTTAGATACGTAGAGTCTGTGTCTATATGATAGCCTTTACCACAGACTGTCACTGGTATATTTGTGAAGGAAGGTAAAATCTGTGAATACAAACAGCTCCTAGATATGAAACGCCGGATATTTTGAAGGCTATGACTTCATTCTCGACGGAAAGATATCAAATGTCGAGTTTCATTAATCCGGTAATCGGACACTGGTAGATGTTGGAAACCAATCTTTAATAAAGGTCTAGCAAAGTGATGGGTTATGCGTGAAACACTCGCGATTTCTGTTACTATCGACGAATCGTATGAAAAGTCGGTAGCTTCCTTAAACTGCATCACTGGAGAGATACCGAAAGGTGCTTTATGCTATCAGTGTGGGGAAACGTGTCTGTCCGTCCGTCTGTAACTCTAACTCCTCCGAGGCTATGAAAGATTTTCAAAATCTGCTTTCGTCAGTCGATGAATATGGTTCATGGCACGAACCATTTACAAATATTGGCACAAATGGCACCTCTTTTTTCCCGCCTAGCAATTTCCAAAAGGAAGATATATTGAGTAATATATCAAACAAATCGTAATGAGGAGATAGAAGCGCTTATTCATTACTATATTCGTCAGTCGATGAAAATGGTACATGGCACGAATCAATCACAAATATTATCTAAATCGGTTCAATAGCACGTGCACAAATGGTACCTTCACGACCCCACCTAGCAATTTTCAATGAAGAGATATATTAAGTAATATATCAAACAAATCGTAATGACGAGATAGAAGCGGATATAAATTACTATTTTCGTCAATTAATAAATATGGTTCCGGGAATGAACCATTTTGAAAATGGTTGAAACAATGACACGTGCTCTAATAGTACCCTTATGACACCCTCAAAATTTTTCAATGCTAAAATATGGCATGTAACATATCAAATGACTTGAAATGATGTGTCATGAATGAATACAACGTAAAATTAATGATAATCCAAATTGGTTCAAAGGTACGTGGTTAATGGATCATTATGGTCCATTAGAAACTTACAATATTAACATAGGGCGCTTTAGGGGGTACGGCCCCCTGGGTACGGCCCTGCCTTAATGGTTTATTTAGGTATCTTCTATGCTGCTCCAATAATTTAGTTCGAAGGGTGTTGACTTTAACTGTGCTAATCCGAGTGGCTTTATTATTAGTGAGTGCTGGGTATTGTTATACAATCGTTATAATGTCTTAATTCTTTGCCTCAAAAGAAGTTTTTAGTGGATTAAAGAAAAATCAGCATTGTTGAAACCAGCGGCTCTATATGCTCAGTTTGTTGATTGAACTGCGTATCAAAGATGGTTGCTAATACTTTTAATGGAATTGTTTTTCGACTGGCTTTTGAAATATAAATGTCTATATTATTTTTATACAAATTTACAGGTATCCCTCATTTTACGCGTTTTTGCTAAAGGCGATTTTAAAAGTTGGTGTATAATAATCGCAACTAGTTCGAATATTAAAAAAAAAAAGCTTTAATGTCCATTGTTGGAGTCTTTTGCAAAGCAAATTTATGGGGAAAAATCTGTAATTGTGATCAAACTGCTTCCAAGATTGAAAACTGAGAAAAGGTGTATCACTGGAGAAGTTATAAAGAGCTACGAACGTTATGAGCTCAATTTTATGTCACGCAATTATTTCATAGAACCAAACAAAATACTACAAAATTTAGTATTTTCTGAGAAATGCGATATCTGAACTGATGTAAGGCTCATTTTTTAATAAATGGCGCACTTCTTTAATGTAAATATCATGGTGCCGTTATTGTGGGTGGTAGAATAGCCCAATCCAACTATTGTGAATAGGTTAACCCATTCTTGAAAATTTTTGAAATATGTCACTCTTGCAGCGCGTGAGCGTTATGTTTACAATAAAAATAATTTAATATTTGATTTTATATTATTCCTAGTCCTCAGATAACTGCATTGTGTTTGGGTTAAGCATGTTGTGCGCGCTGATGTTCATTTTCAGTAAAAGAACGGTGTAGTGGCGGGGATGAAGCCGTTTGCGTTGTTTTTGAGCCTTCTTGCAGGAGGGCTGTCGTTTGTATTTAACCGAATTCATTGCGGGCATCCGTGGGTGACGACAAATAAAGCCTCGAGTGTTTGTGGAGAAAGGGAAAATGTACGTTTTCTGGGGCGGTGGGTTCGTGTTCCCTTTTATCCTTCCTTTCCCTCTCCTCGTCTCCCAGCGGATCGAATAAAGTGTTGCTCGGTGGCGGTCTCTAATGAATTTATCGCCGCGATAGGTTGTTGTACCGTACGCAGTCGGACGAGCGGACATACAGACAAACACACACCGGAGGAAGTCGGATCTCTCGTGAAGGAGAAATAAAGAGAGAGAGAGAAAATCTCTAATTGTGCTTTACTGCTCGCAATGACATGACTGGCAACGGGGAATTTATTGAGCATTTCCTGCGCCGGGGAAAAAAAAACTTTCCATGAATACGAATGTGTAAGCACATTATTTTGTGTGAATTGCTCGGCGCGTATAATGCTCGCGAAGAGGAGCGATGCATTTTTCATAAATGAGGTGCGAGGCTCTCTCGTCTTTTTCTTGCACGGCGAAGGGTCTATTTTTTGAGATTGAGGAACACATACACCCCGTTTTCCTTTTCACCACATACACGCATACATGCGTACCTCCTCTCCTTCTCCTCCCTTTAATTGCTTTGCCAGAGAGTAGGGAGAGCGACACGGAGCATCATCCCGAGGAGAGGCGACCAATTTACGGCCGGTTGCCAGAGGGCGGTGTTGCCCGTGATTCCAGTCGCCGACCCCCGTGGCGGAAACCAGAAGAGAAATAGCAATACCTCTACCCCCCCTCCATTTCGCTTCTGACTCTCTACCCCCTCATCCTTACACTTTATCCCCTACCCGTTAACCGAAGTGTGTGTGTGTGTGTGTGTGTGTGTGTGTGTGTGTTGGATGCGGCGGCAAGACACCGTCTGGATAGAGTCGATGGGACGCGGTGAATGGGAAAAGCCACCGATAATTCGGCGATTTAGAGCACCCTTCTTTTCTCTCGTTTCTTTTATGTTTTTTTTTTAAAGTGGGGTATTATAAAAGAGGTAATAGGAAGTTTTTAAGTGAAAAAAATCCTTTAATGTTCGTTCTTTGATGAAACTCTTGATTTGATTGGATTTTACCACTCTTTCCACTCGATCCATTTCTCTTAACTGTTAACTTTCTAATTTTTTTTATTTAAAAATTTAAATTTTTTGAGCTTGGAGTATATTTTCAGCAAATTTAGAAGATATTAGAAGATAGACAAAAATTCCTGGCCTGCAGCGAGCCGGTTCGCAATCGTGGATCCTTAACACTTAAAGGACACTTAAAAGAAAGGAAATCAAATAATAAAAATATTTTGCGAGCTATAGTGAATTTTATAAATTTATTTTATACTTCAACAATTAACACTAATAAATAAAAATTAACGGGACGAATACAAACTTCAAAAATTTAAAATATTCTCGATCCAAAATTAGGGTAGTTTAGCTATTTTCAGAAAGGAAAGACTTTCGAAGTGTAATGATTTTTCAATTGAAAAATGGAAGGAAAAATTCTACGACCTGGATTCGAACCAGGAACCTCGAACTATCATGGCCGACGCCTCTACCAATTGGGCTATCGCAGACATCTGGACAGCCAAGCTGTCTCAAGGTGTCTTAAAAACAACCAAGTTGTCACGGTTGAAAGCCCAATGGGAGACGGGAACCTGGCCCGCAGATCGAGAATTTCTCCACCTCTGCTTTACCTATGCTTGGAGAGCAACTCCAGTTAACAATTATTATTTACTTTCGAAGTGTATTTTTAGTATTTCTACTTGAAATTAGTATATCTTAAAAATTAGAGCTAACAAACAAAATCTGATGTCATATTCGTTTTTCTCCACCCAAAATTAGATAGTTTAGCTATTTTGATCAAGGAAAGAATTCCAAAGCGCATTTTTGTTGAACAGTGTAATTTGTACATTTTCCCAAAAATATCTGTAAATACCCAAAAAATAATTTATAAAAAATCTATAAATGCTTCTAATAATAAAACTTTTTTTGATAATTGCAAAAATATGTTATATAAAATTTTCTAAAACATCTTCGTAAAAGTGGTTAAAATTAGTTCGGAGTTAGAGGGGTCACTTAGGCCAACATCGTACGAGTAAACAAATACGTATACTTGTATAAGCACGTAAATAAGTGAAATTCAATATGCAAATTCCACTACGCGAGCTTTATATTCTTTAGAAACTATTAACGTTTTTCATATGACAACATAGGGTATACTATGTCATTCGTTCAGAAATGAGAAACTAAGGAAGATAAGAGCTCATTTCCTAAATATTGCGTTCGAGAAAAAACAATTTTTAAAATAAAAAAGTGGGGTTAAAATGAGGATAAAAGGATAAAGAATAAAGAGAATAAGATATCCCCCTCTTTTTTACCTTTTATCTCCACTCCCACTTTTACTTCGACTCCCCCCCCCCCTCATAATTTATCCCCCACTCCTAAAGTTTTTTAAAGGAAGCCAGTTCCTTTGAATTCAGGACTTCCGTTACTGTGCTATAGCCTCCATGTGAGGATGAATTGTTTGTTGACATTAAAAATATCTGAAGAACCAATTTTTAAATCTTTGGCAAAATCAAAATTTTAAGCTGTCGCTTCATATTTGAGGAAATTCCCGAAACAGCCGAATAACTTTAGAACCGAAAGCTTCTAGGGTTATAAGAGTCAATTGTACCTAAAGGAAAGATACCCGCGCCTGATTGAATAAATTTATTCCCAACGTCCTACTGTAAACGCTGAGAAGTTACGAAACTAAATTTTGAGCTATGATAGATAGCGAAAAGGTTCCAATTTCAAAGTTGTAGAGCGTCACCGATTTAGTAGAAATCCGCTCTTTGTATACAGAAAACAAAAACACAAAATTCGTAAAGAGGAAGAAAAATCCATTTGTGAACACTAAACATTGTATGTGCGTTGCAATATTCACGTGTATCACAGCAAACGCAGGAAATCGCTCTTATTCAATATTTGCCACAATGGAAAATTTAATAAAACTAAAACTATCACTAAATACCACTCCGATCATCCCCCCCTCCCCCCCCCATAGTTGGATAATCTCCCCCCCCTCCACCCCTTTGATGGATTTTTAAAAAATCTATCATGGCTCAAAAGTTAATTTTCGTAAAACGTCTCCGCATTTACTGGGAATAGTTTTATTCAATCGGACACGGGCACTTTCTGATACATCCGACTTTTATGACTCTAGAACCTTTTGTTCTAAAGTTATTCGACTGTTTCGGAATTCCCTCTGTATATATCCTGTTGGAGTAAATCAAAAATGGGCCCTTGAATTTTTTTTTAAATCATGCTTACCACACTGAAAATTCTTTATTTTAAAAAATAACCGTACGATTGATTATTCTCTAAAAGTTATTTTTAGGACATTGTATGAAACTTACTAAATTAGCCATGCAATATAATAACGGCAATAAACCAACAACGCCATTAAGATTGAAGGAAAATATATTTTCTAGGACAAGTAAACCGGTCACTTTTCATATTGTCCTCCAGACTCGCATACTTTCTCTCTCTCTCTCTGGTTCCTCCAATTCTTTGGGAAATTCTTTTTAAGTTTTCGGTTTCTCTTTCTTTTTTATTCTTTAATAACCTCTTCTCTGTTCGTCGTTGTCGTCATTATCATCATCTCCCCTCGACACTGGATACGTCTAATTACCGAAGGTGAGTTGAGCGTTGACTCTTTTTGGGGTGAGAATGGAAGGGCCTCCCGCTTAATTTCCCCAGTTACCCCATAAATACAGCTTAAAGCACTCCGGGATCCTCATTAGATCACAAGAAGAAGTTGGAATGTCCTTCGTGGTTACTCTACTAGCTCTTTCCATCCCCCTCTTTATTTTATTTTTTTTTATATAAAAAGAAAAAATATATTTCATTTTTTCTTTTTTCCAAGAGGGCTGCTCTCCTAATGGACGTTGGGACAAGTTGGAATGGCTCTGAGAAGTTGTTTTGCTTCTCGTTAATTTTTTTTTTAAATTTGCTGTCTTTTAAAAAGTTCTTAACTGTTCAGCTTCATTAACGAGGAGTCGAGATGATCATGATGTTGTTGTTGTTTAATTATTTTTTATTTTGTTTTAATTTTGAAGAAAACTATGCATGATAAACCGCCTCATATTTTCTCTTGGTGAAAGCGCTGGCAACAGAGTATCTCGATTTTGAGTTGTCCGATTGAATTATGTAAGGGGAAGAGGTGGCCGAAGGGGTCTAGAGGAGGAAGGGGAGAGAAAGAAATGAGCCTGTTACAGCAGAAGCGAGCATGTTATTGACGTGAATGTATTTCTCTTTTGCAAAATTTTATGATAATGGGCGCTTTTCGTGTGGGACTAGTGAAGACCGTTCCAAGGTGAGGTTTTACGATTCAAGGTATGAGAAGTAGGCATTGTCATATTGGAAGTTTTGACATGATCTTATATGTACACTGCTTTGCCAAAGTGGACAAGATAAAACTAAATACAATAGAACATCGATAAATCGAATCTCAATAGAAGAGAAAAAATTTTCGATTTATAGCAGTTTTCGATTTTTAAATTTCGATTTATTTACGCAATACATTTTCAAATATTGTAAAAAGCTAATATAGCATTAGAGTAGACGTCGAATGAACGTGTTGCAAAAATTACAGAAGCTTTCACCCGCATCCCAGCGAAATCAACGCTTCGTTTAAGCTTGGAAATGAGCATCTCAAGAGCATATCCGTAAGGTTTTTACATACTCGTTTGAAGCTGTGCTTTTATAACAATTACATTATTCATGCACGACATGGAAAAAAGACGACAAGCCGCGACGTTTTGGGTCTGCAATAAGAATCGCGAACACAATGCTTTCCTGTCAGTGAAGAGGCAACATTCTGCATGTCCGGAAAAGGTAATAGACAATTGTAGGATATGGGGATCGAAAAATCCACGTGTTATACGCGAACATATGCGGGACAGCGAAAGTGTTAACTTGTGGTGCGCACTATCGCGAACGGAGATGAAAGTGCGCACCAGAAGTTGAGTATTAGTCATCGCCATTTTAACAACTCTCCCGTGGTAAGTTCGTCAGTTTCAACTCCTGCTAGGCTGTCATGGTGCTAATGATGGTTCCTAACGCTTGTCCAAGCTCCTTAATGATTCTAGCAGAAGAAACAAACCGATTGTGCCGATTAGTGAGTTTGAGATCTATCACTACGCTGTTTCACAGCTGTTGCCCCTTTCGGCTTCCAATTCACATTGACATTATTTCTCCGGTCGAGCTGAGTAATTTTAATAAGCCCGAAATCCGATAGCAAGATCCTGTTACAAAAAAAATTCTTGCCAAGAACACTAAGGGAATGTCTGATGTACCATTGATTACAAGTGACTTACACCTTATTGACTCCATGCCAATCCGCATATCTGCTGTAATTTGGGCCAAAGAGGGGGGTCCAATAAAATATTAAACACTTGTTTTTAATTCTTTAGCGAGTGTGTGTAGTTTTATGTAAGAGAACGGTGAGCGTTCGCGTCGGCTCAACCCAAAAAAGGTGAGTCAACCGTGGAAGACGTATACTCGGTGTTGGCGAGAGGATTTCGTTACTGTTTAATAACACGATTTCGCACTTTTACTGTTGTTTGATTACTCATTAGGCTCACGTCTTTCTCTTTCTCTCACTGTTGTCTCTTTTTTTTATTATTAGTACGTCTTCTTTTATCGCTTTCATTTTCGTGACGGTAAAGTAGATGTACCGCATCAGGAGCCGCTTCAAGCTCCCCACCCCGCCTTGTAATTAAAAAAGAAATTTTTTTTTCGCTGGTTCGTTTATTTTATTTAAATCTTAACAATCTACATGTTTGGTTGTAGTAGTGATGGTCGAGGTTGTTGGGTTCCCCTCCTTCATCGTGTGTCGCTTTTAATTGCTATTTAGCGCTTTCATTACGCGCCACGATGTTATTACCTTTATGCGTAATTGAGATGGTTCGGCGTCCTTTTTTTGCTCTCTTTTGTATCCAGTTTTAAGTTTTTAACTCGTTTGCCTTCCTTGTATATGGCTATGGGAGGGGGGGTGTAGAATGAGGATAGTCCTGTCTCTAAACATTATGGGCGAGCGAGCGGTTGAGTTGAGAGATGCCAAGCCGACGTCGTCATTTTCCAACATCCTGTTCGGATTCATAATAAAGCGGTGTTGCTTATTTTTTTTCTTTTAATTTTAAAGTATTTCTTGAGTTTATATCATCCTGTTCTGCCATTTTTAAATTCTTTGAGGTTTTTCCTTACCCCTCCCCTCTTTTCCAACTTTCCTGTTTAACAGTTTGACGAGGTGGAAAGAGTTTTTGAAGGATTCCGTCGGATTCGGGTGAGGGAAACGTGACGTGTCTCTCTCGCTCTCCTATAAGTTGTTGCTGTTTTGTGGAGGCAAGTGAACCTCCAAACGAGTAATTAAGTTTCAGATGAGGATATTAAAAAAAGTAAGGAATAACGCGTATTAGAAAGGGAAAAAAGTATTTTTAGAAAGAGGTTTTTTTTTGAAGTTGCCTAACATTTTCGGTGAATCCACCCTGTCACGATAATGGAGTCGATTGCCGCCTGAATATATTTATAAAGTTAAAATTATAAGCTAATGCCGATTTCATAATGTCAATTATGAAAGGGTGTATAACAATAATAATGATAATAATACAAATTATAATAAATTTTTGATTTCGTTTTAAGAGATAATTTCCATTGTCGTTTAATGTTAAGAGGTGAATTTAATGTTACAATTATGATATTTGTTATTTAAACTTTCTGAAATCCATTAGTCCAAAAAAAGAGGAAAATATTTTTTTGATATATAATTTTAAAAGTGGATCTTGGTATTTTCTCCTACGCCCTTGTTTTCCTATGGATAACACCGAACAGCGGAGTTATTGAGGTTACCAAACGTAATTAGAATAAAATTATATTATTGTTGTAAGAACTTAACCTGTAAGAAACCTGTAAGAACTCGTATATATATACA
>JAHWFO010029543.1:1362155-1375082 GCA_023313115.1 Rhysida immarginata
CTCTCTCTCTCTCTCTCTCTCTCTCTCTCTCTCTCTCTCTCTCTCTAGATTCCCCACCATCACCCTCCATTTTTCCCTCATTACCCCCTCACCCACGAAAACGAGGGCATTCAACGGCGAAATCATAAGTCCTCCTTTTCTTTTTTTTTGCCCGATCGCTATAAATCGGAGCCCATTGTGTTCCAATGACAATGACAATCCCACCTGGCCAGGTAGATTGGCCCGATAGTGTATCTTGGGTTTTTTTTGGCCTCCCACCTCCCTCACCACCATTATATGACCCACGCTATCCATCTCCTCCCATTCCTCCTTCAACCTCTCTTCTCCTCCTCTCTCCCTTTATCCATCCCACCCAAACTACATATACTGCTCACGAGCTTTCGGGTCGTGCCTTTGGACAGATGGTTTCTCCCCAGTCTGTTTGTCTGTGTACGTATGTATGTATGAATGTTTGTACGTACGTATGTATGTAAGTAAGTACGTATGGATATTTGTTTGTTTGTATGTATGCCTGTCCCTCGCATATTTCTTTTTCGTTTGATGAACTCTTGAAAAGGTCCTGTCCGTCTCTGTAACTGTTCAAACTGATTCATAACACTTGGAGGAGGGATATTTCGTTATTATTGGCCAACCATTTACTAAAAGTGATGATTGGCCAACTCAAATTTTTTTTCTCTGAAATTGATTTAAAAACTCATGATTCGAGAATATATGCTGAAATTGTGGGGAAAAAAAATCGTCTGAACGTACGTATGTTTGTGATAAATTTTATACAGCTTGCTCCTCTGAAACGGAAAATAGCAGACCCAATTGAAATTAATACACCGATAGAGGGTACCTTAAACTGGTGCCTCGAAGTATTTTTGTGACAATTGATTAAGCCTTTTTTGAGATATTAATTTTTTTTAATAATGAAGAAATGACTGTAGCGTTCATTCCAGCGAATATAAATTCAATAATTTCGACATGTATAGACTACTTATATTAAGAATAATATTTTTGTAAATAAATTGTTTGGCTCTGATGCGCCATTTTGGAGTTAATGCATGCCCCCCCCCCCCCAAATCTCTCCCAACAAAAAATTTTTACAAGTTTCCTGAAAATGGATTGCATTGGGTTGAAAACCCTGCATGGTATAAACAAAAAAAGTTACAAAAAAATTCTTTTTTTTTTAAAGAAATCTTTATATCTCCATGAATATACGTGCTACATGAATACATGCTACAGCTACAACGCATTTCAACCATTATTTTTTACAGGGTGATCCAAAACATTATTTTTTTATTCAATTTTTTGCTGGTCCCCTATTTGCCTTTGGGACAAAACCTTCGCTGAAATATATGAAGTGTAACATGTTCTTTACACCCCTGAAGTTTCAGGATAATTCCTCAAGTATTTTTCTAGATATTCGATAAAATGTCTAAATCGAAAGGTGTTCTTATTAATCTGTCCACCCCCTGTATAGAAAATTTTTTTATGAACCTCCCGCCCACACCCAATTTTTTTTCTTTACATAACTAAAGTGGGAGGCTTGTGCGATAGAACCATTTCAATCTATTTAGTATTGGAATACGTCGGGTATTTTATTACTTTTGAACACATACCGTTGTTACAATGAGACGAAAGTGTTTGATGTTGTTTCACTTCTTTTTCTTCTATCGGCCTCGGTGGCTCAGGGGTTGCGTGGTCGCCTCTGATGCCCGAGGATGCGGGTTCGACCCCGGCCGAGGACGACGAGGATTTTTGCAGGGGGAATATCCTGAGATCACGCACTTCCTTCGGAAGGGAAGTAAAGCCGTTGGTCCCGTGTAGTCGTTTGCCGGCTGCACGTTAAAGAACCCTTGCGAGGCAAAATTTGCGGCCCCTATAACGCCGTCCTGAAATGACCATGGCAGTTGAAAAGAACGTTAATACCAAACAAACCAAACCAAACCAATCTTTTTCTTCTTGGCATAAATTGTTTGAATGTAGGAATCGAATATCAAAAATTTAGCTAAGGTTATCAGATCATTTGAATTTAATTTATAAGAGTGGTGATAGAAATGTAGGGACAGAAATGGTACATTTTGTCTAAAAACTGGACAATTTTTATGTCTGCATCTACAACTAGAAAAGTTTATAGCAAGCCTCAACAAAACCATGTTATCTCGTAAAATTACAATGAAAATCTTTCAATTTCACTATATCCAAGGTGGGGTTCCAAGAGTATCTTCTTCCAACTTCAAAAAAGATGTAAATATAAAGTTTATTAAATTGAAGACTTGTGTTGTTCCTTTGAATTTTTTTGTATTAAAATTTGAGAATTGTATTCGAAAGTTTTAACTGAGCTGGACTAGTATCGGCTCTTGAAGGTTATGTTATGGGTCTAAATATGACATAATAATTTAAGAATGATTTAACTCTTGTGTTATATCTTTCCTGTTAATAAGGCTCTTTTTTTTGTACATTTTTTTTAGGTTTATTAAATCAGATGACAAATTGGTTCTTTCTCCTGTTCCCCTCTTCTGTCCAATTTGCGTGGAATTTTAAACGGGCTCAAGTTTTAATAGAAATATCAATGGCTCGTTTGGCTA
Source organism: Rhysida immarginata (assembly GCA_023313115.1). Taxonomy (NCBI): domain Eukaryota; kingdom Metazoa; phylum Arthropoda; class Chilopoda; order Scolopendromorpha; family Scolopendridae; genus Rhysida; species Rhysida immarginata. The sequence continues at coordinate 1,364,729 of JAHWFO010029543.1, forward strand.
TTTATTTAATTTTTTATTTTTATTAATTTGCGACATTAAATGAAAATTGTGGTCGTTTTACGACGAGGTGGCTCCAGGCTTGGCTTCTTCTTATTTTTTTTCCCTCTCCATTAATTTTTTTTGGCTTCAAAAGCGATAAAATTTTGAAAACTTTCGTGGAATATAAACGAGTCACTCGGATGTGAGCGACTGCAAAAATGGCGGCGACGGTGGTCGTGCGATGCCCCCGAGGAACAACGGTTGCCCCAGTCCATCATCGTCGTCCCTGTTCTATAGACTTTGCGACTTTTTTTGGATTTTAGGGCTTTAAATGAGCTTTTAGATTAACCCCTTTACAAATGTTGGTGGGAGTACGATGAGTTACATAAATGGTAAGAGACTTTCTTATCCGTTTCCGTGCTTAAGTTTTTTTTGTTTTTTTGGACGGAATTATGGCCCCTTTTTGGAACTTCCATGGTATAACTTGATAAAAATGTCGTATTGGTCATTACAGATAGTTGGAAAAGTTCATTTTAAGCGAATTTTTTGAAATTTTACAAATCTGTCCCATTTATGAGTAAACGAACAGTTTTCACTATTTGGAGGCATCGCAGGTTTGTTGTATTTATCCATAAAGGGTTAAATGTGTGTCTTCAGGGCTAAAATAGGTTTAAGCCTCTAATGACTCTTAATAAGAGGTTCGGTAGAGAGGGCCAGGAGCATCCGTGTTTTAGCCGTCGAAACTTGGCGTTGTTTATGTATGCTGGGGTCATGGTATTTGGAGTTTTCGGTTTCGTAATTAATAACCTTCGATCACTTACAGAGGATTTTAATATAGTGGCCTTCTTTTAAAGGCAGGACGGTCAAGATAATTTTATTGCGTTATGTGGAGCTTAGCGCAGAGAGCGCTTAAAGGTTTTGGACTGTTCATGGGTTTTTATGGAGTTGTCTATCTCTTATGTTGACGGATGATTATCAGTTATGTTATAGAAAGGCCAAATTTGGTTACTCAAGTCTTACGTCAACGAACCAAGAAAATGGTGGGGAGAAAAATTACATGTCAGTGTAAGCAATTATGCCTGGATATGACATTTCCCCTAATCAGTATATTAGACGCTTAAGATTGTGACTTTCTGTACGGTCTTTTGTACACAATCTTGCCGAAAATACTGGGACACTTACAAACTAAGCATTCAAATGAAATTCTACAAGAGTAATAGAGCCTCGGGCCACCCTTTATCTTTCATAGCCTTTAGTCGTCTAGGAAGACTTTTACTAGCTTCTGGAAGGTTACGGCAAAAGTTTTATACCACTTCCCAGTCTGTCAAAGCTCTATAATGAAGTTGGTTTATTGATCTTCAGTTAATATTGATCATCTACCGTGGTCCTAGGCTTATGGGCAATAACTCTCCCACGGTACTTGTCCAAATTCGCGGATTCTCCTCTGTAGCAGTCTCCGATCTCTGTTAGTTTCACAGTTTCTGCCCTTTGATGCTTCCACTTTACAGTGGCATTACCCATAATTGTGGACTTGGATAGGTTTTATAGGCTATTTTTGCCGGAAATCTCAGGAACTGTTTTCCCACTTGCCATTCAGTGATAGCACAAAGTCAAAATTACTGTAGGACCCATTTTTGCGATACCTGACCTTGATTGAAATCTTAAAGCTTTACTTATGCAAATTGTAGTTCGCTTCACGCTTTCACTACCGTCATCATCGAAGTTCTTTTCTAAGGGGTATCCCAATTCTTTTGGCAAAATATATATAGGGCATCCATAAAAAGAGGTCTTCATAAAGTTTTGTAATCGACCTTTAATCTGGTGATGGTTTGCCGTAAGTTAACCTGTATCTCTTCTGAACAGTGATCGATGATTTTTTTTCGGCAAGCCTTACTACACGCTGCACTTTCTCTATGGTAGATGCCATCTTTTGTTCTATCGTGCCTCTTATAAGCAGTTTCTGGAGTAACCGAATGCATCGGATAAAACTTATGGAATTTCTTTGTAACATGTGAAAGCTATATATGATTATGTAGTATATTCAAAAGGTATTAAATGATATACATGATACAAATAGTGGTGTGGGTTTATATTCGATTTTTATAGTGCATGTGAAATAAGTTCTATCGCATAAAGGACGATAGGAACAATGTGAGCTTATTTGATTCCCCCTGGGCGCTTTATTTCGTATGTAAGATCTATTATTATTATTATTATTATTATTATTAGTAATAGTGGTAGTAGTAGTTGTTGTTGTTGTTGTTGTTGTTGTTGTTGTTGTTGTTGTAGTAATAATATAAGAATGAATAGAGGATCATAAAATGAATATTGATTTTTCTCTCTTAACTTTTTCTTGTCTTTTGCTTTCAGTCTCCATTAGATTTATTTAGTTTTCTTTTGCGGTAGAATGGGTGTGCGAGATGAGGGAGGATGTTGTTCCCTCCCTTCTTTTTGCTTGTGGCATTGACAAGGGGGTATTGTCGTCGTCTCCTCCTTCCTCCTCTTCTTCTTCATATTCTTCCCTCGGGGAAACGTTGTGGTTTGGTGGTTGTGCCCCATGGCCATCTTCGGCACTCCATCCATCACACGGTATCCCTACCTCCCCTCCTCCATCCACCTCCCATTTATGCCTATTTTCATAACGGAATTGGTCGATTATTTATTTTGCCAATCAGTATTCATGATCCCGATGGCTGCCAGCGTTGTTGGTGTTGGCACTTGAGTCGGTTTGTGTTTGATATTGAGTTTGTCTTTTTTTACCCCTACGAATTCGCCCCTTTCTTCTCTGCGAATGTTTTCTTTTTTCTTTTCAGATGTCAATTACGCTCCTTATTGCATTCATTCCGTTTCATTTCATCTCCTTTCCCTTAAAGTAAACCCTCAACTCCTCGCACTCCTTTCCTTTGGGTTCTTTTCAGCTCTCTGTCACTTCCGTTTCTTTGTCTTTCAAATAAGTTCTCAGTTTATTTCATTTTTAGTCTCATCTTCTTTGCTATTGGGATCTTTCAAATGCTGTGGCTTTACGAAAAGTGGGTTGATTGATGGAAGGTGACATAATATTTTTTTTTTTTATAGATTTCGTGATGATGTACTTTTCATACTTTTTTTGAACAAAGTTTTGGGAATGTATTAGTGAGATACTTATAACAGAACTTAAGTAACAATTGGGAGATAGAAAATACGCGTGTCTGGCTTATATCAGCTCTTCAGCTCTGAGCTCAGCGACCAAAGTCGCTCTTCTCAACTGCAACTTTTATAGAGGGTGCTTCACAGTCTCAATAATGAAAAAATGGAATATCGTTTGAAGAGAAAAAGATTTTTATTTCAATTTTCAGGATTTCCATATGAGAATAAAGGAAATGAAAAGATGAGTTTCTTAAACTGTTTGCTATTTGAGGAGATTAAGAAGCCAAGTCAGCTCGAAATTCTCTATAACCCGCTTGAGCTGGTCTATTGAAATCGACCTATCATATTTGTTATCACTCTTTTCAGCTTTTCTATGATTTTGGTCGATATCTGTAGAGTTTATCTTTAATATAGCCCCATAAGAAGAAGTCGAGGGGTGATAAGTCAGGGCTATAGAGGGCCAAGCAAGTCTTTCGCCAAAGCGAATCGTAGATTGGAGTCCAGGAGGTGCTCCAACCAAGTATCTTGGACTCACTGTTCGTAGTAGGCATCCGAAATGAATCGCTTTGTCATCAGTCACTGAACCTGTTCGTTCAAGTTTGGCCATTAATGCTCTTAACGTGCTTGACGTTGGCTTTGGCCTATTTTTAAAGTCACTAAACCACTTCCTGAGTGTTTCGGAAGGTCTCTGGTCACAAAGATAAAAAGTTTTGACTAAGAAACCACGGTCATCCATTGAATATCGGCTCATTTTGGCGAGAAAGAAAAAATTGTTGAAGAAAATAACTAAACCCCGTAAATAAGGTTCCTTTGGACGTCTGCGCATGTGCATTTCCGTTCGTTGATGAGTTATTATTTAAAAGATTAGAGAGACCCATTCAAAACAATCTGTATATAGCCACTCGCTAAAGTCAAGCCGTGTAACAAGTGAAGATTTTGAACTGTTTACAAACATTTTTTTTTTATATTAGTGAAATCACGTGGGTATAATGCAAAAAAAATGATGAATTCGATTTTTTTTTAACAAAGTATTAAGTAAATAAAGGAGATAATGCTCCAGCATGAAGTAAACAAGTCGCCTCTAGCAACTAGGCATAAACATGCGACCAATTAGATATTCGTGGTAGAGACGATGAGGTAGATCCCTAGTTCGAATCCAGGGCGGGGAATTTTTTTTCTTTCGTTTTTCATGAAAGATGTTCATGATCCGCGAATTGGAATCGATCCAGGATTCACGAATGTCGTCACGTCGCTGTAACCAATTAAACCATTGCGGAAATGTCTTTTTTTTTTACTTATGCAAATACGTGGGCTGAATGGCATAGCCTATAACCTGACTCGATACTCAAAGCGACGAGATGGATGTTCGTGGTTCTGGTTCGAATAAAACTCGCGGATCATAGATTCCTAATTTTTTTTCTTTTTGCCCATTTTTGAATTGAGCTTTTGAGAATCCTCCAAGTTTCTTAAATATTAATTTCTTGTCTAAGACCTATGTAATAATCATCGGCATACACCTCCATCCGACAATCTTTACCTCTCCTCCATGTGATTTTTCTTATTTTTGGCCCAATGGAAAAATGAGCTTAAAGGATGCGGAGGGCAAGATATATGTGCAAATATTGGCTTCTCTTCCAGCCGACGTACTTTATTCAACCATGTTGCATTGGTATTCAACCACGTTGGTCTTGTGATGCAGTTTGAGAAGTATGTCGCCACTGGTGAGGATTACCGATAGTGTGTCCTTTTTGCCATAATTTCTCAGTAATCGGAACAGTTTCTGTACATGGTTATTATACAGGGTGTTTCAAAAATACTTTTACAAACTTTGGGGACAGATTCTTTACACGAAAACAAGAAAAAAAATTCATATGAACGTATATCCGATAATCCTTCGTTTTCGAGTTATTAATGAAAGTTTACAACGTAGGTGATTGGAGCTCATCCACACACAAACTCATAATAAATGCTCCAAATGTCCTCCTCTTGCTTTTAAATACGTATGCACCCGTCGAATCATGGACTGTCGCAGCCTTTCAAATACTCCCTGACGATTTCGAATGGTTTCGCAGGCTTCCATGACACGTCGATGAAGAGTTTCTGCATCCGGTTGGGCTGGTGCATAGACCACTACTTAAAGGTGTCCCCAGAGGTAATAATCCAAAGTATTTAGGCAGGGGGAACGTGCAGGCCATGGAACTGGTCCTCCTCTACTTATCATGGTAGATACCAGACAGTGCATCTCGAACATTAGCATTCGCGCGGCCGTACATAAAAATCATGTGCGTCTTGTTTGAACGGAGCACTTTTAAAAGGGTCGTACAAATGAAAACGAAAATTATTTATTTGATCCAAAGTGTATCCAAGGAATTTAAAAATACTCTCCAAATGCGTTAAGTCATTTATCCCATTATGTAACAAGGCGTGTAATTCCTTTATGGAAGAAGTCTTTCGGTTGCGTGTGGAACCATTCCAAAACCTCTTCCTTCACTTCATCGTCTGACTGAAACCTGCAGCCTTTCAGATGTTACTTGAGATCCCCAAACACGTGAAAGTCACATGGAGATAAGTCAGGGCTGTAAGATGGATGCTGCATTGCTTCCCAGTTGAACTTTTTGATGAGGTCTACCGTTGCTTTCGAGATGTGAGGACGCGCGTTGTCGTGGAGAAGAAGCACTCCTTCTGTAAGAAGTCCAGGCCGCGCGCAGTGCCTTCAATGTTTCCCCATATCGTGCTGCGTTAACTGTGGTGCCTTTTTTAAGAAAGTCGAGTAAAATCGGGTCTTTGCGATTAAAAATCGTCTTTTTTTTCCCCACACAAATTTTCGTTTTCATCTGTACGACCCTTAGAGTTAACTCACTTCTTGTAGTACATGTACACAATGGGCACGTTGAAGACAGGCGAAAGACGAATGTAAACAAGTCTCCCTGGTAACACATCGCATCTGGGATACAGTGAGTCAAACGAACTTAATAACTCGAAAACGAAGGATTTTTGGACGTATGTTTATATGAACTTTTTTCTTGTTTTGGTGTAAGAAGCTTGCCCCCAAAGTTTGTAAAAATATTTTTGAAACGACCTGTATTAGTTTTACATTCTTGGCAAAGACACAAACATTTATGCCCACGGCAGGATTCGAACCCGTGACCTGACTGACCCTTATTACCCATTTCTTTACCAACCCTATTTGAGCGGCAAAATCGTCCAGCAGTTGAACGCACTCTCTGCAGATGAAGAAGAAGGGTGGAGTAGCGGGGAGCGTTCGGAGCATAGGGTAAATGAGATGGGATAATTAATTTCACAGCTACTCAAACAAATGCACCGAAGCCAGGAGAGTGAAGTGTGAATTAATTTGCTCCCTTCAAACCCAACTCTTCTCTCTACATCTTCAAAGAAAAAAAAGAGAATTTATCAGATAATAGAATCTTTGGCGTCTCTACAACCAGAAGTGGGGATGGACCATCAGCCGATAGGAATCAGCCGCCGTACCCCGACGCCACAATAAACAAACAAAGGAAAAAACCCGCCAATTACATATATAATTCAGTACTGGAAGGCACACTCGTCGCTTATGGAGATACTACCCCCTTAGAGAAATTACCAATTTAATCCATGGCTTGAGTGTGAAGAATCATCCTCATTGGTTGGGTAGATCGCGAGGATAGAGAAGGGTCGTTGTCGTCGTGTCCATTTGGTCACGCTCGTCACTCTTTGGACGAAGGGCGAGACCATTAATTAAGCACGGTTCGTTATAACCATCGCAGGATAAAAGAGAAGGAAGTTCAAAAAATAAAATAGGAAAAAAAAAAAAAAAAGAAAGTTGAAAGACTGAAGGGAGGATAAAAAAGTAGAAAAGGACTCGTCAAGAAAACTCTTGTCATTAAGGATAAAGCCTTCTCTGTCTCGTCATAACAATAGCGTTACCCGCCTGCTCTCCACTTTCTCACAAATTAACCGGCGAGTGCACTCCGTGGATTGTCCTAGGACGCAACGCTAATTACTTCTCAGTAAGGGGTAAAAAGGGGCAGTAACAAATTGGCTCGATCCTTAGGCTAAAAACTATTTTTCAAGATTTGCACTAGGACTACTTCACAGATATTCGATATAACTTATCCGGAAGCAGTTTCTTCGCAAGGAATGAACCTCAAAGGTTGTTGTTGTTTCTTGTTGGTAGCGGGCGTACGTTCGAGTGGAGACCCTCCGTCAGGTGGACCTCCTCGTTTGCTGTTGTTGTTGCTGCTGCATTAATTTTATAGTTAACTGATAATGATAAAGCGCTAATTAAAAAAACAAAAGTCGACTGGTTTTTCTTGGAACGTTTCGTTTGAGGGATTGACGTGCAGCGCGCGAGTGAAACCTGACGACCTTCGGAGCTTGACCCCCCCGCACACGTGCAGGGCGACCCGTTGTTGTTCCAGTGCTGAGGAAGGAAGGCAGGCGTGCGATGGCGGCGGAGGCCTCGTAATTAAAACAAACAAATTAGGGTTCGCACACGCGAGACACTTTGTTCTCGTGACTCTGGATAGTTATCCGTTAGGAGCTGGTTTCGAGGTTAATCGGGAGGAGCGGAAGAAAGAATGAGGGCACGGGGGATTTGCGCTTGTCGTGGGAGTCGGAGACTCGTTAGAAGTGTCAACAAAGACTTCAGGAGTAAATAGTGCATCTTTTGTCTAAAATGGCTGATGACAAAATAAGAAGGATGAGAGGGGGGTGGCTCTGTCGAGCGGTAGTCTTCAAAAGTTTTTCGAATATCGTTTAATAGCTATATTTGCATGCACGAGGATTGTTTCATATTTAAGGTGATGAGAATGCAGTTACTGTAGGTCTACTGGAACCCATTTTTCTCTGTGATGTCCTTTCTTCTAGCAATCGCTCGACATCTTAGTTTCCACTGTAAGAGGCTTCTACGGAGAACAGCGAGATCGATTCTGTTCCGTTCCTCTTGACAGGCTTTCCATAAGCCAGGTTCTGGGACGTCTTACATGAAGAGTCCTCTTAAGGAGACCGAATCCGTAAAAATCAGTGGGAGAGACATCGGATGACTTCTCAGGGATGTCTGATGACCTTAATCCCAGTTTTCTCTTCCAGTGCTGGGCAGTCGATTTACAGGGTGGCTGGATGCTTTGTATTCTGGTGGATGTAAACGTCCTTCGCACCTAAGACCATATAACCACAGGATATCGTTACGAATTATATGTTCTCATGTATTTTCCTAATAATAGGTAGCATTTATCTTTGTTTTAGATCTTATTCATATTTTTTTTGATTGATCATTGTAGCTGTATCCAGCAACCACCATGAAACTCTCCTTGCATTTGACCAACCCTGTCAGATCAAGTCGATAAAAAATTGCCCGTATCTTGCCATCTCTAAATAGCTAGACCCAAGCTTCATCCAAGAACACTATGTTCTTCCATTTTGTCTCCTGCCAAATAGCGTGCATACAGTTTTCTGCTGTTGGTTTGCCAATCTGTAATGGCCTTATGACGACGTTCTAGTTTCGATGAATAATGCGGTTTATCGATGCAAAAGAGGATCCAGTCTTGCTGGAAATGGCCTCGTCACTGTTCGAAAATTTTATAATTTTTTTTTTTGTTTTTTCGGAATTTCATGCTGAAGAAATCTTCAATTGGAAATTTTCGTGTATCTGTTACGAAAATAAAAGGGGGAGGGGTCATTTTTGTATCTACCCTCGAAATACTGAGAATGAAAATATCAAGTTTTATAGATTATTTTGTTTTGTATATCTTCGATTCTCAAATCTGGCCTGAAATAACTGATATTATTGCGCTCTATCTTCGATTCTCTAATATAGTACAGTCGTCAAAGGGAAATAATCCCCACTTGAATTTTACTCTAAGTTTTACCGTTTCAATATTAATTTATTTTTAATAATTTAATATTACATTTAGAGTTAACATTATTAAGATTATTAAATTTAAATAATTATAATTAAAAAGCTATTAAAACAACACAATAGTATGAAATGTAATATTAAGTATTAAACTCGTGTGGATTATTTCCTGTGGTTGACTGTACTGTCCGGTATTATTGCGCTGTCAGGATAAAATTTATTATTAAAAATTTGCAAAAACTGATATCAAATGATGCCGCAATATTGATAACCAAATCCTCCCCATGAATAATTGAAGAATGCAAATATAAATTATTGTTATGGTAGAATTCGCACATACATCCCACTTGTCTATATTGATTTCGTTCACTGTATGAATGCTACAGCCACTTTTGTAATTTTCAAAAATATTAATATTTCTAAAAAAGATTAACCAAAGTCACTAAAGTCGACTTGTACGGACCCATCTTTTTTGTACATAGGCTGAGTCAAAAGTAGTGGCCGATCACCGCGCAAACTTTTAAATGGGCACAAGACAGGAACCACTCATTGCTAATCTTCAAAGCAGAGTCCATCATGCTCGATGGTCTTCATCCAACGATCAGCCACTTGGCGGTTTCTGGGCGAAAAAGTCACGCACGGCGTCTTAAACCTCACTGACATTGGCGAAGCGCCCTCCACGCAGGAAGTGCGCCATGAACCGGAAAAGATGGTAGTCGGAAGGTGCCAGGTCCAGGTTGTATGCTGGATGTGGCGGAATCTCGTTTTTTTCCAGCAGTTGACGACACACCTTCACCCGTGTGTGGCAAACTCGGCAGTTCCTGTTGACCTTTCCCATAGCGTGCAGATGTCGAACCGCACTCGATTGTAATGTCTCGATGTCCGCTGCTAGTTCACGGGTGGTGCTGGCTGGGTTGGCTTTCCACTTATTGCCGTAGGCCTGCGTCATCCACTTATTTGGGTCTTCCGGTCCTTGGCGCATCTTCCAGGCCCATGTCTCCAGACGAAAAGCGGGAGAACCACCGTCCTACTGTCCGTTCATTCGTCACACCCTGACCTTCCACTCTGCAAATTTCGGCGGCTGCTGCTCGCGCACTGGTTCCCTTTTTCCAAAAGTGATGAAGGAGCCCGCGTATCATCAGTTTTTCTAATATATTTTTACACTGGCTGACGTAGATGGCACAATGTCTATGGCGTTCAAATTCGTACTGACGTTTCTTCCCACTTTTTTTTCTCTTAATAAACTTCGCCCAGAATTCGTCAAACTCTTCCCCCCCCCCCCCCCCACCGAGTCGGCCACTACTTTAACTCAACCTCTGTAAATAAATTTTTTGGCTCTGATGAGTCAGTCATTTGGAGTTAATAATGAACCCCTCCCCAAATGACCTCCCCCCC
>JAHWFO010029543.1:1443786-1489114 GCA_023313115.1 Rhysida immarginata
GGGAAAAGGTATAAAATGGGAAGAATTCTTTTTTTTTTTTTATTCGTTAGGCTTATATTTCACCTTCTCCTTCAGGTAGGAGTGAATGACCTTGCCGGATCCTCTTCTCGATGGCCTGGGTCGGGTCGCTCGCTCACTCGCTCTCAACAACATTTCGCCGTCTGTCCATCCGTCCGTCCGTCTGTAGGGCTGTCTGTCCGCCCAAACTACAGAGGCAGAAGGAGTAGGAGGAAAAAAGGAAGGTTTTGTTGTTGGCGGTGGTGGTGGTGGGTAAATGTACCTACTTCCCTACCCCCTCTTCGCATTCCACCCACCTTTTTCTTGTTGAGCGTCGGCCCGCCGGAGTTTCACTTAATTAGGGTTTGATTGAATATCGTGGCAAATCATAGTCGAGCGCAGTGTATAATTTTGGCCAATTTCCCTCTGTTTATGTAATTATAGCCGATGCGATAGCACGACATGGAATATTATGACATCTCACCCCATTGTGAAGAGGTATTATTTAACAACAGCACAGGTGAGGAAGGAATCCATCTCTCTCTCTCTCTCTCACTCGCGGCTCCTTATTGGTCCCTCGATTGCCTCCCGGGGGTCACCTTAAAAAAAAGCCACGAGACAATTAGGGTTTAAAATGAAAAATGATGACTAGGAAGGAGGCGGCTATTTCAGACGGACGACTTTTATAAATATATTTATATAAAATTTTTTCGTTTCTTCTTCTCTCTGGCTAGCACCTCCTGTATAAGTAACGTGATCGCCGATTTTCTTGTTGTTCTGCTCCGACTGCTGTTTAAGTTTCAGTGTCTGGCTTAGGTTTGATAGGCTGCACATTTTTTATTACTGGTGAGTGCGTGAATGGATTATCGTAAAAATGGGTTATCTTGTAAGTGCGTGTATTTGTTGTTTGGATGCTCTCAAAGGATCCTAAATGATTTACTTTTCACCTTTACATATTTGTATGGCTTTGGGGGTCTTTTTACATTTACTATATTGATACACATGCTACTAAGGGCATGGAAGCTTAAGGGCCAATCACGGGTTCGGGTTCGAATTCCGCCATAGGCACATTGTGTTTTTGTATATAGGTTAGATGATACAAGGGTTGGATAAAAGTAATGAAGGAACTATCAATAGGGATGTTGACAACCTTCTGCCACGCTTATGGAAGGCGCCATACACCTTCAGCGGGTCCATCTCTGTTGTGGTATGATAATGGCGGTTTTTGTGTTGTAATGTTGTGGTGTAATGTAATGTGTTTAAGTGGCTCATTCATTTTGGGGAAGAGATCGTCATCGCACGGACTCATATCAGATGAGTATGCGGATTTTCCAGTACTTTCCATCGCCACGGCTCAGAAGAGTCGTATTGCCATGAAGAATGATGTGGGTCGTTTCCAGAAAGTGCCGTCGCTTTCTCCTTAAATCTGGACGAAGGTGGTGTTGCAAGAAACGAGAGTAGTAGGCAGCATTTACCGTCTGCCTTCGTAGGACATCATGGATAATACTAACCTCTGCTGTTTCAAGGCTCCGCAGTATTTGACTGGATATCGTACAGCCGTTACCATTCCTTGGATAGCTATCTGACTGCCGACAACCCAACATCATGTGACTGACGTAGCAGCAGTGCTGCCATTACTTTTTATCCAACTCTTGAATAATTGTTTCAGAGAGCGTTAAAGTATGAATCATGCGCAAGGGTGCAAAATGAATAGATACTAATGCGCATAAGATACTAAAGAGCGAAGCAGCTAATTCCATACCTTATCGGAGCAAATCATGCCTATCCAGCATGGCTTATCGGAAAAAATCAAGGCTCTGATAGTATAGAGCTTCTTCTAAGATAAAAACTTTCTCTGTTAAAAACTTTCTCCAAGAAGTCTTATGGATAGCACCTTTTATATATCTGAAGACTGTTATTATATTGATAGAATTCAAGCATGAGTTATTTGAGTTGCCAGTGACGTCTTTTGTTCCTCGCAGTCTTCTCAAAATATCCCCTTATCTATGACGAGAAATTTTTTGCAGCATTAAGGAGCAAAACAGCGTATCAAGTGGATGAACAATCAAGGGAAACGGTAATTTGGAGTACTTTTTGCGTGAAAAAAACCACCAAAAACTTGATTTTGAGATGAGTTCTCTTCTCTTTGTGAGATCTTCAGTAACTTCACAGCCGCAAGTCCTGCGCATGCGTCACCGAAACAAAAGACTTCGGAATACCACACGGCTATTTCCTCAAACCTATGTGAGGTAGTACGAGTACTATGTAAAAGAAGTCTAGTCAAGTATTAGAGTGAAACGTTGGAACTGTTTTCTTAATGTTTGCCGATTAGGAATGCGAGTTGCCATTAAGTAGCCGGCGCAGGCTACATGTTCCCGACTTCAGCGTTCCTTCTTCATGACGTGGGAAGAAGGGATAAATGAGGTTTCTCCCACCACCCTGCCCACTCGTGAATGTGTTATTTTCTCTTATGGGAGCGTTTGAAAGGCGCTGTTGTTTATAGGGCCCCCCACGCCAAATGTTTTGTGTTCGTTGCTCTTTCTTTTTTCCTCTTTGAATTCTTGACGCCTCGTAAGTGTGGAAATTGGAAGAAGAAGAAGGGGTTGGGAAGGAAGGAGAGGGGCTTTGAAGGCGAGTTGTTGTTTTTTTTTCTCTTCTTCTATCCTCGTGTGCCGGACATCCTTGGATGATTTACTGTTAATTGCAGTCGCCGGGTTGGTGGATTCGGCTAATATCCTCCTTTGATACATTTCCCATTAGAAACTCTGCATGTGATTTAGCCCATTGCATTTGGGGCCATTGGACCTTTTGGCCCCTCCACGCATATAAAACGTTGATGGTTGAAGGGGGGGGGGGGGGGAAAGGGTTAAATTGTGTTTGCTGCTAGTTGATGATGAAAGTCGTCAGAGTTTAAACTTTATTTTATCTTCTTTTTTTTTTCCCTCTTCCACTTTTCGTTGTTTATAAAGGGTTGCCTGCACGGCCCTTTGAATTATTATACACACCTCGAGCGGAGTTATCGGGAGAATGGACGTTAGGGTTAAATCTTCGCCGTCTCTTATTCTGGGATTATTTTATAGTTGCATACAGGTGTGGTAAAATGACGCGAATGGCAACCTATCGGGTAATTTCAATCGTGGGTTCGAATTCCTGGTGAAAGCGTGATGTGGGTTCATTACTCACTTGATAAATTCCAATACACTTGAATGGAGCTATAATATGAATTGACACGATTGTGTGTATAATTTTTTTTTAATATTATAGAAAAGCAGGCTTTCGATTTATGCAAGGCACTTCAACGAGATCATCGCACAAATCGAAAACATTAGGATTAGTTCCGCCTACATTCATAAGTTACCTGAATTTTTTTATGTATAAACCTTACTCTGAATTTGATAACAATAATTTTCTGTAATAATAATAAAAATAATAATAATAATGCGTTTATTGGTACGTTTAAAACTCTCGCTTAATTTTTTAAAGACTCAGCTTTCAGTTCAGTTTAGTTTACTCGTGACTGGTTTGTTTAGGGTATGTTTGGTCTATTGAAGGACAATTTTGCCTAATTCAAGGTTGTTACTTTTTTAATGTATTAAAAGTGTTATTTTATTAGCTTCAACGACATTAAAAGTGTACTTATACAACCTTTACTTATTTTTTGATGCTCTATCCCAGTGATGGGCAAACTTTTTTGTTAAAGATTTTTAACCTTTTCTAAGATTTTTAATATAAAGTATTGTTTCCCTAAAAATAATTTCAAATTATCCTATTTCTGGTCTCTCTTGCGCATATTTCTAAATAATCTTCCGAGCCGCATGGAATCCGGTAGCGAGCCGAAAAGAAACCGGAAGCGGCCCGCGGGCCGTAGTTTGCCCATCACTGCTCTATCCGAATCTGAATTCAGTCAAAAAAATCGAAAATAATTTGCGACGATAGAACGGACTGCGCGAATCTGTAACGATGCTTTTAATTAACATCGTTCTCACAAAGTTTAGTATTTCTCAAAGTATTCCAAAAAATAAATTTGTGTGAATAAGGTGAAATATAAATTTAGTAAAATATTACGCGGAAGATGATTGACTCTATAAATAATGCCTAAAGAAAGGGATAGTTTAATAGACCCTACCCGTGCCTAAATGTTTTATATGAAGGCTCCGTGATAAATCAGGGGTAAAATAAATTCCTAAATATTTATAAGAAGAGACTCTAGATAGGATTTTATTATTAAAGCAAAGCTTAATTTTATTATAGACAATCAGTTTATTATGTTGATGAAAGATCATGTAATATTTAATAATGACCAATTATAGATTTTATTTAGTTGCTGTATTTTCAAGTTGTTCTTCAGAATCAGCTGAGGCTATAAGTGTGGTGTCATCTGCATTGTGTAATTGTCGCGGCGATAGAATAGAACCTTGTGGTATTCCCTGGTTATTAATTTTGAAGAAAGTTTTGAATTGAGACAAAGAGAATATTGTCTATCTAAAAGAAAGGAAGGAAGCTATCCAATTCAATGGCAGACCCCTAATACCATACCACAATTTTAATTTATTTAATAATAAAGCACGGGGAACCATATCAAATGCTTTTATTTATTGTTTTATTATTTTATCATTGTTATAAATGATAAAAATATAATTTAAACGCTGCTCCAGACGGACTAAATATAAATCAGTTGAGAATGCACAAGCTATCCTTAACAAAACGAACTAAAAAAAGATTTTCTGAGGAATTTAAATCTGAAACTATGAATGGGAAATGCGTTCGATAGCAAGTATCGGCATGAGCATGTTTGAGTTAGACGTAAGTGTAAGTGAATGTGTAAGAATAAGCACTTATTTGTGGATAGTATAGAAGATAGTGAGGATATCCAAGTGGGTACGTGAGAATAAAGCGTGCAGCCATAAAACAGAATATTTATGTGTAAGAATTATAGAAATAAAAAAATTCTACGGTTCATTAGTTTAATTAGCGAAACCTGAATGAGGTACTATTTGGTAATATGTCCTGTTTCATACCATACTTGCAGTGACGGATTTCTGCATAGGCGCACGAAGGATGCGCTTCACGTCTCTAAATCCAAGGGCCTCAAAATTCTGCTCTCAAATTAAAAAATATATATTTTATTTAATTATTACTTTTTCATAATAAAAATAATTAATAATTTAGCTAGTATTTTTTCATTTTGATTAAATTTGATTTTGAAACATGCATCGGACAGGATCCAGTAGGAGAAAAATAAGAGGTTTGTATCTTTCCTATTTCTCCAATTTGGATAGTGTTTAAAGAAGTATTTAGAGGGGGAAGGCTCAAAATTGAATTGCCCCTGGGTGCTAAATCCGCCACTGCAGAGTTGCAATACGGTTCATTTGTTGAGTTGATAAATTGTATCTTATTGCAGTAGTCGCGTTCAAACCTCTTAACTTTTCTCACTTAGCTTGCTTAAGTTACTTTCAGTGACGTCATTTTAAGGAAAGCAAAGTCTCAAAAGTGACTTTTCTGAAAACGAGTCAGTACCTATTTCCCCCTCTACTTTTCTGACTTTACAGCTACTAACTTCCGGTTTAGTGGTAGCCATATTGAAGCGTCGCTTCGCTCGTTTTGGTGATTGCCCACCGATAAAACTTGTAATCTAACGGCGTAAGTAACGTATTTAATGTTGTAAATTTTGTTAGTTATAAATTAAGGAATAATAAAACCATGGAGAACAATAAAAAACAGTTTCCACAATCAATAAATCACTTACTATTTTTCAAACAATTTCAATATGTTTATCATGTCTATTTATGGTCGATGCAGTTTTAGATGCAAAAGTAACAAAAGCAGCAAAAGTGATCTTTTCACTTCCAGTTTCATTCACAGTGAAAACCTATTTTCTTTGCTTTGCTTTTGAAAGGTATTGAATGCGACTATTGTTTTATTTAAACGCTATATTGAATAAAGAGTGAATGCCGCAGTTCAAGTTATCCGGTCGATATGTTATATCTCCGTAATGATTGGTCCAATTTTGAATTTTTTTTCAAATTTATGTTTTTTATTGAGTCTACTATGAGTCTATCGGCTGCTCTATATTGAGATACTGGATATCGATAATATCCGACGGAATATTAACCGGTGGTCAGTACAAAAATTTATTGATTTTACTATTGTCTGCTGTTACACTGTTTTGGTTCCATTTTGCTCCAGCTCTCTAAATGTTCGAGATAGAGCTTATTTCAGGATTTCTATTTTTGGCCAATATCTATGGACACTATTTGCCTCAGAAATTTGGATGCATATTCACTTTATGTATCATACGTCCCGGACCACTTATTGAACTTGAACTTAAGCTTTTTTACCAGTTTTACGACTGTGAGTCTTATGCGTGATCTGCCATAATAATAATAATAATAATAATAATAATAATAATAATAATAATACCATCATTGTTTTTTGTCGTATTTTTCAAATGACGTAGTCCTATGTTCTGTGGCCATCTACTTTATGCCCGAATAAAAAATATGCAAATGCGTGTTCTTTATTTCTCGAGGGGCGAGATTTTTTTTATGATGATGACGTCACTCTCTCTCCTTTAGGAATCCGGATCCTACTCGGATCCATTGACACTGCGGTCTTACATGGGTAATATTCGACTGCTGTTCAGTGTATTGGATGCAACAAATAGACGTTCGACTTGGTTTTGCAGTGGAATCACAGGTTCTTTTAAACAGTACAAAGAGAACGCGTTTTTGTTTTTTCTTCTTCTCCACAAGGTGCTTATTAAGTGATTTCTGGAGTTGTGACGGGGGAGGGGGGGGGGGTTCAATGTAGGATCTGGAAAGTTCAAACCTCGTCTGCTCTATTGCAGTAATGAATGGTTTTTGGCGATTATTATTGTTTTTCTCTTTTTGAACCGATGGCTCGCCTCGTGTGCCATTAATTTGCGTGGGTTGGGAGGAGGTCGGGGGTTCGGGAACGCGGTGTGTGTGTGGTGCTGCGTTTGATAAATTCGTGCGCCCTCTATCTGGTCTTATGAGAATTATCAGATGGAAGAGAGCTCGTAATTTTGATCGGGCGCAATAAATAAATTTTCCATTCTCTCCTCCCCCCCCCCCCCCACTCGTCCTATCGAGTTAAGTAGATGTATCCATTGAGTCATCGCGGCGAACTTTAACCTTCCCGCGGCAGAATATTAAATCATGGAGGCCTGTCGAGCGGTGCAGCGGAATCAAATGGGCAGCAGCAAACTTTTAATCGACGTCAGATTAAAAAATTTTTTTTTTAATTTTTATTTTTATTTGAAGTTGTTTTGATGTATAAATTTATATCATTTCAAGTGCCAGTTTTATTAAGAAAATAAAATTTGTTGAAAAAATTTAATGGCGAGTCAATCTTCTTGGAAGATGGTCCTACTGAGCTGGAGAATGTGCATGTAAATAAAGGGAAAAAAAATTTTTGAGTAAATTTTTTTTATATCTTGTTGCTGGAGTGGGAATGTTGGGGTCACGAGGGTCTAGTCATACCGATGGAAGGGAAAGTGGCGTCGGGGGCCACAAATCAAACGAAAGGCACCACGGGAGTCACTCTCCAACGGTTTATTCCCCCACACTCCCTTCTTCCCTTTTTTTTTTGTTTTTGTTTTATTTTGCTTAAATATTTTACCTTAGACTTAAAGAGTAAATTGTGAAGCCCAGACTCCGAAAAATGTGATTCGAGTTACGTGAAAGGGCCTTAAATATTTTTTTTCGTATTGATCGTTTTTCTACAACTTCTTCCTTGCGTTTACTACCCAGTTACACATCCTTCCAAAGCAATGTTGCGTGTCCTAATTTACGTGTTTATGATGTCTTAAGGTAATATAAAAAGAAAAGTGCTTTTCTAGACTTGTTTGTGTTTCGTATGGGCAATATCGGTCGCTCAACAGAGTTAAGCGAGTTCCAACGTGGTGCCAACATATTTTATTCAACAACTCTGTACGCGAGATGTCGGTCATTTGGCATAAATCCCGTTCAAATTTAAGTGAAATCATTGCATAATCCTAACACGTGTGACATGATCCAGTGGGAAGTCTTCAGCTGAAACAACAACTACAAAGTCCCGAACTGCCACTTTAAGTACTGCTAGTACAATCGCCATCTGTTAAATGTTTTATTAGACCGAATTACAGCATGTACGAGATGTGATAAAGAATACGGTGAATGTTTTATACACTGCTCAAAAGAATTAGGGGAACACCATACAAGATGCCTATGCAATTTAAATGAATGAAAATATCCGTACAACCCAATGAACACATGAAACGGTCTCAATTTATTCAACAAATAAACAAGTGTATGGCTTAGTTTTCCAAAAAACAAATGACAGACGTAACCCCTGGTGAAACTAAAGTGAGAAAACTGTTCCCAAGAAAGGGTCTCGAGACATCTCTGGATACAAGTCTCCCTAGAAGTGTTCTCTAGTAACGTGTATTCACTCCACGAGCTCCAAGGATCTCTGCGCATCTGCGATGTATGCTCCGCACAAGTTGACGGATGTCTGCTCGAGGAATGTTCTCCCATTCTTCAATAAGGACCTGCAAAAGGTCGCGCAGTGATTGTGGACTTGTTGGACTTTGCCTTATGCGTCTTTTAAGCATTTCCCACACATGGTCGATCGGATTAATGTCCGGACTTATTGCTGGCCACTCCAATGTTGGAATGTTCTGTTCTTGGAGAAATTCCTGAGTGGCACGTGCCATATGCGGACGAGCATTATCATGCATAAGAACAGAATCAGAGCCCACAACGCAAGCAGCAGGTACTACGTGATCTTACAGAATGTCCCTGATGTAGACTTCAGCATTGAGACGTCAAGTTCATGACTGAACCAGATGCCCTTGCAACAACAAGATCAGTACGGCTGTCCATAGAAATCCCCCCCCCCCAAACCATGTATGGACCCAAATGCCCTTTGTCTGGACAGTGCATTGTTGTTTCTGCAAAGCACTCTCCACAGCGTCTCCACACACGCTGACGTCCATCACAACGAGTTAGGCGAAATCTGGACTCATCTATAAAGAAAACAGACCGCCACTGACGCAGACTGCCTGTCGATGTGTTGTTGGCAAACCACGCCAGGGTTCTCGTGTCGGCGCGTGAGATGAGGTACACGATTCGGTCTTCTGGCTCTCAAAACCTTCCTATAGTGTCGGAGGTCGTTTTGTAAGTCTCTAGCAGTTGATGTTTGTCGGCGAAGAGCAGAAGTTTGAAGATATCGGTCCTGCATTCTTGTCTTTATGCATCTGCGTCCTTGTCCAGCCCTTGGCGAGTAACGACCAGTCTGTTGGAAACGATTCCATGCACGATGGATCACTGAAGGTGATACTCGGAGCTGTCTGGCGACGGACCCGATCGAGTGGCTTTCTTGGAGCAGAACAGCTCTTGCAATTGAGATCTCATTTTGTCTCAGTTAAACGTCCGAATACTGTATCAGAGCTTTAACATGCAAATTAATGCTGTTTGAAGACCATTTGACCTTTGTCCTATGGTTATGACCATTCTGTTTTTAAGGGGTCTCTAGCATCTTCACTTTAAACTCACGGAAAAAAGAGAAACTCGAAAACACACCCAGTAATTTCAATAGACCACATCGAATTTATCAAAAAACTAGGAAACATTTTATCGGAAGTCTTCATCTTGAGATTTTACAAATGCTTTCAGTAGTGTTCCCTAATTCTTTTGAGCAGTGTATAAATCACGTAAGTGTACATTGGCATTAGTCTCCTTCAAAGTAGTCTCCCTTGCTACGAACACTCTTTTCCCAACGGTCTTGCTGCTACTTTTTGAAGCAGTCGTGGAAGTCTTCTTTCTTAAGTGACATCAGTTGAGCTGTCGTGGCACTTTGGATGTCTTCAATTGTGTCAAAACGTTTTCCTTTCATTTTGAGGAAAAGCCCTAGAAGCTGCAAGGAGCCAGATCAGGAAAATACGGAGTTTTGGGGACACATGATTGTTTTTGTCTGACAGAAACTGCCGAAGTGTGGCAAGGAGCGTTGTTATGATGGAGGATGAAACTGTTCGCCCATTTTTCGGGTCGTTTTCTTCGAACATCATCAGTCGTCTATTTGATCGAATCATCTCATTCAATGTTTCGACGTTCACTTCGGTTTTTGATGTCCTGATATCTCTTCATCTTCAGCACTTTCACAGCCTCTCCGAAATCGGTCAAACCACTTGTAAACAGTCTTTAGGGTCACCATAAGCTGCCGTCACCATTGCGTGTGTGTCTCT
Organism: Rhysida immarginata; assembly: GCA_023313115.1. Classification (NCBI taxonomy): domain Eukaryota; kingdom Metazoa; phylum Arthropoda; class Chilopoda; order Scolopendromorpha; family Scolopendridae; genus Rhysida; species Rhysida immarginata. The sequence goes on from JAHWFO010029543.1 coordinate 1,454,030, forward strand.
TTAGCAATATTTTGCAATTTGAAACAAAATTTCATGTTTATTCGTTGCTCTTGATCCATGATGATTATGACAGCACTACGAGACAGACCTCCATTAACTGACAGAGAGGAACAATTTGAAACATGCCACACACCGAGTGGAAGGACCGATATGTCATGCTATGTACTACATTTCTCTAGATGGGTCTCGGGAGCAATATTCACCGTAGTTTTTGATCACACCTTGTATGTCGGTTGGCATAGACTCAATAAGGTGTTGAAACACTTGCAATAGCTCACCAAATAATCCATCGCTTAGTAGAATTTTTGGAAGAGCATCTTGCTCTCGTTTCGACGTGTTCCGAATATTCTCTATGAGGTTGAGATCTGAGCTCTGGGGAGGCAGAATAAATGACTGAATAGTCATCTTCATGCTCGCTAAGCCACGATTATACCTAAACTATCACATCAAGCAGTCGGAACCCAAGCAGGTTTACGAAGGAAAAACTTTTCTCATACAGTTAAATGAATGGCGAAGGAAAGCTGGGACAAAAAACACAATGAGAATATCATGAAGGTTCACATGTATAGAAATAAACCGGAAATCATTTAAGTAACAAACCATTACAGTTGTACGTGATAAACAGCAGCAATGTTGGTCGATAACAAAGTTCAGGTGATGCTTGGAATTTATTCGACCTTACATGAATCTCAGGAGACATGCATCAATCGTGTCTGCAGCTAAACGAGCACCAATAATGAGTCTTTAAAAATAAGTGCGTACTTCCTTCAAATGAACTCAAACTATTTAGCATAAGTTAAAACAAATTTACCTATGTCTCAACCATGTTTCTAATTCATTGGCCAATGTGTTTGTATGTACTTTACTTAAATGGGGATCTTCTTATGTTTATGAAGATTCAATTGACTTCAGAAAGGTTTCTTAAAAAATTTTTATTTTTAGATGGAAGGTCGGTGGAAGGAAGATCCCCACTTGGCATGGCTCTTCCGACGTTGCTCTTGGAAATATTTGCCAAAAAATTCAATAAGAGGCCCTTCGGTTCGTCGCCCCCTCGAGAGCCAACCAACCCCCCTTCCACAGCACCAATTCCCCTCAAGTCCATTTTCCTCTGACCGACCGGCTCTTTTTTTCTCTCTCTCCTGCCTATTGATTTCGTAATATTTCTCGCTCTGGCGCCCCTATTACTTGCATTTCACGGCCCCCTTTTCCCGCCTTCTTCCTCTCCGCGTGCACTTCTAATAACCTTATCTGCTCAATATGCATGCAAAAATGCACTTGCCATAGTTTTTCTTCAAAGTCCCTTCAATAGAAGGCTATATCTCTCTTTTTATGATTATTTCGGTCCGACGCAGGTTCCCTTCCAATTCTTTTCCTTCCATTGCCGATCTGATAAATATGCCATTTTCTTTTTCTTCGTTACTCCCCCTCCCCTGAAAAACCATATGCTTATTGCTTTCGAAGTTACTTTGAAGGGGAATTTGAGAAGGAGTAGTCGACGGATTATTCATTCGGTTGTCATTTCGTAAGGAGAGCTCCAGGGTCCGCCAATTGCTCTTTGTCTGTGTTTATTGAGATATAGAGGGCTTCCTAATGGATTGAATTTTGGTATATTGTTGAGGTGCTTTAACGATGAGTAGTTATAATATCCTGTAGGAGATAGTTTTGCACGTAAAGACTCGCACTTATTTGACTATTAAATATTGTCAACCTTTTTAATTGATCAAACACACAACCGCTTTTAGTCGATGATGTTATTGGATGGGGCTGGTAATGTCTTCAGTCGGTCGACCCAAGCCCTGTTTTATGACCAGCCAGTTAGTCTAAAACGGATTAGAAGTGTAAACAGATAATATTTTTTATTTGTTAAAACATGTGAGCCTATTGTGTGATTACCGGATACCTATAGTTTTTCCAGACACCTGTACTGTTACAGTGCAATCATGATTTCACGAAAATGAATATTACAGGGTGATTCAGTCAATTTCTGACCATTTCAGTAGTATAATTTATTGACCCATTAATGTTTACAAACTTAGCATTTCAGTATGATATTTTAGGCAATTCGGAGTTTTTATTCCCGTGGAAAAGCCTTGATGATATGCTCAATGTGGCCACCACGAACGTTTTGAACTGCTCGCAGCCGAATGGTGAAGTTGTTCATAACTCTATCCAGGATTTCTGCATCCACAAGGGTGCAGCAGTCGACGATGCTTTGTCGCACCTGGTCTAGGGTTCTTGGTGCTGTAGTGAACACACTGTCTTTAAGGAACCCCCAGAGATAAAAATCACATGGGTTTAGGTCAGGACTCGTAGAGGGGCCAAAGAAAGCCACCCCCTAATCGATCTGGAAACCTGTTTGAATTTCTGATTGAGAAAGTCTAGCACTTCATTAGTGGTGTGAGGCCTAGCCCCATCCTGTTGAAACCATTGATGTCGAAGCGGTATACGCCTCCTTCGCAGCTCGGGGATGAAGAAGGTTTCCAACATGTTAAGGTAAGCCTGTGACGTTACGGTGCCCTCAAAAAAGAACGGACCAATGATGCCTCTTTTGGAAATAGCGCACCAAGCCATAACCTTTCGTGGATGAAGAGGTGACTTATGGATCTCGTGAGGGTGCTGGGAACCCCAAAAACGAACGTTGTGTTTATTAACGTCACCTGACAGATGGAAGAAGGCCTCATCTGACACCCACAGGTTGTCCACAATATCCTGATTGGCTTCCATTACTGCTCCAAACTCCATCGCAAATAGTTGTCGCTTCTGTCTTTCAGTGTCTGTTAACTCCTGATAAACATGGATCTTATACGGGAACAGGTGGAAATCCTTTCTCAAATGGTATACGACAGCCCTTCTTCAATGGATAGGCGGCGAACAGATTTTTTGGTAGGGAAATCGACCAACCTTGTACGAACATTTTCGACAACTTCGAGCTTCGCTCCCGCCTTTTTTCTTGCCTTTAACACATCCAGTGGCACGAAATTGCTTGACAAAATCCATGATTGCTTGTCTGCCTGGTGCGTCTCGACACTTATACTCCTTCCGGAATTTTCTTTGCACGTTTACAGGTGATTTTGTCTCGAAATACCATTCGACAACCTTGCATTTCTGCTCTGTTGATAAAGCGGGCGCCATTTTTCAACAATACGATTTTCATGCAGCGCCATTGCAACAATACAAACTCCAAATATTTAGAAATTCGATATGGTGCTCATATTCTTTCAATTGTTAATCCCTAATGCACCTCATTCGAGTGAAATGGTCAGAAGTTGGCTGAATCACCCGGTACGTTCTGAGGAAGACTTTTCACCACATTTCCACCGATCTACTGTATGATCGATATTAACGGAACGGGAATAAAATTTTTTCTTTCTTTCAATGTTTAGTAATTTCCATTTTGATTGATTTTATATTTAACAATTAACGTTAATATTATGTGTAGAATATGTTTCTCTTATTATTTATTCTAAATTTTAAAAATTTAAATCTTAGAACAGAATTTTAAAAAATTATATTTTTCTTTCTCTTTTCAGGTAAGAAAATTTTCTGTTTTGATGTCTCAGATTGTCTGGCTGATTTTTGAATTGATCTATTATCAAGCAGAAGCTTACAAGTGGAAGCTAGTTTTTCATCACCACGTACTGTGTTAAAGGTTCTTTAGCTTTATTTTTAAGATTGCGAGTCAAGCTGAAATTAGAAAATGGGATTTATTAGAAACTGGAAAGAAACTAATGAAAACTGATGCCATCTTTCAATGCACTTTTGCCACCCACCAGCAAAGTAAAAGAGCTTGCCTTGTCTTCGCAACTGTTCATACAGTCTATATTCAAAAAATTAGAATAATTGTCAATTTGGGTGATGTGAATCACTAAATGAACAAAAATAAAAACAAGATATTGAACGCTTAATCCAACTTTTGCTTTACTGTCATGAAAGATTGACTTAAGGTATCAACTATTCAAACAAAACAACAGGAATGTATTACTTTAGCTGAAAATGCAGCAGCGGTTGCAAAATAATCAAAAAGTTATGATGAGGCCAACAAACACTATACAGGGTGTTCATAAAATGTAGGATAACAATTACATAGTGTGATTCCATACACCAATCTAAGCAAAAAATTCCTTATCGAAAATGTCTTAAAACTCAAAATTTAGTATCTAAAAAAATGACATCGTTACATCATTTATAAACTTTCTGCACCAACACTTCACATAATGAACTGCGCTATGCCACAAGAAAACTGTGGCAATGGTTGAGATTGAATGACGTTTTCCGCCAGCTTTTAGAAAACTTCGCATGATGTTTAGACCCTTAAAATTTGAGTTTTGAATATTTTGCATAAGTTTGTCTTCACGCAAAGGATCACGCTAAGTATTTATTATCCTACATTTTATGAACACCCTGTATAAAGTAACGCTCAATATCGCGTGCATCCCCACATACTTGAATCATTGCTCGTATTCTGTGTGGCATCCTATTTACAAGTTCTTCACATTTGTTTTTTTGACCAGGTATGTTCCAAAGCTTTAATCAGTTTTTTATTACTCGGAGCTTCAAGTTGAAGCGTCTTTTTCATATACCCCCAGACATTCTTAGTTGGGTTGAGATCCGGAGAATTCGACTGCCAAGGAAGTACCTGCACGTTGTGTTCTTGTAGCCACTTCATGGTGGTTTTTGTAGTGTGAGATGAGGCACCATCCTGTTGAAACACAAACTCGTCATCACACAAATCTTCAGACGCAGAAATCGTGGAGTACTCAGGAGCATCTTGACACACTTGTGCATTAGCACGTCCAGAGAGAACACAGCGAGTCCCGAGACCTTCTGAAGACATGCATCCCCACACCTTGATATTTGTTGAAAACTTGACGGACCGCTTCACACATTCTCTGGTGAATGCATCTTCTTTTAACCTCCACACCCATGGTCCTTGTTCACCAAAGCTGACACAAAACATAGATTCGTCACTGAACAGGACATTTTTCCAATCTTCCTCGCCGCATAATAACCTTTGTTTACACCATCTCACCCGAGCTTGACGTTGCTTGCTTGATAGCAAGGGTTTTGTTTTCGGAACTCTTGAGTGGTATTTCAATTTATGGAGTCGTCGTCAGATTGTCGACTGGGATATATTGATTCCTGTTCTTTTCCAAAGCAAATGGAGATGCTTGACAGGTCTAAAACAATGTTTTCTCACGATTCTTTGGAGCCGGCTTTCTCCCACAATTTTTTCGGTTATTTGATAAATGTTCACTGGTTTTGTACTTCTTCAGACATCTTGAGATGGTAGTCTGCGAACATTTCACGGCGGCAGCAATCTGCTTCTGAGTTTTTTTACTTTGATGAAGAGCAACTATTGCCTCTTTCTTTGCTGGGTGTGATGTCAGGTTTTCGACCTATAATTCCGCAGCAGCCAAGTGTCAGTATGAAAGTTGTTGATAAGGTTCCGCTTTTTTATAGCAGTTCCGACTATTGATATGCAATTATTTTAATATTTTGAATCAATGGATCGCGATATTCTAATTTATTGAATTTATCAGCTTCTCGTTTTCTTTCCTGATAGGTGATTAATTTTTTCTGGTTTGCATGATTATTAAAGGTGACATATTAAATAACCTGGTTAAAGGTGACCACATTCTGGTGGTCTTTCATGGCATTAAAGCAAAATTTCAATTTGCGTTCGATACCTTGTTTTTTTTTTTTTTGTTTTTGGTCCATTTAGTGATTCACATCATCACCCAAATTAACGATTATTCTAATTTTTTTGAATATGGGCTGTACTTCACCTTCTTTACATCGTCATCTGACTTCAATCGACGACCATCCAAGTATTATCGATCCAAAAAAAAATGAATGCCAGTTTTGGCAAATACGGAAGAGGTGGCAGTGCCTTAAGCTTTAATTTATCCAGACGAGTCTTGGATGGTATTCCTAAACACTTCTTTTTTGAATTTTTCAACTGAGTCTTAACTGAGTCTTTAGCAGTAACTAGAAATTCCACCCGTCGCATGACGGGTGTCAACCGTACAGGTTGAAGGGTAATGAAATGAAAGTGGAGCATCAATATATTCTGCAACAATATGGTACTGTTCATCTGCATATAAAATAAATTGGGCTACTGCGAGTCGGACTCGCGCATCGAGGGTTCTGTACTACCATATAATATATTTACTAAAATATGCCAGATTCTTGAGGTTAACAAATAAAAAAGTTACAGCCATGGAGGCATTACTTTTCAAAACACCCTCGTATAACCGTTTTTACGATAGAACCAAAAAAAAACAAAAACTTTTTAAATTTTTGATTATTTGTTAGACATTCCGCCATCCGCCATAATAACACATACTCTGTGAAAATTTCAACTGGTTACCTATTCCCGTTCAAAAGATACTGCCCTTAGGTGTATTATCTTACCATACAACAATCCCTGGCTTTGGACAGACCAAGAGAATTAATTTTTTTTTCAGTTTATTTATTTAATTAAATAGCAATGACTGAGTATTGTCTTGCCACAACAATCCCTGGCTTAGGACGGATTGTTGTAACTTTCTTTGTTGGCCTCGGACGGACAGACGGATAAGAGAATTAGTATATTAGATTGCTAGAAACTCAGTTGAGAAGACTTTAAAGAGAACGTAGATGGTGAGCTGATTCCTTGAGCACCCTTGGCTGGAGCACTTAGGATATCTGGCGATGGATTTCTGTTGGGTATTCGCTTTTATCCTATAAGAAACGATGGGCGAATATCTCTGCTTCTTTCGAAGATATGTATACGAAATTTGTATAGCTCATGGGCTGTACATGCCCTTTACCCTACGTGCAATAGGTTCGGAGATATATGCTCAAAGATTACTAACCGCACTTCTTCATTGGAGTAAGTTTTCAGCCGACTCGTCATTTACTAAGCTACCGATTCTGATTATGACATCAGCGAAGCGTAGGCCGGATTCAAAAGCTCCGTGAGCGCGCTATACAGTGCTAGACAGGTCTCGTTTTATACGCATTTTCAAACTTCAGCTTGACTGCCCCTCGTATATGAATAATAATAATACCTTCATGTAGTTCTGTATTATTAGTTATTTCACAGTATCATAAAGCTGAGCTCAAACCCCCAAATTTTTAAGTTCATAGTGTTTCAAATTTTCAAAAAATCTTAAATGATGGGGTTCAGAGAAACAGTTGTAAATGGGAACAGAGCCACATTAAGATACCTAAGCTTTGCCTTGTAGGTCACGTAACCGAGAAAATCTTACGTTTCAGCTTTAGCGGTCAGTGACGACCTTTGCAAGGTGGGTTTTAGAGTTATTGCTAAGGATACGGAGGCGATTTTTGTGAAAGTGCGCACAAATAACACGACGTGGGCTAGCGATGGGTCTGGAGTGGAGGTGTCAGAAAACAAAAGTCACACACGTTTTTTATTTCCTGACTCGGACCCCTAATAAGTCAAACGTTTTGTTTCTCTCTATGCGTCGATGGCGTTGACCACACGCGTCGGTGACAGAACTCGGACCACCGTTAACGCCACCTGTATCCATATCTTGCTACACGCCCACAAGTAAAAATGGAGAGGAGGTCGGGGAATAAATTTTTTTTTTAAAACGTTCCCTCCTGAGATTTAAAAAAAAGGAATAAAAAAGTGTGGATGTGTATGGTGGCTTTTGTCGAGAGTGGACTGGGTTGTGTTGTGTCCGTCTGTCGGTCGAACTGGGGAGGGAAAGAGGGCGAGGAGTCGAATGGCGTGTTTATAACCGTCGTCGGGTTATGCTTGATCCTGTAGAGTTGTTAAAGGCCACAACACTGATACGCACACACATACACAGACAGAAGCACACACGGACACCTAAAACTCTATGGAGCTTTTATGGCCGTTTTGTTGTTCCAAATGCCTGGATTTAAAAAAAAAGCTTGGAGGGAGGAAAGGAGAGCCCTGGAAATAAAGAATAAAATGGAAGGGGGATACTGGAGTTGAAAAAAAAAATATCGTAAAACGAGAGGGATTTCTTCCTTACCCCTCTTTGAAGGAATCTCTTGTGATTTGGAGGAAGGGAGAAGCAGGAGATCAAACGCTCGCCATTGACCATTTATAATTTGAAAACATAAATAACGACTGCGTCGGAGGGCACTTTAGTTCAAATTTTAGTTTGTTTTTTCTTATCGCTATGGGCTATCTACCCTGCGTTCATCGCTCTTTTGTCTAGCTTTAGAGTTTTGTGGCGACAGTTTCAGCTTCTGAGTCATTTGCGTGCGCTGCAGGAGGTACGGGGGTTTGGCAAAATAATGAAAACACTGGCATCTCCTGGTCATACTAATGTTCCTGCTTTGCATAATGACCATCTTTTGTTTTTCTGGTTAATGGGGATCTTTTTATACAAGTACATTCGTACCTCAGCATGCCTGCTGGTATCCTGATGTTCATCTGAGTTGCCAGATCTCACAGACTTCCAACGAGGGCAGTATCTAGAGGTACTAGTTCAGATGGTCATGACTGCATGCAGTGTTAGTGTGGAAAACATTGTCTACAGAACACAAGGGAGGGAGGAAACCAATTCTGACTGACGGAGACAGGAAAGACGGCATTGAAGAGGATTGTCAGCATTAAGAAGACCACATCCGAAGACGAAAGCGACTGCAGAGCTCAACCTGCATAAATAGTGCTACCGAGAGAACTTGACAAACAAAATATTCATGGACGAGATGCTACTATTGCCAAACCATTTTTGTTGCCCAAGTGAATGGAAAACGGAGATCGTAGTGGTGCCATGAGCACAAACCAGATCTGACGAGCGCTGGAAACGCGTGCTGTGGTCAGATCAATCCACTTCCTTTTGCAGGACGCATGCACGAAGCCTGTCCGGAAAGTATCCGGATTGAGGTTACAAAAAATACGGTTCTAGCTCATATAAATGTTTAGTCACCTTCAAAATAAGCACCATCTTCAGCAACGATTGATCGAAACAAGCACGGAATGCCTCCTTTGGGATGGTCAAGAGCTCTGCCGTCGCATTTTATGTTGTCATGTCCACATCCTCAAATCCCCGTCCTTTGAGCGCTTTCTTGATCTTCGGAATGCGAAGAAATAGCTCAGGTGAGTATGGAGGCTGCCTGACCTGAGCGACATGGTGTTTTGTCAAGAATTGTTGCACGATGTGCGCTGTGTGTGCTGGAGCGTTGTCGTGGTGCAGCTTCCAATCTCCAGAAGGCCACATTGTTGACCATTTCATAACACTCCGTTGCGGTTTTACCGATTTTAAAATAAAATTTGATGCACTGTCGTTGCTCAATGTTTTCTGTCATTTTCACCACGCGACGAGAAAAGAAAAACGTTTTGTTTTATTATGTTACAACAATTGCACGCGGCACTCTTAACAGCTGCAAATTTCATTACGTCATCAGCAGAAATGTCGTCACACGATCCGGATAGGAAAAAGGTGCAGCGAGTTCTACCTTTTTCCTGTAGCTCAATCCGGATACTTTTCGGACAGGCCTCGCATGTCTGGAGGACACTGGCGGAAGTGTACAATTTAAAATCGGGAAACGGTTTCCCTCCTCCAGACCCTCTGAAAGACTTTGGATAATAAGGAAATTGTGGATAATGCTCGAATAAATGGAAGGTTGTAGAGACCACTAATTCACAAATATAATGACGATGACTTGGATTTGGTCTCCAAGATGTGTGTACTTCTTGTTGTTATATAATTTGTATAATTTTCTTTTTAAATGGGTATACTTGATTCCAACCTTATGTCGCAGTTCTTATGATAATTTAATATTTTCTCTGGAAGACTTTGAGAAGTGCCTGAACATACCATGAGAAACAATTCAAGCGTCCACGTATGTTTTTCCAGGCGTTTCCATTATTTTGTCCAACCTAAGTACATTAGCATGTCAAATTAACTGGGACATCCCTTAGACAAAGAAAAGTTCAAGTGATGACGTTAGTAATGGGATAAAACGAGCTAACACAAAAATGGATCGTACATAGAATTCAGCAACTTTGTACTGGTACTGTCATTGCATCTACTTAATCTAAATCAGCTTATGAGATTTCATTCGTGGGTATTGTCGTTGTAAAGTGGAAGCGTGGAGGGAGTAACAATTGTGGTGCATATCTTCACAATTTCTTGTAGCCCTCCCCAGGGAAAAATCGCGAAAGTCAGATCTGAAGAGCGATGGGGTGATGATATGGGTTCAGTCCTACATATTCACCGAAACACGCATGTTTGGCTTCAGAGTTCCGGTTTCGATGCAATAGAATATTTTCTGGAAGAATTAGAACGCCCATTTCATCGAATATGAGTGTCTGAGTTGCTGCTGTTGTAAATGGGAGTGGTTTTACTAAGTTGCAGCTATACTTTCTAGAAGCTAATGGAAAGTCTTCCTAGAAGAGGATAGGCTGAAATAGCTGCAAAAGGTGATTAGACATCCTTTTACATTTGTATTAATGTTTAGTTTGTCAAGTGTTACAATACTTCTATTAAAATGGTGTATAGCCCTCGGCCAAGCTTATAATGATGTGCACAATTTTCATTTCTTTCTTTCTCTATCTATGTGTTTTAGTTCGTCATAGGAGGGGGAAGTACCCTTGCATTGTCTGTGCGAGAAAGTTCGCTACAATTTTCGCCGTAACGAATGGCCTTTCTCCGCTGAGTTGACTGATCATTCCCGACGACTGCTGTGGCCCGTCCTTCTCGGTGGCGATGGAATGAAGTCACCCTCTCCTTACCCAATGTCTCAAGCCCTACCCTTATTATTTATGGATCTGTTTGCTGGCTTTTTATATATATAAATGCGCATTAAGCAATAAATAAGAAGGAATCATCTCTGTCTCTTGCTGTGTCCTACTCAGTTCATTGCCGATGCAGCCACTGTGGACGTCGTAGGGAGAGGAACAGTTTGAGGTAGACAGGGTCTGTCGTTTAACAGAAACATGGTTAAGTTTAGGTGATATTTTGTGTAAATTTAGAAAGTTCGTCTCTGGTAATTTTTAAACGATTCGCTTTTGAGGCTATTCACTGATGGGTGCCAAATCGCTCATTAGGTGTTCAGTATTTATTTTTTTTTTAATTTACGTACTAAATAATTTTTACTGAACTTGAGGCATTTAATATTGCTACAGAATTTCATCAGTTGACAGGATAGATACGTAAAGGAAATTAAAAATTATTAATTGACTGGCTATAACTTTTGATTGTTTATTATAACCAAATTTTTTTTATTTTAAATAGGTATGAAATAGAATTGGTTTATGTTTGTTTGTTTGCATGTGCGAACAATCAGCTGGTCTTCTTTGCATCAACAATAATGGTTGATGAATTTAATGCTTGCCCTAGCCGTAACGTAACCACCGAGAGAAAAGGCCTCCGCAATGAAACGTAATATATTGTTACATCATGTAGATAGGGCAAATTCAGGGCTTATTATTGGTAGAAATAGGAATAGCAATGCCCTATCTATTAGAAAATTCTAAAGATCACAACTTACTGTGTGAGAGGGCACTCCTTGCTATTAAAACTGATATTATCAAATGAACAACCACATTCAGGGCATGATTCCACTCTCTATGACTGAATAAACTCTATTGAAATAGTTACATGTCTAACACTCCAGAGGTTGCCACGGGTGTTTGTAACACGGGTGGTGGCGCGCGGTCTGTGAGACCGCATTTTGAACCGATTTTTTTTTTTTAGTGTTCAAAAATGAAATTCATGAATATTTATCTGTCACTTAATTTACCTCATTAATAATAGAAAACCTTAAAAAAAATTTCAATATTATCTAAAAAACGCAACTTTTAGAAAGAAATGTAAAAACCCCTCTTTTCCCGTCAAAATTAGACATGAATATTTCAGGAAAGCCTTTTATAAAAAATAAAATAGTTGCAAATTGATACATAAATACTTTTTATAAAAGAAAACCATTATAAAAATGAATGCCTATCTCAGAGGATAAAAATGCCTTTTATTATTATAAAAAAAAACTATAAAATAATTTTTCTCTATATTTAAAATTATTTTTTTCAAAACTAGTATAAAGGGAGGCTAAATATATATGAAATTATAATTGTAGAAGAGTTTATTGCTCTTGTAATTCAGAAAATTATTCTAGTAACGAAGTTGGTGGCGCGCGGTCCCTGAGACCGCACGTCCTATATATGTGCATCTAGGGAATAAATCGTGGATTATGACATACCATAGCCTACAATGATAAGGGATATACTTTATCATTGTAGGCTATGGATATCCTGACTTCTAGAAGGGTCCAAGTTGGGAGAATACAGAAGTGGTCATTCGTTTCTTTTAAATTCATAAGAAGATATTCACAAAAATGTAGTGTTGCGATCCCTGAAACAGCGCGCCATCTTTGGAGTGTTAAGAGGGATGTTGATGGAGCTGTAACAGTTCCTTAACTCTTTCAATCCATCTTTGAAGTATTTTTTAATGTAGACAAAAATAATTCAATACTCATAGCCTTTCTTTGTTATTCTAAAAAGTTAAGGATTCAATGTCGAATTTTACTGGCCAAACCAGTTATTTCTTAAAGAACTCTCCTTGCTTCTCTACACATTTTTCCAACGTTCTGGGAGCATCTGGATACCGGTTCTGTAAAAATCTTCAGGCTGATGTCGAAACCACGTCAGGACAGCCCTTTTCACTTTCTCATTGGAGCCGAGCCTCTGCCCTGCCAACAACTCTTTCAGTGGTCCAAAAAGGTGATACTCGCAGGGGAGAGATCGGGCTGTTTGGAGGATGTGGTAAGATGTTCCATTTGAGTTCCGTCAATGTGTCCATATTCAAGAAAATCGACATGAATGATACCCTTAATGTCCTAGAAAACAGTCGCTATCACTTTCGTTACCGATGATGACATCTTGAATTTTTTGGGTCGTCGAGAGTCGGTTTGTCGTCGCTCCATGCTCGCACGCTTGCTTTCAGGAGTATGGTGATGAATTCATGTATCGTCGGTGGTTACAACAAGCCTTAGGAAGCTATCACCTTCCCTGGCCTATCGCTGCAGCAGCCTGGAACAGATTTCCATCCGGGTGATTTCGTGATCCTTGGAGAGTTGCTTAGGGACCCATCCGGCACAGATCTTGTTGAATTTCAGCTTATCGTGGAGGATGGTCTCCACACTGCCAGTGCTGAAGTTCAGTATTGAAAGTTTAGATCTTTACAACAATGAAATTTGAACGCCCCTCGTACTTACATTCAAATTCGGATATTGCAAAATTTTATCACGCAAACAGCGCGAACAACGCCGGGCATATCAACTAGTGAATATTTGGAATGCATGTTTGATGACAGGAATGTTGATGAATTGATCTGTGTACCCAATGGAAGGGTATGAATAAGTGCTACTATTACCAACCTCATAATGCCAAGTTAACTTAATGACGTAGTTGACGTGTTTCGAACGATCATGTAAGAAATTGTAGGCGTGCATTGCGTGTGCATCGAAGAGAAATGTTGAAAATGTGAGATGGTGCAGGATATTAAGTGAAATGTAATTTATGTGTAGAGAAAGGGACGCCTGATTGGGATGACGCAAGTATCTTTTTCAGTACTACCTGACCTGTCGGTTTGTTGCTGACACCTGTTTAGGATAAAAATGCATTAAAAAAATAAAGCGTCCTTTTTAATTTTTAGCTATTTGAGCTAAGAGTAATGACTATTTGTCTTTCCTTCTACGAATTCTTCTTTTTTTGCGGGGGTTTGTTTGATTCTTTTTTCCTTACGGTGACGACGGAGTGATGTAATCCTATTAAATAAAAAAAGAAGATACGATAATTAATTTCCAACGAGTCATTTATTATTATTTTATTTTTTTTTGTTGCTCATTATAATATTTCTTTCGCTTATATCGCACTTTGAATGTTTTTTTTTTCCTTCTCGATTTCCTCCTCCTTCCCTGGCAATTCGTTTTGCCGTGTTTGTCCGCCCATTTCTTCGCCGTGTTGACGGCCGATGGCGCTGGCGGTCAGTCGGGGGTCACGACTCCCTTTTGATGCCTCCAGGTAAATAATAAAAAAAGGCAAACTCTCCTTGGGGTTCTTTTAACTCGCGCTTTAAGGTAATTAACTAATGAATTCATGAGTTCTTGTCGTCTCCGTCCGTTTCCTCGTTTCTCTCTTAAATCATCTCTTTAATAATTACCACAGACTTGTCCAGGCCGTTGAATGAATTTTTCATTATGCAAATAATTTTTTTCTCTCTCTTTCTCTCAGTCTTCTCTTTATGCGTTTTGGGTGGGTTTTTATATTTTTTTTTAGTTATTTAAAAAAAAAAGGAACTTTTTTTCGTCATTTCTTCTCGCTGTCTTTCTTCTTTTTTGTTGCCCCCGCTGACTCTAATCCTAATGAGGAGTTTTGCCGCTGATCCGCCATCTCGACCATTGTCAGGTGGGTTTTCAGGGAAAAGCGAGTTGGGGGGGGGGGAGCGAGAATAAAACGAAAAGCGAATGTAATGGAATCGGATCCATGACAGTGACCTATAAATCATAGGCTCAAATATGATCACGAACCTTGTTTAGCTGGTAATGATGATGTGGGATTTTTTTTTGTTGTTTGTATTCTATCTCTCCCATTTTAAAATTTTTGCTTTTATTTCTGAATATTTTTTTACAGTGAGGTCTATATATAGGCCTAATTTATGGGAATTAAAAGGATTTTATAATAGTCATTATTTAAATTCGGGTTGAATACAGAAAAGGTCCTCAATGCTGTTGAGCTTTCAATATACAAGGTAGGATCAAAAAGTAAGGTAACAAGTGCCCTAAAGATGAACCACTATATGCTAGTAACTTTTTGTTTTTGTGTGTTGTAGGTGTTGATGGGTAGTATCCCTGGTGATCGCTAGAGAGCAGCACGGTGACGCAGTTGCAGATAATCGCAGTTCGAAGATGGCAGGGCTACTGGAAACATGATCAAATGTTGAAGTGCGAAGAGTGATAAGGTTTCTGCATGCGAAGGGGAAGAAACCAGCCGAGATCCATCGGGGACTTGTGGAGGTGTATGGCAACACGCTTGGTGAGCGGAACCATACGAAATGTTCAGTACCTGCGCAATGTGAGACAGTGTGATTCGCCTATCCTCCCTAATCATTCCCTCCACCTGACAAATGTTCTGGTCGCTAGCAGACGTTGACGGTCTTCCACTTCGATGCTCATCAGTGATGTTAGTCCTCCCACTATCAAGCTCCTACACCAACACCACACTTGTTTTCTCGATAACACGTTTTGCCATACACTTCCTAAGTTCCCGATGGATCTCGGCTGGTTTCTTCCCCTTCGCATGCAGAAACCTTATCACACTTCGCACTTCAACATTTGACCATGTTTCCAGTGGCCCTGCCATCTTCGAACTGCGATCATCTGCAACTACGTCACTGTGCTGCTCTCTAGCCGTCACCAGGGATACTACCCATCAATACCTACAACACACAAAAAGAAAAAGTTACTAGCATATAGTGGTTCATTTTTAGGGCACTTGTTACCTTACTTTTTGATCCTACCTTGTAATAAGATAGTTTTCGATGCTGACTGTTGAGTTCTAATAGTTGTGTTCTGTGACTTGGACTGTTCAATATGTTGTGAAAGGTGTCCGGAAGTTGTAGTAAACACGCCAAATGGCCAACCGCTTTTCCACAACCAAGATTTATTGACCATGAATGCACATTTCAAACTCTGAGTTCATTTGTCAACACGACTAAAGATACACTACTTCATTTGCCAATTGCCCTAGAAGGCTTCAATCCGTCCAGTGACGTTATTATGAATTGTCCGATCCTGATATATCTCCCAAGAAGACTTCTGTGACCCTGCATGATATAAGTGCCTTAACACGTTACTCCAGTCTGTAAGATCCATGGGTCCTTTGTCCGAGTTAAGTAGTCTATCTCCTTGTTCTCTAACAATCTCAAAGGACTCAAGAAGGTTTAACTTCCTCCATTCACCAGTTTGGTGTAGAACCTCAAATCTGTCTTGTCTTGTAACCTTCTGTCTTCTTTTCTGATCATCTTTATATACGCTGACGAAGGCAGTTTGGCAGCCGAAATGCGCATCCGTACAAATAAACTCTCTTTGTGGAATAGCGGTTTCAGTTTGGTTTTGTTAATCAGTGTCCACAGTTTCTGGCTTCTGTTCTCTCTGCCTTCTAGGGTAATTTTCCCTATTGACTAACAAAAAACCACAGCCTGTAACTTCAACCTGATTGGTCCCAGAAACACATACATATCCGTGGTTGCTAATGTATCTTTAGTCATTGAAAAACGAACTCGTAGAGATCGAAATGTACATTCATGGTCAATAAATCTTGGTTGTGGAAAAGTGGTTGGTCTTTTGGCGTGTTTACTGAAGTGGAAGGTAATATTTTTATTATTATCGGAACTCTTGCACTGCAACTATGATTTGAAGAACATGTGCTCAGAAGTGTTGGACGTGAATGGTCTTCCTGCGGTATTCGTCCGTCAAATCTGAGCGACCATTTTAGAACTGCTGGCACCACTTGACAATTGCAGGACGAGAAATCACATTATCCCCGTAGACACTGCAAATTTCTTTATGGAGTGTACAACCAGTTGCTGCGCCATGACAACAGTACTCTTATGTACGCAGTAAACGTGTTAACACGTGGGATCATACCACGTTGCAATTATAGACATGCAGGCAACATCTTAAAAACGGCGAATGTCGGCGCTCTTCGACTACAGATGGTGCTGAATATAACTTTTTGATTCACTCTCGTATATCGAGATTCGTGGCTCCGTAGAATGCGTTTCCATTGTTCCACGGTCCAGTTTCGTTGAGCTATACACCATTCTTCTGATTCTGCTCATGTGGGGCTTATAAATAGCAGCGCGGTCATGGAATAGTGATTTACTGGCGATACACGAAATTGGATTTTCGTACTTTGCAACTGAAGACTTCAGATTGCAAGTGTCACTCGATGACCTCTTTGTCATTTTCCTAGGCCTGTCACGTTTTCCTGAGTTGCTTCTTGAGTTTTTTCCTCTGATAATGGTGTCATTGACAATTTGTTTGCTAATGGCATAAATCTCCGACACATAAGTATTGCATAGGTCACATCCTATGGTACCACGTTGGAACTCGCTGGTAGTAACCCTATGGACATCTTCAGCGTTCGCGATCTTCCTCCATCAGGCTCATATCTACAATGGTAATAGCCAAGCGACTGGAACCTAGATTTTCCTTATAGTCTAGCCACCTAGGTCTAGGCCGATCCCTTGGTCTCTTACTTACCGGCATGGAAAAGAGCAGTCATAGTGACAGCCCGGTGTTAGGGAAAGCGGGTTTATTCATATGTATTCATTCTGTGTTCAGTCCTTTTTCACACTTTATGGAAACGATTTTATTTTTTGAATTTTAGTCTAACAATCCATATTTATTTTTCATGTCATGTTCTATCTGATTCCCCTGGTTCTTGATAATAGCCCGACACCGGTATTTCCAGGATACAAGGCTATTTCGAAGGGCTACGCGGTCCAATTTGTTCCATTCCTCTTGCGCAGCTTTCCAAAGGCCAGTCAAAGTTCTGCATCGTCGCTTCCCGAGGGCTCTCTTGAACATCCCGAAAGCGCAGAAATCCATTGGGGCGGCTTAGGTAGAGCCATGCTTTATCCAACGTAACAATCTTTTTCCACTTTTGGCCGTCTAGGAATTTCTCGTAAAGCTTTCGGCAGTTCACCTTCTTTTCTGCGATGTGACAAGGCAAGAGCTTATGAACTTTAGACTTGTGGACTTTACGAAGATTCAATTCTCTGCTGATAATTTTGTTTACTGTTGCGGGCGATATTCCTAGTTTCGAAGCAATACTTTTTTGCATTGGGGGATTTTCGACGGAGACCAGTTTTCCTACTCTTCGAAATGACTTCTGCGGTCCTCATGTTCTTGGGATGCGCTTTCTTAGAAATGGCAAGACATTTTTGTTTACAACGTTGTACTATTTGACTCTACGATAATTCTCCTCGGAAAGGGCGGTGACGTACCCTTCTAACCAACGGCCCACTTTCATAGGCATAGTGGCATGAAAACAAAATAATAATCCCACCAGCACGTGCTTATGTACGAGATGTTTCTTACCCCATAATTCCCGTTCACGCAGATAAATTTGCATGCACGTAAAAGTGATTTTAAAACCGTTTCCATAAAGTATGAATGACCTTCTGTAGTCTAGCCACCTAGTTCGGACAGGTCTTCGGCTTCCGTATCCCATGCGATGCAGTGTGCGGCGGACAGTGCATTCGGAGACCGTTTTGGAGGACCCCTGATTAAGGTCAGCAGTGATTTGATGCACAGTTGCTCTCCGTGCATACTAGTTTACCAGTCATCATAGTCTCCGTTCTGTCCGATCATCAACCATCCGCGGGCGGCCACAACGCGAACGTTCAGACCCCGTCTTCCGGCTAACCGTCCAGTCTTTAAATACTTTAACGACGGCTGCTCTGGAGCACCCACGAATGCTGCTGTTTCGCTGATACTCCGCTCCATAGCTCCGAGCACCTACAATCATCCCGCGTTCGAAGGCTGTTAAATGGCGTCGTTTACCCATAGCTGAAGAATGGAACACGTCTACTGTTGTCGATGACACTCAGCTTCCCTTTTTATATTGGTCCGGCCCGCTAGCAACATTGTAGCGACGTCCGTTCGCGCATTTGCATAAACATGTCAGGTGATCATAATATGCTCACTCGGTGTATACTGCTTCATTATATTCTGATTCGTCTTTGTGTCACTGACAAAAAAGAATCATTGATAATAATTGATTAGCGGTACGCGGATTTCAAAGTTTTGAGCTTAGTGGTCCGTGAGGTCCGAAAGATTGCTGACCGATGCTTAGAGGAATTAGGAAATGAATTCGGCTAGCATCAATGAAAGGACGACAGTGGCTGATAGGCTCTGATGAAGTTTGGTGTTTTAAGTATCATCTTGGTAGATAGGTAGAAGGGAAGAAGGGGTAAGTGAATGAGTTTTTATTCGATTTCTTTTTTTTTTCTAATTTTGTATTAAAAATGCTCCTCCTTCAGGTATCCCTTTCTCGGAGAAACGACTCCCACGAAGTCTTTTGTTTCGCGCACTGCACTTTTCCCGGAATCGTCTCTTTTTCCCCTGTTTTTTCTCTGTCCGAAAGTTGATGGGTGTCTGTCAACTTTAGTGTGGTTTGGGGAGGGGGGTTATTTTTTTCGGTTTCTAATCTTTTAAATAAATTTTCGTTGCGACCCAATATCCATTTTTCCCTCTTTTGTGCGTCGTCCGCCTTAATTGAGAGGACGCCCGACAGATCGACAGTTTTTCCTCTTCTTTCCCAAAACCTCCATTGTCCTTCCTTTGTTCTTTTTTTTTACCCCTCTTTTTTTAACCCCCCGTCCTCCCTCCATCTTTTATTGTCTGTCTGTCCATTTCTCTTTACCCCCAACATACTGTTTTCTGGCAGCCGCACGGCTAATCACGTGTTTTTGAGCGTCGGGTTTCCCAGTCCAGCCCCCTCCATTTTGAGGCTTTTTCTGCCCACTGGAATTCGAGAGGGACACAGTTGCTTATGGGCGATTTCTTTCTTTTTCGTTTTTCTTTTAATACACTGCTGGGGCCTTTTTACTCCCTCTCTCTAGGTTTTTTTTTCCCTTCTTGTTATTGACAGACGAGGAGAGGATTTCGAGATGGGAGAACAGACCGCTGGAGTGAAACTTGATGCAAAATAGGGAAAAAAAATTTTTTTGAAGGGAAAAATCTGTTGAAGACCCGAAAGGAGTACCGCGAAGGTGTGGTAGGGGTATATATACGTGTTAAAAAATTTTTTTCGGGAGGAGGAGGAGGAAGAAGTCACTTGGAGTTGCGTTTCCATCTTGTTCCCATTCACCTGATAGCCATTATCTCGCAGCTTCTCGTCATCGTGTTCCCCCTAAAAATTGTTTAAAAGTTTTGCAAGCGGAAGGGGATCGGGAATGAAGTGAAAAATCAATGAGCGTCCTGTTTGAGAGAGAGAGAAATCCCATTTTCTTTTCAGTGATTGGTATTGTTCATTTTGACGCTCTCTCAAATTGATTTCGTCTCGTTCGCCGCCCCGTTTGGTTTGCTACGACAAGTGTTCGAGGGCGCGCTTAAACATTCGAAACTCAGATTTTGCCATAGTGAAAAGCATCACTTATGTGTCTTTCTGTACGTACCTCACATTTGACCACCAATCCCGTATTCAAGTTCCTAATACACACATCCAAAATGTGATGGTCGATGCCAGCGACTGCAAGAGTGATCCTCTCTCGCGGTTGACTAAAACACGTGACTAAAAGACGAGGGCAGCACTAATACATGATCTTTGGTGTAACCCATAAGAAAAACACTTGTTTTTTTGCGATTGTCATCTACATATACGTAAAAGCGCAAACAAGCGCCGCACTGCAAATAAGCGCCGCATCCTATTTACCGCCGCACAAATTCTACACTGAAGGTAATAAGCGCCGCGGTGATTATCGAAATTCGGTTGACTTCAATGCATAAAATACTGCGAAATTGTGATTGACGAAAGTGATGGTGGTTCAGATTTTGATAAAGGATTGTAAATAATTCATCATTGTATCATTTGTTTAATAATTTTAATTTTGCGAATTTATTTTCACCACTTCATTTATCTACCTATTGAGAGAAATAAGCGCCGCATTGTAGATAAACGCCGCATCGGATAGTGCGTTCAGAGACCGTTTTGGAGGACCCCTGATTAAGGTCAGCAGTGATTTAATGCACAGTTGCCCTTCTGTTATGCTTTACCAGTCGTGAGTCTCCGTTCTGTCCGATCATCGCGAACGTTCAGACCCCGCCTTCCGGCTTACCGTCCAAGGGCAACTTTAACGACGACTGCTCTCGAGCACCCCACAAATGCTGCTGTTTCGCTGATACTCGCTCCATTGCTCCGAGCACCTACAATCATTCCGCGTTCGAAGGCTGTTAAATCGCGTCGTTTACCCATTGTTGAAGAAAGGAACACGTCTACTGTTGTCGTCGACACTCAGCTTCCCTTTTTATATTGGTCCGGCCCGCCAGCAACATTGTGGCGACGTCCGTGATAAACATGTCAGGTGGTCATAATAATATGCTCACTCTGTGTATATCTTTTCATTTTCTGGGTTATCTAGTTTTCAATGTTTTTCACAAAGTTCACAACAATCAATGTTCAAGATCCTTTAACAATCTATTAAACTTGTTGTTCATACCGCTAACCAAGTAACCAGAATTCAAGACCATTGATAACAATTAAGGCATGGATGTTTCTGTTTGTCTATTTATTAACACGCTTGGAAGACCAAGCTAGGCCTCAGTAGGCTTGATCTTGATCTCCTGATAGGCTATATCCCAAATAGGTTCAATATATCATCTCGACACCGAAAGGTAAAAGAGGAAGAGAAAAGAGGTATCCGAATGCTTTTAGAATGTTCCCCTTAGTTTCGTTGAAGTTTTGAGAGCCATATGGCAGGGGTTTTTTTAATACTAAAATGAGTTAGGATAAAGAGTCCTGTTCTTTTTCCTTTCCATTTCTTCGACAAAAGTTATTTTAAAAGTGTCTGTGACAGTTGTCGAGATAAAAAATTAGTGTTTCCCGCACCCAGACAAAAAATAATAATAATTGGGAGCGTCACGTAGTAGATCTGAGGCTTTGTATCTTTGTAGAAAAGTCTCTTTTCGCTCGGCTTTACCATCCAGTGCACCATGTGTGTCTGTCACGCTTGGATTTTGGAGGAAGAGTACGTGATGAGTCGTTAGGATGGAGAGAGAGAGAGAGAGAGAGATGGAACAGCAGTAGCGCCTCTGTCGTCGTCAGGCGGAAGCACCTCATAATGACTCTGTTTGTCTGCGCACCTGTGACAATTCGACCGGATGGGCTTAACGACTGCGTCTTTGATTAAAAATTATCCCACCCCTTCCTTAGTTGGAGAGTTATTGGCGGCGTCATTGGGGGTTTGTTATTTTGGGGAATGGGAGTTTGGCATAAATGTTAATGATGATCCCTTTATAGGATTAGGTCTATGTACACTGGCCAATGAATTAGAAACATGCCAGAAACCTATGTGAATTTGTTTTCATGTGTGCAAAATTATTCGAGGTCAAGTGATTGGAGATCGTCTGGCCCATTTATCCAGCTGTTGAATACTCTTGCGAGAGTCTAGTAGGCTTCGTTGTTTCAATCGTGGCTCTAACTAGACGAGCGCTAAGATTGGGTCTCTTTTCGAAGACACTTTGGTGCTTCTTCTCCCCCCCCCCCCCTCCCCAATGCACATCAAGGTCTGTGATTATATTTTATCAATTAATTCCACCTTAAATAAGTGCACGTTTGATTCACATAACCTGAAACTATTTTAAGATTGTTTCGCACCTGGTTCTAATTCATTCGGCATACGTATGGCGCGTGTGTATGTGTTTGTGTGGGTGCGTATTTGCTTGCGAGAAATCTTGTATTGAGGCTTTCAATGCATTCAGGACAGCGCTTTAGTACTTATACCTACTGACGGTCGTTTTGCTTACATCGCCACCACTGAAAAAGTTTTTGCTACTCAAAATATGTAAATGAGTGTAGGAAAGTTATGGGGAAAGGAAAAAAAGTTTTATAAAGTTAGGAAAGTTGTGTTTTTTGAACTTGTTAAAAGCGGTTCCTTTATTTTTTTTAAAGGTAAAAGGAGGAGAAAAGTTTGGTTTTTGCAGCTCCCCCTAGAGGAGAGAGAGAGAGAGAGAGAGAGAGAGAGAGAGAGAGAGAGAGCGAACGACGATGACGATAAGTGTGGACGTGATGCCTCGGAGGAGGAAGCCATGGTAGGCGGCAGCGGCGGCGGCTGGTGCTGCCGTAATGTGCGTGTGCTTACGTGTGTACGTGTGTCTTCTGTGCTTGGTGTGCTGAGGTGTGACGGTTTTACAAATGGGATCGAGCCAATTAAGAGGCGGCAGGAAATGAAGGAGAAGAAAGAGAAGAGGGAACATCTCTCTTTTGCTGCTGCTGCCGTCGTCGTCGTCTACTGTTCTTGTGGTGGTGTCACGTGCAACCATCGTTGTCTGTGCGTGTGTGCGCGTCGTTCTCCTTAAAAATCACGCGATTTGGAATGCGAACGTTGCTACGAGCTAACGCGACAAAATGACTTTCTCCGATGGCATAATCACTCTTTTTCAGCGCAGGCCGTGCGTTTTTCTATCGCTCGGGAACGGACTTACAGCAGCGATTAAACTGGAGGGGAGGGGAAAATAGGGGTTATGAGGAGGGGTGAGCAATATGGAAGGAACGGGGTGAAGAAAAATCGCGTGTAACATTCTGTATTTATATTTCGGTTTTTTGAGTGGAAATTGTTTCTTCTCTTTGAGTTATTGTGGAACGTGCTTCGCTGCGAAACCCTTTCAGAGCACATGCTGTAGCTTATTATTTCAGATTTTGATTGTTTATCACACTAGACAACTGAAAGACCTATGAGATAAAGAGGTTCACTTTTTAACGATCTGACGCGCTGAATTTACAGTTATGATCCATGAAAATGCTCCTCGTGATTCGTTATGAAGAATGTATCCACTATATGCAGGTGTTCCAGAGTACCTACAGTTATTCAAACAATTATTGATATACTTTTAACGTAATAGTTAAATTGGATTGTTACGGTTACAATAATTATTTTCTACAGAATAGGCATTCATGAATCTTTCTTTGAAACTTGAACTGTTTAAATTAGCATAGCATTTTTAAACAAAATATTAAAGGGTATCTCTCCTCTGAACACGCAAATTACACGGGTATCTCTCTATAGCTTTTTAACTTTTTTTTTTTTTTTTTTTTTTTTTTTTAGCTTTAAGAGCTGATTTCTTGATGAAATTAATGAGGATAAGTTAATTTCTTAAACTCATAAATAAATAAATGAGTTAAAGTCTGAATAATTTTTCAAAGAACCGCCTGCTTGTGACTTAATGGGGAAAAACAAAGAGAATGTTCTTTGGATACAAGAAAGTTTTAGTTATCCATGAGTTTAAGATGGGTGCAGTTTACTATCTGAAATTGCGGTCATGCTGAAGATGCCTAGGTCTACGAGGGTTATTCGTAAAGCAATAACAACAAAACTACTATATATATTTTCAATTTTTTTTCTTCACCAGATTCTATGTACCTTTTAACTATTTTTGCACATAGTTTCCAAGTTTATTTAAGCACTTGTCATAACGCTCAATGTACTTCCGATCACTTCATAGAAGCTGCTGCCGCACTGTGGAAAGTTAAGGTCCGTTTCGGACCAAAAATCGATAATTTTTTTTTTACTTTTTTATTTTTTTTTTTACTGAAGATAGTGTTAAAATTTTGCCCAAGCATAAAGCAGTATATGACGCTTCTAATGAATTGCTTTTTATTAGATTTTTCTTAGTACAAAATTTTTAAAAAATAAATAAAAATCAAAAACTTCAAAATTGGTATTTATTTTATTTTCAACTAAAAATATTATTTTCAAAGTGTATGAAAATACCTTAAAATAGTTTATAAAACGTCGAAAAATACATAAAATGCTTACCTACTAATTATAAAAATATTTTGAATAGTTGGTTAATAACAATTTTTAAGCAGTTGTTTCTATGGAACAATGTATTCGTACATTATAGGTACTATTGTATACTTGGGGACCTTCAAGTTCTGAAATCAGTTCGTTGACTTTCAAAAGCTGCAGAGTATCTTCATCAAGTTCCTGCACATATTTGTTTCTAATGCTGGTGATGTACGGATCGGAAATGTACATACAGAAGAATATGAAATACATCCTCATTTGTAGCTGATCTAGAGGATTACTTGGCATGATGAAGGCGAAATTTTTTTATAATCCTTATTAAGGGATTCTTGCGGATCTTCTGAAAGTTGACCCATAGGAAAAGTATGACATTTTCTCCGTGCATGAAGATTTTTTGTATTGAAGATGGCTTACAGTCTATCCATAAAAGATATGATTAGTTGGGAACAAATTGACCTCCCGCTTTACAGTCCGGACCTCGCGTCCAGTGGCTACCACCTGTTCCGGGAGCTAAAAGAGATCATCGGCAGCCTGCATTTCAGCGACGATGAAAAAGTGAAAACTGCGTGATTTTTTTCATCGGCGGCAGCTTCTATGAAGTGATCATGCGGAAGTACATTGAGCGCTATGACAATTGCTTAAGTAAACTTGGAAACTATGTGGAAAAATAGTTAAAGTTATATAGAATTGGTAAAGAAAAAATTTTGAAAATACATATATATATAGTAGTTTTGTTTTTATTGCAAAACGGATCTTACTTTACGAATAACCCTCGTATATACAGTTCAGAATATAATTCATAAGTTTAATGTTGAAAGATCGAAGTAGAAATGGTCAACCTCTGAATGTACGCTACATGATCAAAGGAGTTGGGACAACTCTGTGAACATCTGGGGTGTTTCTCCTGGACTGGACTGGGCCCGCTCATCAAGGTGAACGGAAACCTCAATGCTGATGGCTACAGGACCATTCTGGATAACGGGGCACTTCCAGCGCTGTGGGAACACTTCGGTGACGGGCCGTTCCTCTTCCAGCACGACAATGCGCCTTGCCACAAAGCAAGATCCATATCGGACTGGTTTGACGAGATGCGGGTTGAAGAACTGGATTGGCCCGCCCAGAGTCCTGATCTCAACCCCATCGAACATCTTTAGGACGAATTGAAACGACGTGTGAGGAATGGAGATCAATACCTGTGGACACATACCGTAAACTTGTGGACAGTATGCCATGTAGCTTGTGGACGGAGACAGTGATAGTAGCTCGGGGTGGTCCTACACACTACTGATTGAAGCTTTTTGCGGCTTTACGGTAGAGCAACAGGTGTCCCAACTCCTTTGATCATGTAGTATAGGACAGAACTATGATACTAAAAATCAGACAAGGCCGTTTGAAGTGCTGCTAAGTTGGCCAAGCATTAGGATCGGGAGATAATCTGAAGATTTCGTCGCAGACCATTGCAAATCGTCTGCATGAGCTGGTTTGTATAGACAACGGCCGAGGGAGAGACCATTGATCAGCAGTGTTAACCAGAAGAAGCGAAAAATATGGGCAACACTGGTACTGTTATGTGAACAATCAGGTTCACGCAAGATGAGGATAATGTGTTAGTCCGTAAGCGGCAAATGGCAAGTAAACAAATTTCGTTTCCTCCAATAATAATGTTTTTTTTTGTGAAAACTGGTTAATTTAATGTCTAGAAGATATCACGCAATTCTAAAGAATAACGGAGGACCAACACATCATTGATCTACGGAACTAAATTTGTTTTTGATGTATTAGAGGAGGGGGTACCCTTCAAAGGTTAATCTTTGTTTATTTTAACAGTTCAAATTTCATAGAGGGAATCTTGAATGTCTGCTTAATATAAGAAGAACAGAGTCATCTGGAATAGTGCATTATACGTTGATGGTATAGTGCGTTGAAAATGCATTTTCATTTTGGCTTCCGGGCAACGTATAAGCAATGAACGTAGGCAGTGCTTCCATAACACAGCAGCAACAACGGAAACCATAAGTATTAGCCGTTGACTTTTACAGGCCAGTAACAATGAAAGTACTTTGTGAGGGACGTTAGGCAGGTGGGAAGCATATAGAAATAATGAAGATTTTATTGCCGATATTTTGTTGTTGCTATTGCACGGAATGTTTTTTCACGGAGGATGATTTAATTGCAAGCATGTTAGCAATCGGAAACCATTATCATTTCGTCATCGCGCTCAGAATTATTCTATAAACTGTGAAATTTTCTTTAAGGAGCAAATAAAATGGATTTGAACCTTTAAATTTATTTTTATAAATTTTTTAGATCGGAGGTTTTTGCTGCTACGTTAAAGGGTGATGACAACCTTTTACTTAAGGAGCACTTTTATTTTTTTTTCCAAAAATATTTTTCATTTTTCCTCCAATCATCGTGAGGGACGTTTTGAGAAGTGTGTGCGTCGAATTATTGTGATTATTTAGTTTTTAAATAGTGCAAACAGGTTATTTTCTGTGGCGGGGGTAATTATTGTGATCACGAATGTTGAAGAGCCGGCCTATATGGAGGATTGCTTTTTCCTTGAATAGCAAATGGATGAGAAGTAAAGGGAAACGTTGTAATTTCGGGGATCAGGAGGAGGAGGCGAGTGTATATTGCTAAGGAAACGGTTTTGATTGATGGAACATGGCTTTAATTGCGAACCTCGTGGATGATGGAGGATTCGGTTATGGAAAGTCGAAGGACTTCGTGAAGTGGAGGTTTTTTCTATGGGGAGAGATATACTGGTGTTTAAGGAAGAATGGGGATAAAAATACCGAAGAAGGTTTTTGGGTGGAAAGTTCTGCGATTTTGAATTGCCGCCGGGAGAGAAACTCGTGACGAACGTTCCTGGGAAAATTAGAGGGAAATGTCTCGGAACCTTATTGGTTTGTGCCATAGGATGGTGATTGGATAAGTATAGTGGAAAGAGAACACACACGCACTAGACAGTTTGTATAGGGGTTTAGGAGTCTTCAGGCGATTTTTGTTGGTTAAATTGTTTTTTTGACCAATGCATCCGGATTTCTGGTCTTTGGTATTTTTTCTTTTGGTTAACTGAAGCTTGTATATTAAATTCAAACACGAATAACTTCAAAGCTGTTACAATTAGGCGGCTTTTTTTAAATATATTTTTGAAACAAATCTTCTGTCTGAAGAAGTTGTTCGAAGTTTGTGAAGGCTAATGAACAAACAGAAAAAAAAATTAGAGATGAGATGAGACTCCCTACCCATATAGAAAAATTATATAAGAGAATATAACTTAAGAAATCTTTCTTTTCTGTTCCTCTTTGAGCTTTTCGGTGTCGAAGATGTTAAATAACCATTGTATTTATTTGAAATTTAGCCTAGCATGGAATCAGCTACCGAGAGTTTGTTTGGTCTTCCAAGCTTGTTAAAGTAAAGGGATAAACACAAACACCCATGCCCTCAGCGGGATTGGAACTCGCAAATAGCTGATTTCGAGAGCGATAAAACTATACCTTGACGCTTAATGAACTTAACAAGTAATTATGAATATTACAATACCGTATTGAACAATAATTGGTAAAACTACAATATTATAAAGCAATGCGACCTTTGTTATGTGAACAAAATTTGGTTATGTACATTTGTTAATCTGGGAGTTCTTGATAACCTTTAACCAAGCATTGAGTAATCCAAAATTAACAGAAAACTAAAAATTCAATAATTCGAAAAGTATAGGCAATAGCACGGTGGGATTCACAGAAATACATGGGATTGTTTTAATAACGAAAAGTTTTATTTGCGACTGATAGGTGGCTGCCTATTATTTCCCTAACGAATGGCCCCCAAGGTCTAATGACTTTTGGCAGTGGGGCTACTTGAAATCATAAGTGTCTGACGGCCCATCGTATTGTGTCTATAGTTTAAGAATTATTTTTACCGTTTCTATTTCCAAAAGTAACAGATCACCCTATAAATCCAGTCTTAATAAAGCTGCTGCAAAATACGTAATATGTTTAAATTTTAATGAATATGAAGAAAAAGCTGTATCAAAATGAATTATTTTGTAAACTCACTAAGACCATAAATTTTCTTATTGATTACACTGTTCTGCAAAAACAACTTTTTTTTTCATTTTTCTGAGGATAGTAGTTGTGATTCTTATGGAAATTTATGCGCTAAATTCAAATCTGGTTTTAGTTTTTCTCTATCAGTCATATTTTCAAGTTATTTCGACTTTTTTTTACTTTATTTTCATAGTATTGACATAATTTTTTTTTTAATAATTTATTTTAGATTTATGAAAGCATTATTATTTATCTACGCATGGTTGTGGAAAGACAAAGTTATACTCACATGATAGAATATCTACAACAAAAAATAATACATCAGGCTAAACACAAAATTGAAGCTCAATTCTTACTTGACATTGATCTAATGTAACAGTTTCAGAAATCCAACTTTTGCATATGAAAACAAGTGAAGTCCAGAACGTTGATGTTGCAAACTGTTTTTTTTTACGAAATTTTCCTGTATTTATCTACTTCAATATCTTTATTTTATATTAAATATACAGGGTCGGGACATATTAATATGGCCACCTCTCCTCGAACATGTTGGAACATCCCATGTTATGCAGATGAAAAATCATTGCATATCATTAAAAGCTGACAACAGCAGGCGTGTGGTAGCATCCGTTAACACAGCAATTGTCGCCGTCATAGGCAGAGCAAGTGACCGGTCGGACTTCCAAAAGGGGATGATCATTGGCAGCATTTCAGAAACAGCCACCTTTGCGAATTGCTCTAGGGCTGCCGTTGTGAAGGTGTACCGCGACTGGATGAACCAGACAGTTTCGAGCAACCGAAGAGGTAACTGTGGGGCCCCACGGGCCATCGATCCTAGAGGCGAGCGTCGGTTACGACGCCTGGCCAAGACCAATCGGCTTGCCATTGTTGAGCAACTGACACACTAGGCGTGTCTGCACCGAGAGAGTGCAACGATCCCTCTTGAGGTTGGGGCTCCGGAGCAGGCGTATGGTAATAGCACCCATGTTGACGCCTGTGCATCGCCTAAAACGCCTCCAATTCGCAATGGATATCGCCATTGGACCTCGGCCGAGTGGCAAAAGGTTGCTTTCTCTGACGAGTCGCGGTTTCTAGTGAACAGAGTGGACGGACGATGGAGAATTCGCCGGCAAGCATCTGAGAACAGGCATCCCGACACTATAGTTGGCAGACCACAGACTGGTGGGGGAGGTGTGACTGTTTGGGGGATACTGCTGGAGGGTACACTGAATGCTATTCGTTACCTGACGATCGTCGCAGACCAGGTACACCCCTTCATGTCGACAGTGTTTCCTCAGGGTGATGGCACCTTTCAACAGGACAATGCTCCCTGCCATACTGCCAAAATTGTCCACAACTGGTTCGAGGAGCATGAGGATGAGGTGCCATGGCCACCAAACTCCCCGGACCTCAACCCCATTGAACATTTGTGGGACCATCTCGATCGCCATGTCCGCAAGCTGGACCCTCCACCACGTACGGTGATTGAATTACGGGATGCACTGATCGCCGAATGGTCCCAGATACCTGCAACCACCTTCCGAGGACTTATTGACTCTCTTCCACGTCGACTAGCTGCTGTGCTTGCCGCCAAAGGTGGATATTCCGGATACTAGCAGGTGGTCATATTAATGTGTCCCGACCCTGTTTTTGTTCATCTATACTTATAATAAAGCTGTCACCGACCCGGTGTCTGTACATAGTAAATATTTAAGAAAATCTTAATGCGTCATGTCAACACTAACAGAAGCCAAGACTATCAATTTTAGAATTTTTGTCTGTCTATCTGTCTGTCTGTCTGTATGTATGTATATTTGTTTTTTACCTCATCACGCAAAAACTACAACATGAAAATTAACGTGGTTTTTACAGTTGCGTTATTTTAGGTGTACGATTTATCGTGATGCGTCGTCTAGAAGCAGAGCTCTAGGCTAAACTATATTAAGCTGGTAGTTGTATACAAGATAACATGCGATCAAGTTAAACTTTAGTTTACTTCACAAAACAAACAAAAGATGACGCTACAAGAAAATTACAAGAATGAAAAAACTGGTCTAGGAATAGCAATAGATAGCGTTTTATTGCGAAGTCAACTCTCATCATCAGGACTCTGAACCGACTACAAGTGAGATGTTATTGATATCCACAGTTTATTAGGTAGTCGCTGGAAATGGGTTTTTTTTCTTCAAGTCTTGATCTTATTTTTCTTGATCAAAAGTTGCTGGTTGTTGAAACTTTTAATCAAGAAAAACAATAATCAGTAAGAAGGTCAATTAAAATATCTTCCTCTAAAAATAAGACCCGTATTGAATAAGTATCCTTCGGATAATTTGATAATCAAAGTTCATTAGAAAAAAAATTTAATAGGATTTCAAGAAATTGCTTTTGCATTGTAATTGGTTTTCTTCGGATGTACAATGTGCATGGATTGGTTTTCTTCGGTTCTTATCCGATAGGTGTTCGGGAGCGAATGCGGAAATCAGACGTTTACAGGCCGATCTTCTCTTCAAGATTTTTGTAGTTTGAGGTTGGGGGAGTGGAAAGAAGAGTGGAGTGGGTAAGAGAGTGGGGAGTGTGAGACAAAAAGTAGAGAGATAAATAACGTTGGCATTTGTCATCAGCGCTCAAAGCGGCACCATCCTCCTTCGTTGGAAGAGAGATTAAATCTAAACCCCCACTCCCACCTCTCTCCTTCTCTCTCTCTCTCTCTCTCTTATTATTTCTCCTTTTTTTACTTTATCCTACACCCCCCATCCTCGTTCTTGGCTTTCCTTTCCCCAAAACAGTGCCCGGGTGCCATCGCAGCTGCCGGCGACGAGGTGGGTAGGTAGGTGACGCCGCCGCCGCCGACCCAGGCTTTAGGGGTAGGAAAACCGGGGGTAGAGGCGGTAAAAAATGAATGTGCCAAAGTTGTCTCATTAAAAAAGCGGTAGGGGTGAGGCAGAAGGTGGTGGGTAGGAAGAAGAGATGCGGTGGTGGTGGAATCCATAATGGGACTAATGGTGCCTCTGGACAAGGGAACGGATGGAAACTGTTTAATGATAAATATTAAGGGGAGGGAGTGAGTGGAGAAAAAAAATCTATTTCTCACCCGGGGAATATATATTGAAGCACGTGTATATGGGAGGAGGTAGCGGGGAAGACTCATCTTCAAGGATCATCACTGTCGAAACAATCAACAACCCTTTCTCCCTCGGTGCTTTTTTTTTTTCTTCTTTTTTTTGAATAATATTTTCACGAGAGCGGTCATCAATAACGTTTTAGTTTCTCGTTAAAGTTTTTGAGAGAAGTTCATTAGTGGTCTCTGAAAAGAATTTTAAGTTTGCTTTTTGCTTTTTTTTTAATGTGTCGTTTCTAAGACCATCATTTTTAAACACTTGAAGCTGGCATTCAAATTGCATTCCCTTGCTGTCAGAAAAATTTTTTGTTTTGGTAAACGAAACCGCATTTTGCTATTATAATGAATGGAATTTTTACATCTATAACTCTTAAATGAGATGATCAAAGCTCTTAGAAAATAATTTGAATAAATAAAGCGTTTCTCTAGTTAAATTGTTTTGATAGGCGATGTCATTTAAACGGCGGAAATCCGCTCCCGGCCTCTGCGGCGTTTGATCCACCTAAAAGCGGCTACCGAGGACTACGCGGCGCCGTGTTAACTCGCTTGCAACATTTCCCTTCATTTGATTCGATTGATAATTATTATTAGTACATATTGTTTCTATTGTTGTATATTAAGATAAGTACATTTAAAGCAATAGCACTCTGAGTAGTATATTATATATGTAAACCAGCTGCAACAATGCTTTTGTAAAGTTAAAAATGTGGTCGTTCAAAGTTTATCTTCATGCGACATTATAATGGATTTTGATTTGGCCAACATCTACCTACTATTCACCATGAAGACAAGGAAGAAAACAGTTGCTTACTTAGATCTCTTCATATGGAGAGATCTGTTTCGTTCAAATCTTGAAATCAATTTTTCACCCGCTTAACCTTGTTTAAATGAACTTTTTCAAAATTGGAATTCTTTAAAAAAAAATTAAAACTTGTTTTTCATTTAATTTTCATCCACTAAATTTTTTTTATTATTTTTTATTGTACAAGAAAGCGTATTGTTGTTGCTTTTAAAATGTTATTACGTGAATCGCAAAAAAGGCTGATCTCTATTCAATCAATAGTCGAAACAACTCATGAATGCTTACAGATTTTAAGCAAGTATCCAGCTATAGAAAGCATTTGCAGGAAATCCTAAAGATGCCATCCCACCTCTGGAAAAGTCGGAAATCGACGTATTAACTAGAAATTCTTATGATAAACACTATGTTGGGCAAACCCTGGAAATTATCAAAAGGTGGAATAGAAAGAGTTTCGGTCATACATGGTAGATCGGAGAGATAGTATCGCCAAATATGTTTTAGGATCGGATCGTAACTTTACTTTCTTTAACACTCCATTGTCAGAGTTATATGACGGTTTTTTAGTAAGGTGGATACAAATTTAGCTATTTCAAATTTAAGTACTTGTTCTTCCTAATGGCTCAAGTTGCACCCGTGTACGACAGAAAATGGCATTTTATTCGCTTACAATACCACTATATTTTTGTAAAGACCTGAATTTATTAACAAAGAAAAATTTTGACAGGATGGTATACAAGGCGGATACAAAAATTTTCGTAACCGAAGCAGAATTGTCAATTTTGGTGAATCCAATGAATAAGAAGTTGTGGGTGACCTATCCCATGGTTCACTTTTCATTATCCCAAATATGCAAATTAGGACACATTAAAATCCTATCTTAAAAACCATAACAGATACACGAAAAATTCATTTGAAGATTTGTTCAGCATGGAATTCCGAACAAAATAAAAAAAAAATTTCCAAAATCCGATGAACGGATCACCAACAATCCAAAGCAGATGATCATGTTGACCATTTCAGGGAAAGTGTAGCTTGCATCCTGGAATTGTTCTGTCTTGTGTATGGAATAGGCCACTCACAACTTTCTATTGATTGGATTCATCAAAATTGACATATCTGCTTCGGTTACGAAATAAACGGGGGGGGGGGGCGCTCATTTTTGTATCCACCCTGTATATCCCTGCAACGTCAGTACCAACAGAAACGTTTCTCCATAGAATAATTACCAAAATAAAACGGAGCTGTCTTAAACCTAATCATGTTGAACTGTTAACCCGAGGAGGGTATAGGAAAATAGCGGAAACCCTGACTTTACTTTATTTATATTTTACCCTCTTTTTATCCACAATTTTTAATCCCTATCTTCTTTCATTTCTCATCATTTCCGATCGAATGGCATATTATAAGCCATATGTAACCATTTAAAAATGTTAATAGTTCTATAGAACGCGTGTCCCCTACCCCCATAACCCCGACTCCACTGGGATAATTCGGTGCAAACTTCATAATAATGTAAATCTTGCCTAGATGAATCTGCATACCGAATTTCATTCATTTGCATACAATATAGATTGCGTGGTCCCCTTTAACTCACACCTCCATAACTCCAAAGTATAACTAGGCCAATCAAAGCCAAACTAAGTAGTGAACTAGGACATGCCCCTTGGTAAGGTACATTCTGCAGTTCAACCTTGTACGTCTAAAAGTATAGAAAATATGAAGGGGACAGGCGAACAGTGTAAAACCAATAAGGAGCTTCATTCTTCCATTTTACATATTCATGAGTTATAATATTTAAAGCAAATGCGTATGTTTATGTGTATACACTTATCAGAAGTATCGAGAATTCTATCAGTCGGGTCGACGTTTTTTTAAATCCATCGATGTATTCCCACCGATATCAAGAGAGATGTATCCTTTTTCATCTGGCCATCGTCGTTATTTTTCTCTTTTTTTATTTATTTTTATGCAACTGGTTCATTTAGCTTGTTTCAAACGTAAATGATTTCATTTTTTTTCTTTGAGTTTTTATTTTGTCAATTTTTATGTTTTGATGACGAATGGGGGTCTTTAGGGTGGAGATAGAAAAGGCAAGGTTGACTGCTACTGAACGCGATTTCGAACGGAGATTGTAATGGATCATCTGTTGCTTGGGAAATTAACATTTTTATTTTGGCTAATTGAATTTCTTGCCAATCGAGTTAGCCACCGTTTTTTTTTCTTTCTTAAATTGATTTTCTTCTTTTTTAAATGGACACGTATTTTTTATGATTCACCACTAACAAGGTGAGATTAATATGAAAATGGCTCGGTCAATTTGCTTGAACGCACGTCTCATTGGTTATGTTTTGAAAAGAATTGAAGAACTGAGGTGACTTTAAAGTTTGTTAAATTTTTGTTTTAAAGTTGATTTCGATTGTATGTTGGGGTTTGCGTTGAGCGCCCTGAGTACCGCCCGCCCTTGCGTCTTGGTAATCGGCGCGGCATCGGCGGTTTGGCAACGATAAATTGCCGGCGCGAAAAATGGTGAAGTCCCAGAGATAATGGATACGACCAGGAGTCTCGTCTCTCTCTCTCGGTGAAGTTGACTTT
>JAHWFO010029543.1:1489214-1514115 GCA_023313115.1 Rhysida immarginata
TCGTCTCTCTCTCGGGGTGATTTTGTTTTTTTTTTTTGGAGGGGGGTATATGAGAAGGGGGGGGGGGGTAAGAGTGAAGGTTTTTGTGCTAGTAGTGGTGTTGTTGTTCACTTGGTCACCTCTCTCTCTCTCATTTTCTTAAGTTCCACGAGCCGTCATTTGACTTTGACGCCTCATTTAACTTCGGCTGTTGGGCGTTGTAATTAACAGATTGTCAGATGGGTAATTACAAATTTTTTTTTATTTAGGGAGGAGAGAAAAAGTGCTCATTAGAGTCTCGAGGGATAGGAATTGTTCTTTTTTATAATTTTATTTTTAAAGAAGAGAACCACGAGGGAAAAAAAATGTGTTGCCAGGGGGGAAAAGTTTGTGCGATTTTCGCGTTAAAAAATGAGCGGCGATGGGATAGAGGAGCAAGCCACCTGAGTCTTCCGATTCGAGGCGCACATAGTTACTTGATGGCTGGAATTTTTATTTATATATTTGTTAATATAAATAGGGATATGCCTTACTGGATTCAGTGAGCACCAATGTAGGATATATGCGAGATTTCTGTCATTCTGCAAATATCCCGTTCAATTGTAAATGAGAAGATTGTTAAGGAGTAATACTGCCAAGTGACAGGCTAGCACGCAATCGGAAGTCTTCACCTGAAATAATAGCTACCGAGATGCGAAATGCCACTTCAAGTACCTCTAGAACAATCAGCATCCTCATGGAAGTGAGGACTTCCCATGGTCCTGCTGTTGTTCTTACGCCCCGCTTGAGCAGAATCAATGCGTTAGCGAAGTTTCGGATGTTGAAACAATGGAAACCTGTCTTATGGAGCAACGAATCTCAAAAGACACCCTGGCAATCAAACGATCCAGTTTGAATCTGATGGCGTGGTGCCCATTGTGAAGTTCGGAATAGGCGATGTGATGGTATGGGACTCATTTTTCATAGTGCATGTATAGATAGGCTAACTTATTCCAGTAGCAGGAAGTATGAAGTCTGCATTGCCAATATTGTGGCAACGGTTTTGAATTGGACCTTTCCTATATCAACATGACAAAGCAAAGTGTGTATTAAAGAATAGTTTGAGGAGGCAGAGTTTGAGAAGAAATGGACTGACCTGTACGCAGCCCCGACATAAATACCAGTGGTATGTGTTGGAGTTTCTGCATGGACTAAGCCAGATTGCCCAACGTGTGAGAACTTGTGAGAGTTTTTGATTTGAAGATTTAATCATTGTACAAATTCATAGCCACACAGAATTGCTTGAGACTCCACCATTATTGTTTTTGGCTAACTAAGAATATGAGAACAATAACATACACACAAAGCAAAAGAGACTGGTAGTGACATCTTGTGGGAAATGAGAAAACGCAAATATTAATACAATTATTACTTTTTTTGTTTTAACACAAACAGAACTGATCAAAGGTTTTTGGGAAAACTGAAAAAAATTGTGGAAGCTATCTACCAGAATCTCATGGAAAGTGCTCCTCGGAGAGATGAAGCCTGAATATGGTTTAACACCATAGTCATTGATTGTAGTGCAACTCTCCGCAACTACTCGTATCTCTGGATCCATTCGTTGGTGCCACAGAGAATTTGGATTTTGGCTTTGATGCTTATAAATAAAGTCGGTGCCTTGAATAGCTCAATTGGTAAACTTCATTCGCCTTATTAAGCTAGAAAGTTTCGAATATTCACATGATATTAATATTCACCTTCTTTCAATGTAAGAAAAAGCATTGCCTGCTAAATTTCACACGTATGATGAAGTGTTAATAGTGGAATAAACATCTCCTTAGTAAGGAGGTTTAAGTAGATGAACTGTAAATTGGACAAGTTAGAGGTAGAAACTTACCATGCGCATATGGTTCCAAGGTCCTTCCTGCATATTATTTTGCTAAAACAGCTCTTGGTCAAAGTCCGTCTGGTGAATACTCGCAAAACCAAGAGGCTTTTAAAATGGAGTAGCAGGCAAACTGTGCAGTTATTCTTTCAGAAAATCAAAGTGCGAAGTCATGAATTTGTTTTAGTACGTTTCCTTATGTTCTACGGACCAATCATTTTGGATTGCGCATAATAACATTTTAAGGGCCCACACGACATCATCCATAATACAATAATCATACCATAATACCCCTTATATGATTAAGATAATACTATTGGTAATTTTCTCGTAAATGAGTTGGCGGGTAAATTTCTCAAAATACAGGGTGTCCCGCAGAGGACTCCCTAATTTTAAGAGTAAATATCTCTGAATCGAAATGGAGAGCGATAGAAGAATGAAACAAGCGGTATGTTTATTTCGAAAGTCATAAAAATCTGATTCGGAAGTTTCAAATTTAGTTACAAATTAGTTACAAATTTTGCCGGAAGGTGGCGAACTGAAAATTTCTTCGTTTGTGGCATCTCTGTGCTGCGAAAGATGCTCATTTTGAATCGATTCTAATACCTGCTTGCAAAGGGCAGTTTACAGCCTATTTCTCGGACTCCGTACTGCGATAACAGCGTGCAGCGGCATCTGGCGACAACATTTGTAACTAATTTGAAACTTTTATATCAGATTTTTACGGCTTTCGAAATAAACATACCACTTGTTTCCTTCTTCTGTCGATCTCTATTTCCGAGATATTTGTCAGGGACTCTTAAAATCAGGGACTCCTTTGTGGGACACCTAGGCTTACCACTCTCACACTGGCAATTCCGGGAGACTTAGGAATTTGGCCATATTTCACTCGAGAGTACAGCATAGTATAATGTTATTAGAATGTGTCTGATTCCGGGAGACTCGGGAGGGTTGGCAAGCCTACCTGTAGGTATTACTTCGGTATTATGCTGATGCGGTTGACTTTGTCGTCCGAAATGCGTGTACGTAGTAATTAAATATTTTATTGTCGGAAAAGTATTTCTTTCCCTTTACATTGTAGTTTATTAACAGTTTCGATGACCTTTACTGTTCATAAGGAGTAAGATGGTCTGCAAAGAACTCAATTGCGGATAGAAGATGAGTGGATTCCAGAATTTTCCATTTCTGAGATTCCGATTTCTTTGTCATTTGTATAAATTCTATATTTTTTTTAAACTTTGGTTTAATAAATGGGATTCACGAGAGGCTGAGTTGCCAACAGGCTAAGGTTTCTTAAACATGGACAGAGCTGATCATTAGGCAGCATTAAAATATTTTCTTTTTTTTTGGGGGGATATAATGTATTTTTTTATCATATTGAAATCGTTAATTGAATTGAAACCAATTTTATTCATTTGTTGCTAATGGTGTAGTTGTTAGTGGGTCTACGAAGAAATGTGGTGGGGCGAAAAAAATATTTGAAATTTCTTAATTTAAAAGAAGAAAGAACACAACAACCTTAATTTGCTTGTCATCATGAATGGCGTATAAATTGGGGCCGCGAAGTTCTTTTCTTGTCTTTTTTTTTTATCTGTAAGACGAGCTGGAATCGTAAGTGATTATTTCGTTTTGTTCTTTTTCTTTTTTTTCTTTTTAATTTTTCGTTTTGCCACCACTCCCACTTTCTCTTTTTATCAATTTAAATTAAAAAGGAGCTGGCGAAGCCCCCAGTGTTTTCTCTGTCGATAAGATCTGATCGGCGTTGACGCTGGAGATTTATAGGCGCCATTCGCCTCCTCTCGGACGCTCGCGTTGAAGGTCTAATGACGACGACGACGACGATGATGATGATGGTGAGGAAAGAGATAGAGAGGCCTCCTTTGTCCTTGGACCCAAACAAAGTGAAGAGGAGAATTTTAGATATGTAGATAGATATGTATATATGGATGGATAGCGAGATAGATAGGAGGCGAGTGTGTTGTGTGCGCGCGATGGTGGCTGGAGATAGCGGGCGCAAGACAAATTGGAAGCGGGCAGGCGGTCGGGGTGACTTAATGGCGTTTACCTTTGGGTGCCTTTGCATTTTGGATGGTGAATTTATGGCGTCTCCCAAGAATACCATTTCTCTCTTTTCTGATCTATCGGGTAGTGAGATGACTAATTGGAGGAATTGTTCGGTTTTTATCTGATTTGCAGTCGAAAGTGCAGAAGTTTTGAATTCCATTGGGGGGAAACGAGTAAATGGTTGGAATGTTAAGAAGTGGCTTCGTTTTTGGTTTAATGAGCCAGGTTGATGAATGAATTTGAGTCATTTGGGAAACTAATATCGATCTTTGGAAATTTCTCACGATGACTACAGGAAATGTCCGTTTTTTATCTTTCTGGGATTACTGAAATGTTAGGATATAGGAATGAACGAGCATTAAATCTACTGATGGCGCACCAAACAACAAATGTGTGCAGCTTATTTGGTGGGAAAGTTTTGATAGAATTGAGGCCGGGTTTTTTAACTTGAGCCACATACTAGCCAGTGAATTAGAAATATACGTGAATTTGTCTTAATGCCTAAATTAGTTTGGGATCCTGTGATTGATGCGTATGCTTATTTAAGAAGACGCTGGGTGAGGTTAGTTTAGGTTAGGTTAGGGGAAAAAGGACCTAACTGACTTCTGGATATCCAGATTATTCAACTGTTGGAAGATATGATACGCAGTCTTTGCCTGAAAGAGATAACTAAGTCTCAAATCAAGAACGAGCCCGTCGGCGTTTAAAACTGTTTGCACAAATTATTTTAACCAAGGCTGTTTCCAACCCATATCTTGCAGAACCATGCGAGAAATGAAGCTGATACAAATCGATGGTCTTTACGAACGACTCCTTATTTCTGCAAAGAATAAGAAATTTCGTCTACAGTGGTGTCTATAACTTCGTGACTAAAAGAAGGTTATTGTAGTCTGATTAAATCATGATAGACATTGTTTTTGTTCCGACGGTAGGCAGAGGGTTTGGTGGCAGCCCCACGAAGTTAAGAATCCAGCATACCTTTATCGAGACAGCCGGTGGTGGTATTATGGTAAGGAGCTTCTGCTGGTATGGAACCGGTTCCCTGATATACTGGGTGATTGAGAAAGGTAGGTCAAAAATGAAATACCATGTACAGTTTGTAGCGAGGAACAATATTTTTCTTATAATCTCTGAAACTGAATTTATTGATTTTTATATATGTTGTAATTCTTTTCCAACATGATTAACCGGCTCGCCTTACCGACTGAGCGGAGATGTGCAGCACACGAGAATTCATGAAGGACCCCGATTATGGCAGTAGGAGTGGTAATTGACTCGACGACACCTTTTAAAAGAGATAGCTAAGTGGAGCATGGCAGGTCCTCAACCGTCATTCGTAACTGTCCAGATTATGAAGATATGGTGAGTCCGTTCGATTCATTCGCGGTAAAACTATGGACCCGAGTATAAACTGTACAACGAAGCAACGGATAATTGTCAGATAAAAGTTTAAAACGGATTAAATGAATAGGAGCGCACGCGCTTTATTTGTGTATGGTAGATTAAGGTTTCATTAATGTCGACAGCTGTTTAAAAATAGAGCAATAAATAAGTAATCTAATTTTATTAAGCACCTTGTCAACAAAATTGGATATCAGTTCAGCAAGTTTTGAGGCATGAGCAGTAATTCGGTACAATAGATTTGACTATTGAAATGGTAGTACAAGCGCATGCATACTCATACAGTACATGCTGTAAGTCACTGAGCAAGTGCTGCCAGTGGGTGATTTAATGGGTAGCTCACAATGACCAAGAGGGCTCACTGTTTCTCCCCCCTTTTCTAAGCATTAAAGGAGAGCATTGCGTTTTCAGGCGCTAGTGTATAGGGAATATTTGATTCGGCAGTGTGAGTTATCGTATCACCCAATTTCAATGTCAAGCGGCCGTCACCGCCTCAAGTAGACTGTTATTTAGCTGAGGATTTTCCTTTTACTCTGACAAGAGTGCCAGCTGGGTTGATCATTGTGATTTAATAGGTCACGTTATGTAAATCTTAACTTCTACATATGCATGAAAGAAGGGGCCCCTCGGGATAAGTCTATAGATTTAAGGAAAGAATATTTTGTTAAATAAATATATTTTGGGATAATAAATTGGTGTATAGTCAGCCACAGTGGTGTAAGGAGGTTTCTTATATCGATTCCGAACCTTAGCTTTTCCTTCCCCAGGTACTTGGAAGTTGAGACTTAAGTACCACATATTTGATATTGAGGGGGTGGGGACGCTGCACTGCGTTGTGGCTTCAATGAAGTTTATTTGGATATCTTGTAACAGCAAAGCTGTTCATATCCGCGGTAGCTCAGTTGGTTAGAGCAGTGCCAGCGATAGGCATGGTCCCCGGTTCGAATCCGGGTCACGGAATTTTTCCTTCCCTTTTCAATTTGTCTTTCGAAATATTGGAGTGTTACTTCAGTCATTATCTTATATTTGATTTACAGTAGGTGGTCAAAATGCCGACCCTGAGCCTCGATGCAGGTGTTTAGTCTGCGGACGAGATTCTCGCGAACTCTGGTGAAGTTGTGGGTGATCACGGTCTGTAAAACGCTGTTGGTAAATCCTTTTCGCTTCAGTAGCATTACCCTGTGCCTCGACATAGACGAGATGCATGTCCGCCAGCTCCGCATTAGTCAAGCGACCCATTTCCTCTCTTTTAAAGGAGAGAACACGAACAATTTATATGTTTAGATCCTAATTTACTTGGACCCTACCATTGTCGTCCGGGTAACGCACATCTAGTATTACCTCGTACAAGTTGCATTATCTCTGTAAGGATGCATTTCCGGACCCATGTTTAGAGGAAAAATATTGTTCCCCGCTACAAACCGTACATGGTATTTCATTCTTGACCTACCTTACTGAATCACCCTGTACATGGAAGGTCCGGTGCGTTTTGCGGACTATTTAAACACTGTTGCGACCAATCCATCCTCATTTTTTTCGCGTATGTGACGGCTTTTTCTTGGACGCCAATGCTATTGCATATCGCGCACGGTTGCCTCAGTAGTGGTTTAAGCTACGGTTTCCTCCATAGTGATATGCTTTCTAAGACGTAAAATATTATCACCGTCTATGCAAGGAAACCGTAGTGAGCACGAATAAGGTCCGTCTCAAAAGTATAGAGACTTTCGTAAATTAAAAAAAACTTTCCATACGAGGATGTCACATGAAAACAAAAAATATACACATTTTGTTCGCATACTAAATAACATAATCCTAGAATTTCAGGAAAAATTTATTTTTCGTTCATTGAAAAAAACCCAACCAAATCAACATTTTATTACAAAAAAGATGTCTCAAAAGTATAGAGACTCCTCCTCGAAAGAGAATCGGTATGGACCAATATGCAAATGTTTTAAAGCAAATGTTAAAGTTTTACATTATTTAAACTGATGTGAATGAATGAAATTGTCAATTTTAAAAATGCCACGTGAAAGAGACCTCACTCAAGATGAGATCAATGAAATTTGGCTGCTGAAGGCCTCAGGCAGCACAGTTCAACAAATATGCAAGAAAATTGGAAGATCCAAGTCTGTGGTCCACAATTTCAGAACAACGAATATCTGCAGCGCAGAAGAGGACAGAACGAACAAAGGCGATCGAGATGATCACAGGATCATTGCCTGGCTACCACTGGAAAACTGTCACTGAGAGAGATATCATATGAACTTGTGTGCAATGTATCCAAAGACACTGTTCACCGACGGATCAAAGCTGGTGGCAACTTAGTGTACTCTAAAAAACAGAAACGACCACCGCTGACACACCAGCACAAGATTGTATGTCCTGGACTGATGAATGGCTTCAAGTGGAATTTAGATGGGCCGGACGGTAATGCTTACTACTGGCATGATATGAGACGAGAACCGGAGGCATTTTACAGCAGACAACAAGAAGGTGGAGGTGTGATGGTTTGGGGAGGCTTTGCGTTCAATGGTACTACGTGTTTAGCGATTCTTTCTGGAAGGCAAAATTCTCTGAAATATCAAGAGACTTTAAGTTGTCATTTGTTGCCATTTCTGCAGAATCTGGTTGGAGATAAAGGCATTTTCCAACAAGACAATACCAGCATTCGTAGATCACAGGCAACAAAGGAATGGTTCGATGCAAACAATTTAACCTTCATGAAGAAGCCCCGATTTAAACCCAATAGAAAATCTATGGGGCATCATGACACGCTGTAGTGGAGTTGCAGGATGCAATTGAGACATGTTGGTACAATCTATCACCAGATCTGCTTCAACACCTAATCACATCGATGAAAGATCGTGTATTTAAACTAATCCAGTGTAATGGGAACAGTATTTAGTTTTAAAAGCAAGTTTTCTTGGCAAGTCTCTAGTCTTTTGAGACACCGTTTTTGTAATAAAATGTTGATTTGTTTTTTGTTTTTTTTTAATGAACGAAAAATAAATTTCTCCTGAAATTCTAGGATTATGTTATTTAGTATGCGAATGAAATGTGGATATTTTTTGTTTTCATGTGACATCCTCGTATGGAAAGTTTTCTTTAATTTACGAAAGTCTCTATACTTTTGAGACGGACCTTATGACTTCTGTCACTTAATCTGTCAATCTCAGAACCAGATCCGAACGTTATAAATATATTTGGAACATGCAGTAACGACACATCTTCCGACAGCAAAATCCTTTTCCAACAAATCTGCTAAGAGAACTAAGAGACTGTATGGTGAACGCCTGGTCTTCCATTGACTTGCAAGTGCTTCAAGATTTTACTGATTCTCCGGATTCGGGGCAAAGGGGGTCAAATAAAGTATTAATCATATGTTTCTAATTTCTTGGCCATTGTGTGTACGTGACTACAAAATATTTGGGACATCCATTAGAAATGGAAATTCATGTGATGACATCTCCAGACTAAAATTGATCTGGACGGAATAGATGGTGGTCGTGAGAGCTGGGGTTTTCTATTCTCGAATTCGTTAGCCGCAGGTGTGAATCCCGTCGTGAGCATAGATGAGTGTGTGTTTGCATTAAGAATGCGCAAGGTACTTACTAATCATGAGAATTGTCTTAGGAATGTGTTAAAGAGCGCAAAATGACCTAGAAGTTGACAAGTCCAAAAAAAAAATATACCTAACGAACCAATCAAGCAATCAGGGTGGAATTGTTTAGTTATTGTATGTCGTTAGCCTTCGATTATAAATTTTTTTTTAAACAATTTTTTTGAAAGTATTGCCTCGCTCTTATTTATTGATCGTGCGCCAAATCAGAGTGGAGTCGCTGGAATTGAGTAAAAGAGATTTTTGGGAACCTTAATAACGAGCTGATCGCTAAAAAAAGGAACTGATTTGTGGAAAAAAAATTTTTTTTTTTGGATTTTCTCTTAAAAGTGTCGCTGAGCATGGTGGGCGTGGTTCTTTGATATTTTTTTTTCTTTTTTGTCTTTTTTTTCTGAAAGCGCTGGCGAATGAGCGCGCCTCCCAGCGGCGGCAGTAGAAGAAGCGTTTGCCAAGGAGGAGGAGGAAGAGAGCGGGAAAGGGAATTTATTGGTTGAGAAATAAATTTTTGTGGAACCGGTGTGGTGTTAAAGGAGATGATGACGAAGATGAGGATGAACTGGAATCA
This sequence comes from Rhysida immarginata, assembly GCA_023313115.1. NCBI lineage: Eukaryota > Metazoa > Arthropoda > Chilopoda > Scolopendromorpha > Scolopendridae > Rhysida > Rhysida immarginata. The sequence continues at coordinate 1,498,707 of JAHWFO010029543.1, forward strand.
CGCACATTATTTCTGGCCGCAGCTCTGTATTAATGCGGGATTTAATTAATAAAAATGATGTTGATGACCCCTTTGAGATTGGTTGTGCCATGTCCGTTGAAAGGAAATAGGAAAATCGTATATATTTTTGTTCGCATTGGTCGGGTCCTTTCTTTGTAAAAACAGAGGCGAAAGTGATTGGCACTCTTTTTTTTATGTTTTGGCTTTTGTTTTTTCTTTCTTTCTTTCTTTCTTTCTTTCTTTCTTTCTTTCCACATTTGAGTCTGTTTTGTATAATGGGGGTTTTTATTTACTTTCTTTTCTCCTTGTTTATTTATTTTTAATGGGCTATCCACTTACGGTTTTTGGAAGAAAAAGGAAGGACGTTAAAGGAGGACGCTTTGCGAATGGCAATGAGATGGAGTCCTTTTTTCCTTCTTTCGGTCGATAATAAATATAAAAGGAACGAATCTAAATATTAAACATTTTTGTAGATCGGGTTAAGGATTTTATTGGTCCCTTGAACATCTCTCGAGGTTCCGTGTCTGTTTAGGTTTTTATTAATTTATTATTTTTTTTATACAGGGTGGATACAAAAATGAGCCCCCCCCCCCTTTAATTTTCGTAACCGAAGCAGATATGTCAATTTTGATGAATCCAATGAATAGGAAGTTGTGGATGACCTATCCCATGGTGCGCTTTTCATCATCCCAAATATCCAAATTAGGACACATTCAAAATAATTGTCGTAATGTTTTCTTGGAATAGATCAACAATTTGTCCTTTCTGAAACTCTGTGACATCTCTTCTGCTTCCACAGACATCTTTCTTCCTAACAAATGAAGTGATACACCAGTGCAGGACAATTTAAAGGAATCCACTTAGATTGAAGATGGTTTAAAGCGGAAAGCGTATTAAGAATAAAAATTAAGTTTGTTTCAAATCTGAATCCGGATATCACTTTTCTTTTGCCTGACCAAATTCGCACATGGCTGCAGTAGTAAGCCTATGATTGGCTCCTTAATATTTGCATATTTGACTCTTACCTGGAACAATTTGTTGTCCACGACGAACAGAAACCACTAAATAGTAAAAGCAATTGAAAACAACCAGATTGGGAAAATAAACTTTTTTTTTTTGTTTCTCTATATACATTTGGGTATTAACACTTCATTATAATGGTGAATTCTCGTGTTCATGTCCGCCAGGGTGTCGGTGGTTCGCGCTCGCCGTCATTAGCCATTCCGCGTCCGTCCAGGCCATCGATCGCCGGCGCTTGACTCTGATGCGACACAGATCCCGGCGATTTCTCTCGGCTCCGACCCCGTCATCCATCTCTCGCGCGACAAACTACCTTCCCCCCCCCCAATCTATCTATCCACATACATCCACACATAACAGGGATTCCATAGCCCTTGCGCCGCCGCCCATAAGGGTCACAAAGGACACTTCCTGGCTGGACGAGACACTAACGAAGATACAACTCGGAACATCGTAAATCGATATAGCGCCGTTGATGCTAAGCATAAGGAACAGAACGGGATCTGAATCTAGGAATGTCTTCTGCATGTAGTCTCATCCCAAGACATCGAGAGGGCGAAATTTTTAATTTTAGTTTGCGATTTTGCCGTCAGACGTCTTTGATGGGCAGCCCGTTCCAGAGTCAGTGGATATATCCACCGACTTTGGCCCGTTCTCAAAGAGTACAAATCTCAAAACTCGGAAAACCCTGGACTGTTGGGGGGGGGGAGAAATAGGAGAGATGAGAAGAAGGGTAGCGAGAGAGGGGTGGTATAGAGATGGTGAGGGGGCTGGTGGAAGATGAAACTCCATCGTTTGTCTCCCCTTCAAAGGGTGACCTGTAAGGGTCGCCCCATTCGGACAATTACTCTTCCTTCGCGGGTCAGTCATGCATTGGGTGGAGCCGTCGCAAAAATATTCCTCGCTCGCCACCGTCCGTCTTGACTATCCATCACCTTCATACCGGTATTGACCCCATCGAGCTTGGACTCGCACGTGACCAAGGAAAAAATTCAGACTCCCACAGCACTGTAACCATTTTACATTAAAGTAGAAAAAAAAACGTAAACGTTTCTTTATAAAATGGCTCAGTTTATTCAAAGTGTCCTCCTTTTGATTTATTCAAAGATCCCCAAAAATAACGCACCTGTGGGACATACTGCCCACGGTTTTCATTAACCCTTAGGAGCTTTTCGAATTCAATTTTAAAATCAAGTCGAAATTAAGCCTCAAAGCAATTCAAATGTATGAAAAGTGTTTATGGGAGAGGATATCAAAAAGTAACGACATTTATTTTTTAATGGAAGAAAATATAATCGCTGTGTAAAAGTTAACATAGCCAAAAAGAAAGCTGACTACATGCATAACAAGAATTGTCTGTTATAGCGAGCTGTTATAAGGTTTCTTTTCGCAAAAGGTAAGAAACCCGGGGAAATGGTAAGAGCTGACGGTACCGGCTGTCTGGACTATTCCAATGTATGCTAATGGTGTAAAATGTTTCGGGAAGGAAGAGTTAGCCTTAGTGATTAACAGTGTTCTGGGGCAATACCAGCTATTATCGAAGACATTAACAACACAATCAGAAAAAACCGTGAAGAAGGGTGTGAAGAAGGGTGTGAAGCGTTTCACAAACCCTATAGCTCTGCATGAGAAGCTTGGATACCGCAAAGTCTATTCGCGTTGGATTCCAAAAAGTCTGACACCAGAACAGAGCTGCAACAGAATGGCATGCAGTCTTCAATAAATGCAGCGGTACAACCAGGAGGAGAATGCGTTTCTGAATGGAATTGTCACAGGAGACGAGTCTTAGGTCTTACACTTCACACCTGAGCCTGAAACAACAAGCTTTGTGTGGAAACATCCATGTTCTCCGGTTCGCAAAAAAAAATAAAAAAAAATCAAAGTTTCTCTTTCAGCTCGGAAGATTATGCTTACAGTTTTTTCGAATATGCATGGCATCCTATTCGCAGAGTTCCTGCCTCGTGGGTCAACCGTCAACGTCGCTACCTATTGTGAAACGTTGACTAAACTGCGGCGTGCTTTCAAGATAAGCGACCAGAAAGAGGAAACTTTTTCATGATAATGCCCGCTCGCATCTGCCAACGTCGTCAAAGCAAAACTGGCCTGGCCAGCCGATAGTCCGGACTTAGTGTTCTCGGACTACCACCTCTTTGGTCTCATGAAGAGATTTCTGGGGGGTCAGAGGTTTGAGACTGACGAGGAACTCAAATCTGGCGTGCGCCATTGGCTGTATTCACAGTCGACAGAGTTCTATGAGCGGGGTATTCTGAAACTGGTGCAGCATTGAGATAAATGCGTAAATCGTCAAGGTGCCTGTGTGAAAAAGTAGAAAATACGTGTAGTCTTAGCTGCACTTAGTTGTTTATCTGTATGTTTTGTTACTTTCTGATATCTCCTCGTAAGTATTATCATGGAAATCCTCCGTGAAATCTCCGCATTAATATTGGATAACATCTGAGACCAGAACATCAAGGACTCCAAAATGGAACTACTATAAAATTGACTTTTCATTATTATTATTTTTTAAATTTTTTTTACCTTTTAATGAAGGAAATAATTTATTTAATCTCATTTCAAGTATAACTTACATAAATACTTCCATAAGTGAAAAGATGTACCCTTATTCTCTTAGAGAACTATAAACGACCAAAAGAAGGTGCTTGTTCATCACGAGTAACAAGACCCTAGTTGTTGTTGCTGTTTATTTGCAGGTTCCGCGAGCAACGTCCCCGCCAAGCAAAAACTCATAAACACCGCGCGCGCCCTGATCAATCTTCTCTGGCCCGTTTCCCTTAATTTGGTGGGCAGAAACGAAAGAAACAGAGGCCTGCTCCGCTCTCGTTCGGATGCCGAGATATTTCGAGATCAGTGGGGGTTAATGAAAAGAGGGTAAGAGAGAGCCGCGTGCGTGTATAGATATTAATTACTGGTTCGTTTGGAGGGTTGGTTGTAAGCAGGTCACTTTTATCACTAATCTCATTAGAGACCTCCAGATCACCTCATATGGCCACGTTCGCTTATTAGCCACGAGGAGTTGATGATGGCCCCAAATATTAAAGGGAAGGAAGGAAAAACCCCCCAAAGTCGTCTAATGAAACTCTTTGAGGAAAACGGATGAGCGACATTTGCGACACTTTCCGTTGCACGACTCGGAGATAACAGAATGTCGCAATGGACATTTGAATTGGCGCGTGGACTCCCTTCCTCTTTGGTCAATTATCGCTTTTGCCATAACGTACACTGTGCGAATAAAAGTTTCCGGACATACCCCTAAAGCAATGTCATCTCTATTCGTATAAATAGAAACTAGCTTTACTGGACTCCTTTGTTGTTCATATTGATGTTGGATGGGTCGCTCAACAGAGCTCGACGAGTTCCAATATGAAGCCATTATAGGCTGGTCACCTATGCAATGAGTGTGTACGCAAGATTTCTCTCTGTCTGCATACAGAATGCCAGTCATGCTTTTATCAAAATGTCACTTCCTCCTTCTTTTTCTGTCCCTTTCTTCAGCAAGCGCTGCCTATTTAATGCATGTCCTCTCCAGTATGGAATAACATATATAAGTCCCTCCAGGGTTTCGAAAGTCGACAGAACAATGTTAGACATAGCGGCGGAAACGGATAGAGAATCTCTCCAAGCTTTGTTGTAGTTGTAGGTTTATAATTCTGCGTATAAGACGCGAAACGTGATAAAGAGGAAGCAGCTCCGCAGAGCGTATCAGTGAACTGTAGTTGATCGCGTTTTCGTCGGAAGGGCCTGGTGCATTACGAAGTCGTACCGGAAGGGACGACAGTGAACATACTGTATATGGCTCGCCTCCGTGATGCTGTCCCCGGAAACGCTCAGAACTCTTCCACACCCTCCCAACTGTCCGGATCACGCCCCATACGACTTTTACCTGTTCTCCTGTCTGAAAAACGAACTCAATGGACGCCATTTCAGGTTCAGGAAGCAGCGACGGCCGTCCTGAAGACCATCTCCTCCAAATACTTTCAGGAATGCTCAGTGAAAAGGATTAATTACTAATAAGGGTTAAAAACACAATCATTTAAAACATGAAAGATTTATTTAAAAATGTCAAAGTATTTTTTACAAACACAAGTTTATGATCTAGCAAACATAAAATGTTAAAATTATCTAACATTGATACAGAGAATGGGGATATGAAATAGGTTCTCGTGAAAACGAGCTTCCATCTATTTATATGAATGATCTTGACAGTGAATTGGTGCCTGTTATTCATAGAGCTGCATCTCAGACGCAGGAAGGGCCTGTCACTTTAGAATTGGTCTTTCACATAATGGAGCAGTAGCATTGGCCATTGCTCTCAACCATTTCTTTCACTGCTTAAAACTAATAAAATATCTTTAATTTTTTGTTGTTGTTTTCGCGTTGGCAGAAGTGCATAGTTGCAGAAGTGGAGTACTTTGAAGGTGGTTGTGTATAATACGTAATAGCAATATATCATGTCCATCAGGAAGGCCAGTCTCGTACTTGATCTATACTTACTTGGAAGGCTAGATCAGAACTCCATTGTATAAAAATCCAAATCTGACGTAACATGTGATCTGTCACAAGAGAGCAAAATGACACCAAATAGCTTGCAATATGTAGTAGTCTTGTGGAAAACCAGTTTAATAGTTTTTAAGTAGCTTCATGATTTGGGCTTTTAGTCAGCTTTTTATCTGTAAATATCCCTCTGTGCGGCGGGCGGGGTATCACTTCTTAGCCAAGTGCTTCTAAGGTTTCCTCGATACTTTTTTGCGACATGAGGCGTATATTCTTTTCCTTGTCTTTTCGCATATTCCAGTCATTTCTCACTCAGTGCACCTTCACGCTCTTTGTTCTTCCACGTCCAAATTCGTACTTTTGAATTGTTTGAACCACTACTGTCGACAAGCGCTTTCAGCTAGAGCATGTTCACCATAAGTCTCCACAAGAAAACGGCAACTTTCTTTATCAGTTTTCTTAAAATGAAGGAACAATCCATGTCTATATTAGTCCTCATAATCAAAGCTTGTTTAGAAGACTAATATAGAGCTGGTGCCATTCGCAAGTACATGAAACATGTGCTAATTAAGTAACAAAAGAGTTTATTTTCATGTTCAAAAGTTACACTACAAATTAATTATAAAATGCAACATATTATTGTAATGAAAATAAAATATATAGGGTGATTCAGAATTCATTGTACAAACTTCTAGGGGAGGTAGTATGGGTGATTCTAAACAAAAAAGTTAATATGAACATGGGTCCAAATTTGAACGCTGAGATATGAACAGAAATAAAAATGCCACCACCAAGATCAACATGTTAATAGGGTACATAAAACTGTGTATACAGTTAAAATTTCATCGAATTCCATTGAGTAGTTTCCGAGTTACATAGTCAACATCGTAACACGCGCTGGTTAGTACTCACATGTTAGCACTATTACAATGTTGAAATATCAATGGCAATGCTGACACCAGTGATAGAGATAAGGCTCAATTGATCGCCGACTCCCTGAAAAAACAATTTGCCACTCCTCAACCCGGACAGTCCTCGCCACATTTCGCGGTTTTCCACCCAAAAATCACCGAAATGTCCGGATTTCCACTGCCGGGCACCAGTTGTTGATGATATGTAACTCGCCTCTCTTCCAGCTACTTTCCATGCTAATTAGACCACTTTTTGTGGTGGTACAGTACGTATCCTGGAAATCCAGGTACTATAAAAACTTCGTGCCTGGATTTTCAACTGAATTTTATCAATGAAGACCAAGAGATAGGGAGTTGGTCTTGTTTTACTTTTGGCCTAGAATACGCCTTACGTTTCGATATCGCGATGCCACGTTTAAATCGTGAAAGTCACGAAAAGTGTTGACCACGAAGATTTTAATAACGTGAAAACTATTAATGATAGAAGAATGAACGATATTGCATTCGATAGAGTATAAAACAAAGCTTGTTATATACCTTGATTAACTTCGTGCTGCCGTCATCGGCTGATGCAGTCGCAGTTCAAAGTCAAATCAGAAAATCTGCTCTGTGGTGGATATTAATTTAGTTCTAGCTCCGTTTCTTTTGTGCTAGCACGACGTTTAAGGTGTCATTCGTTTTATCTTTTGCGCTTTATAAAAGTTTAAAAATTAAATCTCACTATTTAATAATGTCTAAGATACCGGCCTTCTAAGTGTGGAAATTTCGCAAAAAATTACAGAATTTCCAAATTTATGCATAATAAACACCAGAAAAAGTATAGAAACCGTTAGAAACCATGAAGACCCGGATGTCCGATGTTGAGCGTCAATGGGCTCGGCAGGAACGCCTCAAAGTTGAGGCGTCGCGCCGCCAAGGCGAACTATAGCCCGATACGAATGCGCCAATAATTTCCATCGCTCAGTTCGATGCAAATAACATATCTGATGACACAAACGTTTCAACATCGAGTGATAGAATTCAACCAATGGAGGTCCATAACTAGCCATAACCGTCAACATTGATAGCATCGTCATCAAATGTGATTTAAGCACGGAGCGACATATTTGCGACGATTTGGGACACTGAATTCATATTTCGTTTTATATTCATAAATAGTGATCAGACGGTATTGCAATCTTCAAAAATATTAACTCTCTAACCGAATGAGAACCTATACTAATAGACTGGTCAACTATAGACGACTAATTGACGCTGGTGATATTTGTATCGTTAAAGTGTTGTACAACGGTGTAGTGTGATTTATATTCATCCTAATATATCGATATCTGATATGCAAATATTCACCAACAACTAGACCGATCAGTGACAACATGGAGGTGGATACTGATGTGCCAATTGGCGACTTCGGTGTAGATGCTACATGAAATTTACAGTGAAGAAAGCTTTATGAAGAAAAATTTCAATTTAGATTACATATCTATCGAATCACCTGCTACATTGGGTGGCAGTACTACAAATTTGATGTTTGCGCGAAATATTGATTCTGGTCTGTTGCCATTTGTATCATAGACGGTAAATTAAGAATACCTTATAATTAAGATTTGGTTAAAAATAATAAGTCTGATTGAAGATTTATGAAACATTGCAAGTACATTCGTTGTTTGAACAGTTTATATCAGAAATTAAAATCCTTAAACGGTGTTGTACAAAATTATTTCTTAATCGCCAATGTGGCCACAAGACGTATTCTACGACTTTAACTAGCGGCCGTGTACAACAGAGCCCCGTACAATATTTTTGATGACCTTTAAGAATTCGCAGGTCAGAATTTCAAAATTCTAAAATATTTTGCCTATTTTTGCATAGACTAGACTGGTTTTCAGTAATGAACTTGTTAAGTTCGTTGTTCTGGTACTGCATTCTCAACTGGTTTTTTAATTCGCTAATCCTGTTTTGAACCAGTTTGGGTTGTTGGGGGGATAACCTTGCATTGATCAGTATTGTTGCATACTTATTTATTACTTTCGTTACGATTATCATCCCTGCTAATAGTGCTTATTTATTAAACCGGTGTCGTTTTAGAATGTTCGTTATCTTGATGATGATTTTTATTTAGGGGGAAAATTATTTTCGAATAGACCTGTATGACAGACTTACAGAGGCATTTTCGTATGACTTAGCGTTACGACTCGTTTGCTAGTTCTTTATATTGCCCATCTCCACCGCTTGGGGTCTTTTCATTGTTATTCCGAAGGGAGCGAGGGAATAATTTATGTCGGATGATTGAAAGGAAATGTTTATTTCTTTTTATTTCATGTCTTTTTAATGGAAGCGCATGAATAAATGTCGAGACCCGCGGACCCCACGCAAATCGAGTGTTGGACTCTCGTTTTGGTCGTCGTGTCTCCCAGATGAGCGTCGCCGCTTGAAATAATGTCGAGGGGGAGGAGTGTGGGAGTTAGTGTGTGTGGATTTTTGAGGTGTTCCTGGGCGGGAATGCACCCGACCTTCGACCTTCCCTGGGCGGGGAAGCGGGCCGGCCGAATTAGCGACTGTAAACGGGCGCCGCCAAATGGATGTTTCGTGTCGCCATGTATCACTGTCGCTCGAGTTTTAACCGGAGGCGTCTGTCGGTGCCTCACCTGAGAACAGGTGGGGAAGATAAGGGGACACCGCGGAAAGGACACGTAAAAAGTTCTCGTGTTTCCACTACTTTGTTGGCGTCTCCATCATTTTTTTCCCAAGGAGAGCGTCGTTTGTAATAACACTTGGGCACCCACTCTAGAAGGGACACCCTTCTTAGTAATGGCATAGTTTGCGATCGGACCACTTTAAAGAATCCACCAACCAGTTCGGATTGGATGATTTATTGGGTTTTCTTTCCTTTAAGTGGCGTTTAGAGTTGCGCAGTGTCGCTCGTTTGTTTGATTGAGTAGAAACCACTTTGCTCCTCGCGATTATTATTATCCGACTCACCTGGAGTGATTCTCCTACCTGAGCGACGATAATGTTGGAGTGCATGTTAATGAAGAGGAGCGTAATATTTGCTAATAACGAAGGCGTTTTGTTTTGCGTTAAAGGGAAACGATTTGTTCCGCTTGAACGAACGCTGCCGCCGATTTGACCTGTCACGTTTTGCAGAACGTTTTCCCGCCCCCTTATTGGTCAACGGTGTCGTCGTTAAGGCGCGTGCTAATTGGTTTTAAACTGGAGGCAAATGGGTTGCGTGCAGCTTCCTATTTATAAGCAGGGCGCCTAGCGTTAGTTGTAACGAAAGGATTAGGGACGGAGTCTTAGGGACCCACTTTGCCTCTTGGTTTTCTTTGGTGTTGTTGTAAAGGGAAATTTGACAGGTGCGGGAAAACAGGGGAGTGAGCTACTGTGCTTTTCGCAATTATTGATGAACCTTTTCCCCCGCTTTGCATCGCCGCTTCATTATGGGGTGCTCTGTTTGCGGACTCCAATGCTAATAGACTGAGAATGAAGTGGCGATGTGCGTGAAGGTTAATGGATCGCCAGCCTGATTCCTATGCAGCCACCTCCGCCCGCTTCTCTCTCTTTCTCTCTCTCTTACACGTGCTTAGCCCGAGTTTGCTTCACGGCATGCGTCGGCAGTCGTACGGCGAAAGTTGCGCTCCTCTTCCCGCACCATTCGCTTTCATGCTTCTAAAACGGTAATTTTTACCTTTACTTTTGTCATAGCTTCGAACGTACTTTGTGGATGGTTCCTTTACACACTGCAAGTCAACCATGCGTCTTGGTTCATTACGCAAAGACACACAGTTATTCTATAGAGAAAAAGTAGTCGTACAACTGACGAAATATGCTGCGATTCAAACTAGACGATTGCATGTAACTATGTATAAGAGGTCTCCCTGTTTGCAAAAGTCATGGGACACCACCAATTTAATGGAAACACTTAGAAAAATGCATATGTTATTATCTACTTGGGCCAGCTTTTGCTGCTATTACAGCCTCTGTCGGGCATCCTGCCCACAAGTTTTTGATGTTTCCAAAAGTGCCTTCAACAGCTCACTCAAATTTCGAGCGCTCCGCTCCTACGCGCAATCGACCTCCTTCACATCACAAAGATTTTCGATGGGTTGAGATCGGGGCTCTGTGCAGGCCAGTCAAGTTCTTGCACACCCATTTCATCAAATCATCTGCCTACAACCCTTGCTTTGTGGCAAGGTGCGTTATCGTGGTGAAAGAGAAAAGGGCCGTTTCAAAGTGCTGCCAGAGAGCAGGGAGCGCGGCATTGTCCGATTGGTCTGAGAACAAAAAACGAAAAGCATCCCTACACCATCAAAACTTCACTTTGGGCACTACACAGTTTGCCAGGTGACGTTCTTCGGGCATCCAGACGTTTAGTGACGTCTCTCTTTGCACCTTTGCAATCTCCTCGCTGCGTTGCGAGTGATGATGTGGCGTATATTGGCCGCAGCTTTGCCATGAAAACCCAGAGAACATTTGTCTCTGCGAACATTTCTGGTGCTTGCAGTTGTCCCAGTGGACTCTGTGAAGGATCTTGTCAGTCCATTAACCGATATTTTACGGTTTTCAGTGACCACACTGTGAAGCGCCCTTCGGTCTCTCTGGCCGACATAACCTTGAGTCTTCCGGTCCTATGCAGAGTTGTCACCCAACAATTGTACCCCTCTCGAAGTACGAAAACTGCTTTCTTTGAGTCATTCCTACACCGTGCAAGCGACCTCTGTTGTGTAGCATTGGGATAAACGACGACATTTAAATTGCATGGGGATGCCTCACTATTATGTAAAATAGGGATGTCCCATGATTTTTGGCAAGTAGTGTGGTTAGTTGGGGGAACGCAATGCCACGCGGAAGTGAGCTAACAGAGTTTCAACGCGGTATGTGATTAGATGCCATATCATTCATGTGTTAATTGCGAGCATTCTAGAGATTCGAAGATGGAAGGCTAATGGTGCAATTTACTGCAAAATCGCGTCCTCGCAGGATCGGGCTCGGAGAACCTTGAGACGGATGGTCGGAAAATCACGCCAGTTCTCTGAAGGTGATCTAAATCTGAGGTTGAAAACTCCATCTGAATTCGTGTTTGCACTGAAACTATCTGAAATGAGCTGCATTCGTTAGTAATCATGGTAGAGCAGCTGCACACAAGCTTTACATCGTTCCTGTAAACGCTAAACGACGTTTAGCTCGCCGTTCCTGGACTTTAGAGCAATGGGAGACCGTTCTGGATTTCCATTTTGGAAATAGATGGATGTGCATGGATGGGGTGATTACTTGGAGAACGACTGTATCGTCCCAACAGTGAAATTTGGAGGAGGGCCTGTAATGATTTGGCCTGTAAACATTGTATTGAGTGAAAACATGAAATCTACCAATTACCTTGACATTCTGGACAATTCCAAGCTCTCTACTCTGTGGCAGTCTTTTGGTAGCGATCTGTTTCAGTTCCAGCAGGACAACGCTCCATACCACACTGCAACATAGTAATATAATGGGTTGGTCGGAGCGATGTCGAACTTTTGCACAGGCCAGCCCATAGCCCAGACCTCAACCCGATAGAAAGCATTTGGGACGAATTTGAGCGTAAAATGGAAGTTCGGAAAATAGACCTTGTTCACTGCCTGCTTTGGGGGTTGCTTTACAAGAAAAGAATTTAAGCGGGTTTCTAGAATTTAATAGAAAGCATGCGACAAATTATAGCTGCTGCACTCATTAAAGCAAACATTTTATACGCAACGCCATTTCCGGTGCCAAGATCAACATCAAGTAGTGTCCTCATGTTGGTACAGGAATGATCCAATCATCCAAACTGTGCCTGCCCAGTGGCAGGCGTGCTGGGGTGTAGGCTTTCCAGTTCTCAAATATGTCGGGCCGAATGCCGCCGTAGGCATGGATGCTTGTTTGTCGTCGGAATGCTTAAAATTTACGTCATGTTGAATTTTCTGGATTGTGTAAAGATGTTAGTCAAGTGAAAGGGCCCAAAATGACCTAGCTGTTGACGCGCCTAAACAACTAATGAAGTACCATCCAATTGGCGGTGCAGAATTGTCCAAAATGTCAAGGTAAGTTAAGTTACAGTTATTTCTACTGGAAAAAGTTAACAAAATCCAAACTATGAAAACGATCACCATCTCTTGATACCTACTCCTCCGAACTTCAGACATTAAGCATTCTTTGGGTTTACGCCAGATTCAAACTCGACCATCTGATTCCCAGAATGTGTGCTGTTGCTCCATTATTCTATGCCCCCGTTTCGATGAGCAGCACATTATTTTAAACGCCGGTTCATGTTCATTCTGCTTATGTGGGAATTATTAGCATCAGCACGCCCATGGAGACCTAGGATCGTCAGTTCCGATTGGCGAATAGTGATTGTACTGGAGGTACTTGAAATTGCATTTCGGAACTCCTTCGTACAGACTTGTGACATGGGTGGCATCCTATGTTGATTTCCACGTTGGAAACTCAGATGAGGCCAGCAAGGGCATGTTTCCTTTTGTATTACCTTAGATGACATGATAAGCAAATTAGGATATGTAACACTGTTTTGGAGAGGTGTTCGGAAACATTTGTTCGCAGAAATCTCAAACGCTTTAATTGGGTCCATATCAAATTCCTATGTCATAAACAAGTTAAGATAACACCAGGCCATTAAAAAATTAAAAAAAGAGCAAATTTTCGATCCAACCCCTCTGTGTAAATATGTCGGGATGTACATTATAAAAAAAGCGAATTTTTTACTTTGACAAGCATAAAACTTACAAATTGAAGAGGCAACACCCAGGACGCCTCTTTAAGCCAGCGTGTTTACATTCGATGGCGTTTAATAACGGCAATAAAGAGCAAGAGACAATAAAAAATCAATTAACAAAGAGAAGACAGGACATTCCTAAAGACAAGGAAGGATTGCGATGATTGCTCCTTTGCTAGTACTTAAAAAAAAAAGTACAACAATCCACTCCCCCATATTGCGGATTCCCTCTCTTCATTCTGTGGAAAGGCATAAAAGTCAACTCCGTCATTAAAACAGGTTAACAGCTCTCGGAGTCAAGGCTGTCGGCGGACCTGAGGTGCCTTAACACCCAATCCCTCATTATTTCAATTCAAATACCAAAGCAATTAAAACGTAGCCTTCCTCCCTCGCTCTTAATGGGTTCTCAACAACCCACGAGTCGTCGACTCGAGTTCTTCGTTTTGTGGGTGAGGAGGTATGGCGGACGAGTTATAAGCTTTATAGTGTATCCAGTTCCTTCAGGTCTTCACCGTTTGTTCTATTTGGATTATAAGCATTTTCGTTTTCAAGAGGGTATTGATTAAAATATTTCCCATGCTTACTAATGAATCCGATACGTGTTTAATGATTTATTGGACGTCCTTTAGCAAAGAATTACACCGTGTATGTGAATCATGGATATGAATTAGAAACAAAATTTCTATTTCGACAATGATAAGAAAATGCCCTCTATCGTGGAAAAAAAACAAAATTTCCTCAGAGACTCAAAACTTCCGTTTCGTTTCTCCTTTTGGGGGCTATGTTGTCGATCATTGAAAATGAAATACAGACAGGTAATCTAGATCTAATCTGCTGTTCACTTGCACCCTAAAACTTATTCCTACCGTCGTAGTTTAAAATGGTAATTACGCAACACGAAATACTATGGTTTTGAAGGCATTTTCAAATCGAAGCGGACCGGAAGTACCGCCATTAACGCTCGTAAATTTGAGCGAAACGATTCACTATCCGAGGAATAAAGTGGCTATCCAACCTCTAGAGGACCGTCTAACTTTATCAGGATATCTTTGGTTTATTCTAGTGTTTATCTGAGGATGGCAGAACACCGTTTTGACTTATCTAAGCTTTATTCCAGTACTTATTTTATCTGAGGATTTATCCGAGGTTGGTAGAACCGGTATAGCATGTAATAATGACTTCCAGGAAAAATGACTCCCCAGTCATTATTATTATATATATAAATATAACTCCCAAATAAAAATTGGCGTAAGATATCTGAAATTTATTATCGTCTTAATTTTATTTGATTTGTTTTGTTAACCCTTTTACCCGTCGATACTAACTGTATGCTTCTATATTGTATTTATTCCTGTTGCCCCCGGGGACCTAACTCATCGGTCTTATATCATACCGGTCCCCGGTCGGCACCATTGTATTTTCCTTTAATAATAATTTAAATAATTTAATTTTAATTTTGTTTTTATTATTTCACGATTTTTCCCCATTATAAGGAGACTAAATGCATTTTAAATTTAAACTAATTATTTAAACTCCTTAAATCAATAGTTAATAATTAATTTTAAATTTAAATATGGTCAGTCTCCTTTTAACAAAAAAGACTGGTGATGGCTTCTCAATTTTTAACAATTTTAATTGTTAATTTTTATTAAAGTAAACACAAAAAGAAATTTAATATCGTGAAATGTCAACATGCATGAAAGGTTTTTACCTGCTCCGTAGGAACTAAGCTTACCGGATGTTGATCGGTCGCAAAATCAGGTACTTTTACTGAGAGTCAAGGCAGATTAGACTGGACTCCTGTCCTTTATGAATGAAAGTAGGGTAGCAGATATACGCTAATAGTGTAGGTTAGATTGATCAGAATGGGTAGATGTATATATACAATTTAATAATATATATTGTGCCCCCAAATGAAAAGAAGATTACGGTAATATCTAATTATAATTTAAGTACAGAATTTTTGAAGTTAGTATCTATGTTGATATTGATTATTGGGCATGCTCGACTAATCACAATTCGTCATTTCACAATCTGCTCATCCCAAGCTAGGGGAGTTAATATTACATAAAGAGAGTAATTATTATATATATAATAAGGACCGAGGAGTTAATATGGGAGTTAATATAAAACACTACACCGGCCCTTAGCAGATTTGTTGGAAGAGGATCTTGCTATCGGACAGTAGTGTAGCAAGAGTTGTTCGCGGGGGGGGGGG
>JAHWFO010029543.1:1533568-1543858 GCA_023313115.1 Rhysida immarginata
CACTAGTCAATACACTTTTTGGCACAAAGACCACAGATAATGTTCTTACTAGTAATTTGTAAGTAGAATCCGAATCTGCTTTTAGATTTTTTCTATCACGTCAAGTTTCCAAGTTATGCACATCGAGACTTCTATGTTAAAGTAATGGGTGTGAAGAGAAGCGGCTACAATGTTAAAGTATCCATATTTTGGAGCCGCAAGGGAATTTACCAGGCCCCAAACACTGAATGATTTAAGAATGTTTCATTGTAAATCAAGAAAGCTGTGCGTGCTAAAATTTAAAAATTATATCCGTAATCGGCAGAAAAAATACTACCAAAAATCACTCACTTTCATTTTGTGCCAAGAAAAATCTTAAATTTTGTTGGCCAGTGTAATCTAAAGCAGAAGATCATCATGTTGACCATTCAGAAACAGTGTAACTTGCCTTCCTGGAATTGTTCTGTCTTCTGTATGCTGACACAAGCCTTTTATTTGCTTTTCTTCATGTTATTACGGTAATTTTTGTTAATTTTTTGGTTTACATGTTGAACATTCAAATGTCTTGGTAAAATGCATACGGAGGTAACTAATAAATTCAACATGTGATTGTTGGTGATCCGTTCATCAGATTTTGGAATTTTTTTTTTATTCGGAATTCCATGCTGAACAAGTTTTCAATTGGAATTTTTCGTGTATCTGTTACGGTTTTTAAGATAGGATTTGAATGTGTCCTAATTTTCATATTTGGGATGATGAAACGTGCATCATGGGATAGGTCATCCACAACTTCCTATTCATTGTATTCATCAAAATTGATATATCTGCTTCGGTACGAAAATAAAAGGGGGCTCATTTATGTATCCACCCTGTAGAAGTGAATTGTGAGTTTTTAGTATCGGACGTGAAGTATAAGAAACGTTTGGGTTAGAGATGAATTTTTAAAGAGGTATGGCTTGTGTGAATATATGGGACATGTTGTGGGAGAGGTATGTTTGTAGTGAAGAGAAATGTAGTAACCTGTAAGTCTGATTTGAGATGATTTGGACATGCATGTATGGAACGAATGAGTGATGAGCAGAGGAAGGCCAAGGAAAACGTGGCAGAATCAAGCAGAGGAATATCTGAGGTTTTACAGATTTGAAAGCTTGAATTAAATGCAAAAAGCAACTTGTATGAAGAAAGGGATGACTATAGTGAAGGAAGCAAGAATTGTCTAGTGACATGGATGGGTGGCGTCGTTTAATTGGAGTGATTTAAATCTTAGCTTCTTTCCTTCTATGTGTTGCCTACCTTCCCAGGAGGATTAAGGCATCATGTTATTGTTGTTGTTATTATTATTATTATTATTATTATTATTATTATTATTATTTGTTTTTTTATTATCCTCTTAATTCACTCTCTCCCCCACCTTTGCTATGCGTTTTCACCTCACGTACGCACCCTCGTACTCCCCTCGCATCCGGGACGATGACAACGTCTCCGGGACAGAGGCGACTCGCCCCGGCGCTGGCAACGGGCAGCGGTAACGACGGGCAACCACGGAGAGCCAGAGCCCTCTGGTGTATGGATGCCTTCCTTCCTTCCTTCCTCCCGTAATTACAGCTAAAAAGCCGGTGAAAGTGGGGAGAGGGATCCACCGCAATGACAAGTGATGGGTGGCTGCTGGCCAAAAATCGGAATTGGGTGTCTCCGAAGATGGTGATGATGGTGGGGATTGTGGTTTTGTGGTTTCGTTTTTGCCGATTCGACTTTTGCGAGAGATCCGCTCCGTCGTTGTTGGAATGACGTTTCGCATGCTTGGGATTTTTTCTCTATTTTTTTTTTTTTATTAAAAAATTTTTTTTTTTGATGGGCAAGTGGACGAGGAGTAGGGAAGACGCTGTCTTTCGTCGAAGATTTATTTAAATTTGCATGTTCGTTTTTCTAATTGGCTTTTGAGAGAGAAAGGCAAAGTCGATTCGAGCTATTGCCCCCGAGTGAGCGAGTGAGTGAGTGAGTGAATGAAGCTGGGGTCGTTTTGGGTGCGTTTTCAATTGGGTTCCGCTTGGAAGTGAATTTTCTGTGCGTGCGCTAATAAGGATATTCGAAGTTAAGTGTGAAAGCGAAATGATACTCCGGGAAGAGTTATAAAGATGCATTTCCCAATCTGGTATTTCTGCTCTGAAATATGCAAAAACAAAAAGAAAAAAAGTATAGTTTCGGTGTATCAGTACAGTTTCTGCTCTGGTGTTTCTGCAATGATACTGAACTGTGTGGTTGGTTAATTAGAGCAGTGCTTAGAGATTAACTGCAGGGAGATTGAAAAGTCGCACACATCAAGCTTATTGTTATAAATTGTATTGCAGCTATTATAATTGTAACTCCTGTAGTAGTGCTAATAACGAATAGGAACATCATCTGTCGGTCATAAGACGTCTGCAGTATAAATTTGATTATTGCCTGACACGAGGCTAAGAGAAAGACAGACTCCGGCACTGAAAAGTCACATGACCAGAAAAAAGCCCAACTACCAATAAATCCTAAAATATGACTTCGTATGATGTAACAGTGTACGATGTTTCCGTGCGCTGGCCTTCTCTCCAGATGGTGTTGGTTTGACATTATTGTTGCAGAACATTATTTCGCCAGTCCTTCGTGTTGCAGTTCAGAGTCAGCCAGTTTAGCATCGGTCAAAATGGCCGGTCTCCCGGGCTCTTCTTGTCTGCAATTGATCCACATTCCCGAAAACGGTTGATTATTCATGTTTATCGTTGAATTGTTAGGAAATGTAGAATCCGGATATTTCCGACGAAACTCGTCGTATAAGAACTGCAGACGTCGTATAAGTATCACGACAGATGGCGCTCTTACTCGTTGTTAGTACTCCTACGGTACTATCTTGCAGTAGGAGATACAATTGCAGTAACAGCAATACAATTTATACCGTGAACCCGCTATAATGAACTCTGCTTATAATGACCCCCCCCCCCGATATAACGAACTAAAGTTTTTGGCCCCGTTCAATTTCTTAAATATATGAAAGACTGATATTACCCTCTGCCGTATCTTTTAAGTCAGTGTTTCTCAAAGTGGGCGATATCGCCCCCTAAGGGCCGGCATGATCATTAGAGGGGGCATTAAGTAGCAAGTGGGTGGTAGGGGGGTGTTAAGTAACAAGTGGGAAGTTGGGAGGGGGGGGGGGGGCAGATCGCGAGACATGCGAATGATGTGCAACTATTGATTGACTTGTGTGAGCTTACATAATACGAGGGCTATTTCTTTTCAACCTCCGATGGGACATAAAATAAAGACAAGTGCGAATAGCAAAATTACTTTAAGACAGAGCCACTGTAGGGATTGAGACATTTGTCATACCGATGGACGAGTTTTCCAGTACCCTCTTCATAGACGTTACTCGGCACCAGGTCTAGGCTGTAAGCAAGGTGATCAAACATTTCCCAATGAAATTGCTCAAGAAGCTGTTGGGTTACTACTGCAGTATGCGGTCGTGCGTTGTCATGAATCGAAACAACTCCCGAAGATAGCACGCCTCTTCTTTCAAGAAGATGCCATGGAGACCTATTTGAACATGCTAGCAGCAAACTTCTATGAAGAGGGTATTGGTAAACTCGTCCACTGGTATGAAAAATGTCTCAATCTTTACGGCGGTAACTACGTCAAAAAGTAATTAAATCTTTTTGCTATTCACATTTGTCTTTATTTTATGCCCTATCGGAGGTTGAAAATAAAATAGCCCTTGTAATTAATTGTATCGCCTTATAAATCCTTTCACTTCTATAATTAAGTGATGGTGGGAGCAGTTTAGCAGTTTATTATGCAAGCTCTTCAAAGATGCCCTTTGATCCATCGATATAGCTCGCTCCTTTCTTCCGAACCAGGGACTTCCCCTAAATTTTTTTATAATTTCCTGGATATTTGCAGAAACCTTAAGATGTGGCTGGCTGGGGGGGGGGGGGGGGCGTTAGTAAATTTTGCTTATACTGAGGGGGCGTTCATAGAAATAAGTTTGAGAAACACTGTTTTAAGTATTCGCCCACAACACCCAATTCTTGGAATGCGTTATCATTAGTCATTGGGCAGGATAGGTCGCTGTTTCCATAATGTAATGTTTCTCTCCTTGATACAATGCTAAAGCTGGAAAAAATCTTGACGACTTGTTACAAATTGTTTTCGACACGTTGGTTTAGTAAAGGGTATTGAAAAGGAAATGAT
Organism: Rhysida immarginata; assembly: GCA_023313115.1. Classification (NCBI taxonomy): domain Eukaryota; kingdom Metazoa; phylum Arthropoda; class Chilopoda; order Scolopendromorpha; family Scolopendridae; genus Rhysida; species Rhysida immarginata. The sequence goes on from JAHWFO010029543.1 coordinate 1,537,763, forward strand.
CAAAAGAGGGTTTACTTATCGTGAAATGGGTGGATAATACGAAATTTCAACATTTTCAAATCGTACATGGAGCTTTTACCAAGCATGTGATGATGATGTGCTGATTATATTGTGTACGAAGAATCGTTAGTCAGTTTATGCAGAAAGTGCACATTCATAATTATAAATCTGTATTTTAGAGAGAGGGATATACTCATTTCAAGATAGAAATATATCTATCTTGCGCAGTATGTATCTATTTTTTTGTTATTGCGTCGAATGTAATGAATCAAAACTTCGATCCCTTAAAGTTCGTTATAGCGGGGTTCACTGTAAAAATTTGTGCTTTTTTTGATCTCCTTGTAATTGCTTAATTGGAGATTTTGATTACTCCTTATTCACTCATTTTACTAATGACTATGTAATTTTAAAATTACGAATTCCTGAAGGCATCAGATGCCCGTTGTAAAGCGACTCGTCATAGCGTGATCGGACAAGTCTTGGCTCTTAACGGGCGCAGCGTATACAGGGCACACGAAAGTAAGTGAAATGGCGGACTTTTGTATGTCCCTGATTGAAACTCTAATGAAGTTGATAACATGGGCTCTTATTTCTCTGAGAAGAGCCTTTAGAAGATAATGAAGTTAAAAAAACAAAGTGGAAACACTAATTTCTGTTACCCCCCACATTTTAATCCCGCGTAAGGCTCTCGAACCTTAAGACGGTCAGACTAATCAGATGAGCGTAGAGGATAAGATAGCGTAAAGGCAGCGGCGAAAGTATCCAGATAAAAAGAAGGCAAAGGGATAAGGACGAGCGTTAAGATGGAGAGAAGAATGGAGGAGGAGGAGGCGAGAGAGAGAGAGAGAGAGCAAGTGGTGCGTGCGGTGCGTGCAATTCCTTCTTCATGCGGCGCGTGTCGTGAGCATGGAATGAAATCCATTATTTACAATACGCCATTAGCTGCCGGTGGAGAAGAAGCGACAGCAGCAGCAGCAGCGTGATTTCTGTTCAGCCGCGGCTCGGCCGCCCGCTCGCGGAATACTAACCGCCCCCCAAAACCCCGGCGGGGATGGGGTGCGGAGAAGCGAGAGCGGCGGCAGGCACGTCGTCAGAGCCGAAGCAGTCCGGCGAGAACTTTTTTCGTAAAACATTTGGCGGCGAGAAATAAAGTGCTAATCCTCTCTCTCTCTCTCTCTCTCTCTCTCTCTCTCTCTCTCGGAAAGTTCCAAATGGAAATGGATCCATCCTCGTCGACTCTCACACTGCTCCCAATCCCATTATCCTTCCTCCCCATCTCCCACCCATTCTATTCCTCATCTCCATTTTATCTACTCAACGCGATAGAAGCCGCATCGTAGGAGGTCGAGAGTTCGCATCCGGACACATACACTATCCAAATGTGAGTCGTTTCTGATGAAGCTACACTAGCTCAGTATAGACGCACTATTCACATGTTCCCTGGTGAAACTCCTAGGAATACACGCATGTAGATCTGGGGATCGTGCTGGCTATTCCTACAGATCGTCCCGTTCACGCCCTGCTTACTATCTGACGATGCATAACGAACGATATTGCCATTCATTGTGTGCATGCAACAATTTCGGACATTCTTACAGAATATTTTGTTCCTTATCCTGTCGGCAATTACCCCCACCCCAAAGTTTGGCTCCATTATTTCTTAACATCTTGTATAAACTTACTGAAGGGAGGTTCCTTTTAGGAGATGAAATATAAAAATGAGCTGCACTGACTCGATTTTAAGGCTACCCTACACTCGTTTTTGGCTGGTGGCTGCCAAGTTAGTTCCGGGAACTGCCGCCTCGTGTCTCTGGCGTCTTGGCCCTTTCGCGGCTTTTGGCCTTCCGCCATTTGGCCTTTTGTATAGCCAGCAAAGGCATTTCACGGTTAGAAGAGGTGACAAGATGAGCAAATAAGTCAAAAAAAGACGACAAAATATTGAAAATTTGCATATTTTTCGTATATCAAGATCTTTTTATGAGTAAAATAGAAAGGGAGTGGGGGGATGGGGGCATTTTTAGATTTGCCTCGTGGCGTCCCCCTGTTCAGGTGTTCAGTTCTCGTGCGTCGTTATTTTCCATTGATGGTTTTGAGAAGGTGCGTGGCTGGCATTTTTTTCCTTTTGGGTTTCTTCCTTTTCGAACGAGAGAAGGAAGTGAGGGGTGCGGTGGGGTTGGGGGAATGGGGGGTAGTGGAAATAGGGTTAAAAAAAAAAAGAATTGGTTCTGACGATTCCATTCAGATAGTTAGCTTTTAGATCGCTCGGGGGATGCTGGGAATTCTTTTGTTTTATTGGTGGCTTTATTACCTTCCAGAGCACGAGGAGTTCAGCAATGGCTGATTAAAAACGTGCTTGCCATATTGCCTCGTTTTGGAATCGGAGGCCTGCTCGCTACCCCCTTTTTCCTAACCCCCCCCCCCCCCCCCCCCCTCTTTTTTTTCTCGCACGTCCAATCTGGGCGATGCTTTTTTTTGGTGTGTCCGGCGTTGCAGGTCTCCCCCCTCCCCACACCATTTTAGGTTTAACCCCCTTCTTGGCTCTGATTGGTCGTTCGTATCGTGAAAAGTGGGGGTAGGTCGGAAAGAGCGTAGTGCCCTGAATTTTGATCTGCCTTTGAAATTAACACCTCATCAGGGGTCAGAGGCACGCTTTTTGGCCTGTCGCCTTGGCAACGGGGCCATTACAATCGTATATTTTAACGGCACTGTTATATATATAGTGACGTCACTGTTGTGTATTGCTATACTGTTATATATTGCGACGGCACTATTATATATTGTAACAGCACTGGAACTGTAACGACGTCACTATATATTGACCACGCTGTTATAACGTTACAGCACTGTTACATACACTGTAACGGCATTGTTATGTATTGTAACAGCACTATTATAGTGTATATTACGACGGCACTAATACTAGCTGCACTATTACATAGTAAGGCCGTTGTTACATATTGTGATACCATTGTTATTTATTTTGACGGCACCGTTATGCTTTGTAATGGCACTATTATGTATTGTGATGACACTGTTATGTACGTTAACTGCACTGTTATATGCTTTGATGGCTCTGTTATACTACACAATGTGATTGCACTGTTATGTTTATGCAGCTTTTGAGTTTCTATATGATTTGGGTTCGATTTCTCATATGGTGGGAGTTTTAAAATAATAAACGATTGGGGGAATGGAAAGGCGGTAGGGGATAAAAAGACGAATGACGACATAGACCGCAAAACCCCTTAAAACAGAAAAGAATTGTTTTTCCCTCCCATGTTTCTCACGTTGCCCCGTGTTTGTGTTGCAATTTTTCTACTTTCTCCTGGCAAATCGTGTCACGTGGGGTCGGGAAAAAGGGTATGCGTGTTGGGGGTAGAGGAGAACGAAGAAGCATTCCATTCGCATTTTATCCTGCTACGGAGTCACCCTTCTGCTTGATATTCACACCTCGGGGTCGCCACCGAGCGAGAGGTCTGGAGCACTCGGCGTCGTTTAAAGGTGAGGGTCGTACATGCAGATGATGTGCGGGTAGAGGAAGAGGTGGGGGGGGGGTCTCCATTCTCCTATCGAATGTGCTGCTGTTGTCGGAATGTGTCGCCGGACAAGGGGAATTAATCAACTGACTGTGACATGGCACCCGAGATAAAATGGGAAGAAGAAGGAGACGATCGTCGTTCGTTTTGTTGGGAATGTCAAATGAGGAGCTTGAAGACGCTCACAGCTCTGTCTATCCCCTCCTCCTCTTTTAACCCCCCCCCCCATCCCCCTCACCATTGCCACGATATATATCAAAAGGGAAGAGAAATGAATGAAGAGGCAGGGCGAGGCTGAGGAGAATAAGAAATGGGAAAAAGAGTCGCATTCGCAATGATTTCTTCTGCTTCTCTCTTATGATTTTGAAGCCTTTGTGCTTTTGAAGGGATAGGTAAGGGGTCTTAGAAATATTTATCAAATATATTAGATCATCTGATATTTAAAAATTAAAAAAAATATAAACCTACGTACAAAAGTTGTTTGCCTATTTAAACTAGATGTCTAGTTCGGCGTTTACAAAAGAACCCTATTACAAAATTGGCTAGTGAAAACTAAGAATTCAACTTACTTTGACAAGAAGGACATGTAGTCAAATGAACGGTTTCTTACATGTAGATTTCAATAACGAACTTTTAAGTGGAGGACTCTGGTGATCATTTCATGAACTAAACTGAACAATAACTTTTTTTTTTTTTTTCCCGGACATGTATGCTATGAAATACCGGATACGTATTTGACTCTTTCTTGTGGATTAGAGTTCCCCTGTATTTTCTTGTGGATTTATTAGCTTTTCTCCGTCAAATGTGAAACATGGTTAAAATAATTGAATGGAAAAGTAAGGACATTCGAAGGAAGTAGCCATTTTTGTAGAGGATCTGCAAAGAGGGTTTATCCTTAATTAAGTAACTTATTTATTTAACTTTGTATCCTTCAAGTAAATTACTCAATTACTCATTACAATTAATAACTATTATTTATTGTATTCCAGGGCTTTTGTGTGTCGTCCTTCTCTCATATAGACATCCGTTCATTACAATTAATTAAATTCTCGTGTTTTCAATTAGAAATGTTGATTTTAATTTTTTTTTCGAATTGAGGAACCAAAGAAGGATAAACAGTTTTACACTTTATATTAATTATTCCATTTTTAATCATTTTTAACACTTTTGTTTGTTAATTTATTAAACATATCTATCTGATACGTTTCGATGTTTATCAAGGTTAGATTTTTAAATTTCAAATTATTGTTTGCCAATTGATTTCTTGTAATGATATTTTAATTTCGTTTATGATTTGGTTATTGGCTGACCTGTAAGATGGCTTATGTGTTCGTTTCCCCAGCTCAATTTTTTTTTTCTGAAATCGACATAAAAAGCACATGATTCGAGAAGTATATACGTTTGCACATACAGAGTAGTAATTATTGAACTATGTGAAATAAAACATCAAATTTTCAAAAGCTACTGAATTCAAAAATTTTATTCAAATATTAAAAGTAACTAGAGATTTAGTTTATGGCATATTCGATAGGCTTGCCATCAATCCCTATGATGTGGCGCAAAATTCTGCAAAACTCGCTCAAGTGTGGAGACTGAATGGCTGTTTTGAGCTCAGCGATGGTTTCGGGGTTATTTGCGTAAACTTTGTCTTTAATATTGCCCCATATAAAATAAGGCACAAGGGTTGAGATCAGGAGAATATGGCGGCCAAGCGGTTCCCATTCCAGTGGTCTCTGGGTACCCCAAAGCCAGAATGCGCTCTCCAAAGTGCTGTTCCAGGACTTCAAACGCTCTATTGGTCCGATGGGGTCGTACTCTGTCCTGCATGAACCACATCTTTTCGAAATCTAGGTCAATATGAGTGTGCATGCTCAAAAAAATCCTAACTTGCCCTGCATTCAACCGCCAAGTTTTAACTGAATCTCGCCAATCGTTCAAAAGTTAGCAAGTTTTTTTTATTTTTCATATAGCTCAATAATTGTCATCCTATATGTGACCAATTTCCGAAATAACAAATAGCGGAACCAAACAAATTTAATACATACTGTATTTAGAGGATACCTTATACTCTACCTTGACGTCAAACCTTTATACAGATATTTTTTTTTTTTTTAAATTCATAGTTGCGAACCAAAGTCAATAAATTTGACTTGTACGGACCCTCACTGATAAGAATAATTTTAGTAAATTAATTTTTGGTTCTAATGGCTCGTTTTGGGGTTATGAGCCCCCCCCACCCAGGGTCCATCCATGCTTCAAAAATTATTGCTTACTTAAAGGGTTCCTTAAATTATGCATTGACGTACTTTTCGTAAAAATTAGTTAACCATTTTAAGAGAGATTAATAGTTTCAAAATATGAAAAAAATGGCTAAAGTATTTATACAAGCGAAGTTAATAAATTCGATATATACCGACTCCTCTCATTGAATTGACAAAATAATTTTTCAATTAAAAAGGCTTTGTATGACCTCCCCCCCCCCCCCCCATCCTCCTCCAAAGGTCCCCCCCCTTTCCAATTTTTTTTCATTTTTTTTTCTTTTAATGGCAAAGTGGGAGGC
>JAHWFO010029543.1:1543958-1573524 GCA_023313115.1 Rhysida immarginata
TGTTTTTTCTTTTAATGGCAAAGTGGGAGGCCTGTGCCAATTTACCATTCCACCATTTTATATATTTTTGCACGCAGATCTAATCCTGGGATTTTTTTATGAGGGTACGTGAAAGATCAGTTTTTCCAGATACCTCTGTTGGCTAGGATCTGAAGACGCGAATTTTAGCAGTCATCCAATCACAAACGCTGGGCATGCTGCACAGAGTGTGGGACGCGTTTCCTGTATAGACTAGTCATCGTTTAGGCTTTTTTGACGATCACATTGAAAATTTATGACGATGTGACCAACCAAAAAAACTTCAGGTTGTGTCCTTCAGAATGATGTGTTAATCAAATCTGCGTATTGTGTGGTCTGGTCAATATAGCCTTTCAAAGTTGGTATATATTCTTTTGTGAACACCATTGCTTAAAAAATCAACAATGCCAAACATGTGCACAATCGTATCATGAGATTTGAGGCAGCTGACGAAAGAGATAGGCCACGACACTGGAAAGTCACCTGATCGTAGTAGGCAGATCAACAACGTGCATCCATTGTCATCTTGAATTTTAACAATTTACTCGTATTATGCTAATTACTCAAATCCCGCTTAGGACATGAATTCTTGTGTCCGTTTCAGTAATATTTGTTTCACTTGGGTGCGCGAAAATGATATATGTATAAATTGAAGCGCCCAGAACCGTAATGCATCTTTACAACGCCATTTCTGAGATCTGTGCTTAATTCTTCTTCCTGAGGTAGAATGTGTGTGAAGCACGAGTGCATGCGAATTTCTTATTTGAGAAGATGATCACGTGATGGCGTCGCTGTCGTCTGTTGGGTCCGTATCGGGCGAACGTGGGTTGTTTTCTTCTACCCATTCGTTTTGGGTTTTTTTTTATTCCCTTCGTTCCATATTCTTCGCACTCGTCCACCTCGTATGAAGTATCCAATCTTGCGTTACTCTGCTCTCTTCACTCATCTTCCTTCCTTCCAAGGGACCGTTACGTCGACCGGGATCAGCGCGCTCGCTCAGCGCATCCAAGTCTCTTGTAATTTGAACCTTCCATGACCATTGAGGCTTCTTCCTTCTTCTTCGTCTGGTGTTTTTAAGCAGAGAACAGAAGGTCGGTTCGAATACAGATGAGCGATCGTCCGGGCATAAATCACACGCCAAGGCGGAGGAAAGAGCCCCCGTGTAGGAGAGGAGAACATTGTTCCTTGGCCCGTTTCACTTCCGCCGAGGAGCCGTAAAAGTAGAGTAGCGGGTGTCACTTTGGCCTCTCCCTCCCTCCCTCCCTCCTTCTCCCTCTCTCTCTCTCTCTCTCTAAAGAAGAAGAAGAAGAGACTGATAAGCTCCTGGAAAAAGGAGTTGTGGAGTCTTAGTATTCGGTGCGGGACGGGCACGAGCGAGAGGGCGCTGCGCATGCCAATCAACCCCCTCCTTGGGCTTCGACCGCCAATTCAGGAGCCAAATGGATTTTAGATGATTGCTGGCGATGCGAGCTGATCCGAAAGGGAGCTCTGAAGGTGGGATAGAGAGTCAGGGATAGGGAAGAAAAAAAAATGACGATCGACCTCTGACCCAATACCCCTCCACCCCCGTGATTGAACTCTCGCAACCGGTCCTCGAATGGTGCGCAACTGATTTCTTTCTCCTGAAAAGGAGAGAGATGAAAAATGCAAAAAGTGTGTTTCCATAAGCGGTGTCGCGCCCTCGGATGAGAACCCCGGGACTCCCCGTACAAGGTCCCCCTATACCGTTTTGACACCTTATACAATGCATATGTGGTGTGTGGAGGTCCGAATCGATAGGTGGCGCTTGACCACGGACGTGCGGCATGCTCTTCTCTTCGATAGCGTCTCTTTTTATACGAATACCTTTTTTAGGCGGAGAATGTGTTGGGAGTGGATATGCGTGTGCTTGGATACGCGCGCGATGCTTTAGTTTGCACGGTACAGGGTTGATTCTAAGTAAATAAAAATCTTTTTTGGTCCACCACAGGACTGAGGATTCGGGTCCGAAGTGTTCGCTGTATGTAATTTGCTTATGTTACCATTTCATAAAGTGTATTTTCTGTACCTGACATAAGTATATTTTGTCTTAACCTTTAATATTTTGTTGCTGGGTCCATTGCATCGTGGGGCTACCGACGGTCCAAACAAGATGTATTTCGTGATTCGTCAGACCACATAATCTTCTTCCAGTCTTCACATCTGGAACAGCCTTTGGTCAAAATCAATTGATTAGTGTGGATGTCTCCTGTTGTAGGCCATTGTGTGGCGAGTTTCAGGGGAAGGGGTCACCAATTCCCCATGAGATTCGTGTTGAATGGAAAGAATTCAACCCTTTTGTTATTTAAATACAGAAAATAAACTTTATACAAAACTTAATTGTCACGGAAATTAAAATGTTCAAAACAACTCATTGGATTGAGAGTTCATGCATAATTAACAACGAAGGTCTGAAGGAAGGCTAGACAAGTATCCCACTATATAGATTATATTACACAGGGCCTCTCATTTAGGGCTTGGGGCTGGACTGTTCACTAATTCCCAAAAGATTGAAGGTCCCCTCCTTCTAAGTTAAACCATAGCATCTGACTACAAGAAAAGATTCTAAACTGTTCCATGACTCAAGGAGTGTTACATGTTCATAAGGCGTTGTACTTTATGAGAAAGGACTTTCCTCATAGCAGTTTGCTTACTATGAATCCTGTTATCATTCGTTTGGGCGGTCCATCGCTTTGTGGCTACCATTGGACTGTCATATTTTGATTGGGATACATTGTCTCTACAATTCTGTAGTGAAAGGAGAGCAACAATTATTAACAAGAACTCTTTAGGATCTGCTATCTTCTCGTTCAATAGTCAATTGGAAAATTGTAGTTGATGCTTCTTATACTCGCGCTTCAACGATTGAACAGCAAATATAAGGGCTTCTTTTCTTGGGCGAGCTTAAATGAATTCTGCTTAACCTGTATCACAATAAGCAATCAGTGTACACTACCAGGCCTAGCAATCCGATTCTTCTAACTGAAATGGCGGCCGACTTTCCAAGACATACTCATTGTCGTCATCATATAGCGAGGAAAAACTCAATAAAATGAGTATCCTTCTTATTGCTAAGGAATATCCAACTCTTGCTTCATATCAAATACTGAGGGAATAAATCAGCATACAATTTTTATTCCTTCGTCATATCTCCGCTCACTCTGAGTCTCCCTCTGTTGGAGTAAATTTTTCTTATTTTTGTAGTTACTCATATGATTTATTTTTCTTGAGACAATTCCAAAGTTAAATAAAAATAAATAAGTCATGCTAACAGCAAAAAATTATGAAGACAAAAAAATACATATCTATACAAAACAATAAGCTCGAGCTCGGCAGTGAGCACATTATTTTCTATTGTTAACAGCTCAATTGAAAATAAACATTAAAATCAAAAAAAAATTATTCAACACCCTCTCTCTCTTTCAGAGAACCCAAGATTCCAAAAATATTCTACACTTTTCTTTTAGCTCTCCCGTCCCGTGGAGAAGTATTATTAAGTAGCGGAAGAATAGAGCTATAGCTTATTGGTTTCACAATGTTCGTCTGTCCCTTTTATAATTTCTGCATTTTTTGAGGTAGTACGTTGAAATTAGGAATTTAGCTTTCTATGGGCATGTGCACCTTCATTATTAAGTACCGAAAGGTGCTTTATGCTGTCAGTGTGGGGAAACGTGTCTGTCTGTCCGTCTGTCTGTAACTCTTAACTCCTCCGAGGCTATGAAAGATATTCAAAATCTGTTTACGTCAATCGATGAATATGTTTCATGGCTCGAACCAATCACAAATATTATCTAAATCGGTTCATTGGCACGTGCACAAATGGTACTTCTATTTTCCCGCCAAACAATTTTCAATGGGAAGATATATTGAGTATATCAAACAAATCGTAATGACGAGATAGAAGCAGATATAAATTAATATTTTTGCCAATTGATAAATATGGTTCAGGAAATGAACCATTTTGAAAATGGTTGTAATCGAAACAATGGCACATACTCTAATGGTACCCTTATGATACCCTCAAAAATGTTCAGTGATAAATATGGCTTGTAATATATCAAACAAGTTGGGATGATGTGCCATGTATGAATATAACGTAAAATTAATGATAATCGAAATTGGCTTCAAGGAACCTGGTTTAGTGGTATCATTATGATCCATTAGAAACTTACAAAGTTAACATAGGGCGGTTTAAAAATATAGTTCCGCGAATGGTTTAGTTTAACCTTTCGGTACTTCGTTATGTCATTCCTTAATGGTTTATTTGGTATGGTTTGATTGGCACTGGGGTCGAAGTTTCGGGGTTGGCAATTCCTTTAGGCAAGATCTACATTATTATGAAGTTTGGGCTAAATTGTCCCAATGGCAATCACTGGGTCTTTAGAACTATGGCAACATATGGCATGTGATATATCATTCGATTGGAAATGATGAGAAACGAAAGATGATAGTTCTTTTTCATTTTCTTGTTAAACAACAATCTTCCTTGCTTTCCCAATATTTGTTACATTATGAACAAACATCTCTATAACACTTTAATAGTGGAGAATTAACTTCACATAAAGCAATCATATAAATTAATGCAATTCCTTGTTTCTGTAGATCAAAACGCCACGATAGTAACTAGCTCGATGTATCCAACGGTTAAATATATTCTGGATATCGAGGATCCAGTCAGTTGTTTCGTTGTTTCAATCGTGGCTCCGGCTAAACGAGCACCAAAAACGAGTCCTCCCATATTGTTAAGATACTTTAGTTAAGCATTCTCCCCCCCCCCTCAAAGTCTGAGTTTCAACTTTCCCAGCTGTTTAAACAACACATGCTCCAATCACGTGACCTTAAACTATTTTGTGTAAGTTAAAAGAAACTTGCATATGTTTCTAATTCATTGGCCAGTGTGTATTGCTCTCTAAACTCCTATTCCTTGTGCTATCCCCTTAGCAAGATTCGTTCCTTTTTTCTTTAAAACTGGTTTTCTCCTTTTCTTCCATTATTCTCTCTCTCGTTCAATTTTTTTTTTATTCCTAGTGCCGCACAAATTGATAGTCAATCTGTTCAATTTGCGTCCAATCTCCTCCTCCACTGTTATTTCATCCTCTCCCACCATTTATTATCCAATTCCGCTTCCTTCTCTTTTCATTCTATTATTCTATTTATTTAGTTATTTATTTATTTATCCATCTATTTCCCTCCCTCTTTCTTTTGACGCCGTAATAAGCATTGCACCGCACTCGCAGATTGTAGCCGCTCCACTCACTTATACCTCTCCTCGTCGCCCCACTTTATATATATAAATATACATACACAGACACACGTTGTCGGGGGCGCTTTCAATATGCACCGCATTTCTTAAGGGAGACGGCTCCAATTTGCCACCAATCTCTGAATGGAAATTGACGGGGCAAAACTTGGCCGACTTTTCCGCTTGCGACTATTCCCACAAGCGACCAAATAGAATTTCCCCCTTTTCCCACCCCCCACTCTCCATACCCCAATTTCCATACCCCACCACCACCACCAAATTCTCATCTCTACATGACTGGCCAAGGAAATGCAAAAAGGGGCCATGCGGAGAAAGAAAAAATAAATGACAACAGGATAAAACGCCCGTCATCAATAATAAATGGAGTTCTCTTTAATGCACAAAAAGGGGAAAAAACAATTGCTACACGTGAAAGAGGGGTAGAGTATTTTAAATATGCTTAATAACAGAACGTATTTTAAACACTTAACACGGAGGTGGAAAAATTCTCTTCACTCCTCTACCGTAGTGCTACACAGTGAAGCCTAAATATACAGGGTAGCCCAAAAATAACTTATTCACTTAGAGAGCTGATAACGGTATTATTAATGAATGATTATAATGATATTTTAACATGTCCGTAGTGACATAATGCGAATACGTTTCTAGTCAAAAAATATGCAAATAAGAAATTTGGCTACATTTTTCTTTGGATATGGCTACCTTTCTCTTCTATCACCAAATTTAAGCGGTTAACGATATTGAAAAAGGCAGTTGCAACATTGGCTGCGAGATTTGAGCTATCTCTCTTCAGGTCACAAAGAGTTGTTGGTCTTGTCAGATAAACCCCGCTTTTAGAAATCCAATATGAACATGTTAAAATATCATTATAATTTGCTATTTACAATGTCCGTCCATCCGTCTCTCCCCTTCATAATTTCTGAATTTTTGAGGTAGAAGGTTGAAATTCAGAATGCAGCTTACTATGGGCATGTTCCCCTTCACTATTTAGTTTGGCCCACTAGGGGTCGGAGTTCCGGGCGTGGGAGTTAGAGGGAACCAAATTGTCTACGCGTATTTAGATATGTAAAAGAGCGAAATTCGTTATGCAAATTCCTCTAGGCAAGCCGATGAAGTTTAGGCAAAATTGTTCCAATGGGGTCGGAGTTGTGGGGGGTGGCAGTCACTTGATCTTTAGAACTATGGGAACATATGGCATGTGATATATCATTCGATCGGAAATGAAAGAAACGAAAGAAGACAGAACTCTGTTTCATTTTCTAAATACTACGTTTGAGAAAATCAGTTTTTCGATTAATAAAATCGGGGGCATTAAAAAAAGAGCTGATAAAAGGGTAAAAACAGAAGATCTTAGGGCTTCCGCTACTTTCCTATACCTTCCTCTGGAGGATTAATTTCTTGTTAAAACCGTTATTAAGGTGAGTAAGTTATTCTTGAATGAACATGAGTTTAATAATAACTGCCATAATTTAAGAATGCAATTCCAATTATGGAGTCTAGATGATATTCAAATGATGTACAAATTGATGTGTAGATTTTCCTGATGATAATTGTAGTGATTATTTCCAGAAATTTTTGCAGACGTGATTTTTTTAAAAGGAATTCATCAGTGGAATTATCATCAGGAAAAATCTGCACATCAATTTGGACATCTGTTGAAAATCATCTAGACCAGTGTTTTTTAAAATTTCTTGGCTCGCGACCGCCTTTCACACTTAAAAATTCCAAAGGACCCCCGACCACTCTGAAAAGGTGTACTAATTTGTGCTATATATTCCACCTAAGATTATAAAGACATGTCCTAATATGTGTTTATAGACTTTAATTCCACTAAATTTTCGGCGACTGCCCAAAAATTTTTCACGACCTACACTTTAAGAACTCTGACCTAGACACAAAAATTGGAATTACTGTGGACTGTAAAGAGACTTTCTTCATCATCATTATTTTATTATTTATTTTTTATTTAATTATTTACATTAATTTTATTATTAATCTGATGTTCATTCAAGTATAACTTATAAAATGCTTCAAAATGAACTTATGAGTAAGTTATCTTTGGGCCATTCTGTACTCTCTGGCCAGTGAATTGGAAACTGTGTATATTTGTTTTAGGCAAATATTTTGAGGTCATGTGATTAAAGCGTGTACTTATTTAAGGAGCAGTTGGTTCAGTCTACCTGCACAAATTTGATCAACATGGAGAAAAACAAGTATCTCGGGATTGCATTCACGAGTGATGGACGGCAGGAGAAAGAATTGGATGCTCGGATCGGTGCAGCAAGCTGTGTCAGACGTGAACTGTGGCGATCCGTGGTAACGAAACGCGAGCTGGGTAACAAAGCCAGGCTCTCTGTCTTCAAATCTATCTTTGTCCCCATTCTCAACTTATGGTCATGAGGCTTGGGTAATGACCGAAAGAGTGCGATCGCGGGTACAAGCGGCCGAAATGAGATTTCTGAGAGGTGTGGCAGGTGTTACCCTACTAGATAGAGTGTACAGCAGCACAATAAGGGAATCTTTAGGTGTTGAGCCGCTACTTCTCCGCATTGAGAGATCTCAGTTGCGCTGGTATGGCCACGTGATACGGATGCCGCAATCTAGTCTTCCTAGGCAGTTGTTATTTTCCAAGCCGGTGGGTAAGAGACCAAGGGGTCGGCCTAGAACCAGGTGGCTAGACTACATGGAGAATCTGGGTTCGAGTCGCTTGGATATTACCAGGGAGGACATGCGCCTGATGGCGGAAGATCGCGATCGCTGGAGATCCTCCATAGGGCTGCTGTCCCCGCGACCCTAACGGATAAGCGGGTTTGAAAAGTAAGTAAGTAAGTAATGGAGAAAAACTGATTTCGAAAAGAAACTCGTTATTGAGGTCGTCTGGTTATCGAGCTGATTTTCTCGGAAAGGTACGATTCCAGAGTATTCAACCGTTGGAGAAAAATGATTCACAATCTTTGTCAAAAATGGGGTGCATGAGTGTAAAGACAATCGGTCATGAGCGAGACCACCGTCGTTTAAAACGGGACATCCACTATGCATCCACGGGACAAATGGGTTTAACCAAGGATGCTCCCGACTCGTATCTGGAAAAACCATGCGCCGGGAATTGAAGCGGATCCAAAGAACAGGAAAGATTGTCTATAGTTTGTAAGAAGATTTTCTGGTCTGACGAACCACGATACATATTGTTTTCTACTCACAATAGCGTGCTTCACGAAGCAGCGGATCCAGCATCCCTTATCAAGACAATGCAAGTCTTGATGGTATGGATCTTCTTCTGCTCTTGATATGAAATTAGTTCCCTGATGTTCATGGAAAGGCAGGTGCTTTGCCGAGTAAATCCATCGTGAAATGCTGCATTTTTATCTTGTATGTGACGACCTCTCTATCGTTCATTGTGCACGGTTCAGCAGTAGTTTAGCGGGTACGTAGAATACTTACATCATTTATCCTGGCCAACATAGAGCCCCCTAGATTTTACATACATGCTGGAATTCAGACCAAAGAGCATCCAATAAAATGTTAAATAATTTTTTTTTAATTCATTGGCCTGTGTGTTTGTGTAGGATGCAATTTCTATTAGATGTTGATATGTCTCCAGATTGTCTCCTATAAATGAGAAACAGCGCCGTTGTGTGGCATTACACGGAATTTTTTGAGCCTTCCTCTATTTAGTCATGTGTAGAATGCGTTTGTCTTTTACAATTTGTTTGAAGTCTACTCCATCTTTGTAAATAACCCTGAATAAACTGATTCGTATTCGTATCATCAGGTTGGCTCTTAATCACATCCCGGGGAAAGGTTATATTTTTAAAAAATACTTTAAAGTAGGAATTGTAGGTGTTGACTCCATGGAGACTCTATAGAGCGTGTGTGTTGCACTTGCGGAGAGGATAGAGAGAGAGAGAGAGAGAGAGAGAGAGAGAGAGAGAGAGTGTGTTTCGCTCTCCCGTTCAGTCTGTTGGTGTGGGAGGCAGATTTTGAAAAGAGGAGGGTGGCGGAAACAGGGCACGATCCGTCATCGGCACGCGCTCTCTTCCATCATCCCGTGATTGGATGACAGGCCTGACAAGTGGCAGCCGTGGACCGGAAACGACAGATAGCCGTCGCCCGCACTAATCCAGCCGCCGCAGCCAGTCTCGTGGTGCCAAGCTGAGCGTTTTTAATTGAAAAAAGCGTCCTCCCCCTCCATTTCTGTATCTCTCTCTCTTTCTTTCCATCTTCCTTTCACCTTGTCGAATCACAATGATGGAACGATTAAGCACCGGCAAGAGAGTGAGAGAGATAATTAGAGGGAAGGGGATGTGAACCCTCGACCTCGATCCTCCCTCTCCTCCTTTTTGTGTTTGGTCGTGCGCCGGGGCATCGAGATAAGATAGGCTCGCAAGGTGGATTGTGTCGCGGTGAAAGTGTCAGGCGCTCTTGTCACGAATTCAGGGAGGGACTGCAGGGAGGTGTCAATTATTTTATTCGAACACTTCCGGCAGAAAAATGTCGTGATTTTAGTTGCTGTATTTTGATTAAAGGTTGATAAAATAATTTTTAATATTTATAATAATCATAAGAAGAACGACAGGCTTCGCGTTTGATATGTTGGTGACACTTTTCGTGATACGACTTTACAATAAGAACACGTTCACTTCCTAGTTTACTTAAAATCTAACTAGCGCTTTGGAACCTATTCTTGTATATCAGTAACTGATGTAATTTTATGTTGGTGTGGTAACTTGCTCCTCGTGTAACGTGTCGTAGGTGGAGAATCACTAAACTTGACTTTGAAAGAGAAGTAGTAATCGGATGCCACATTATCACGACTTTTGTGTGGATGATATGGAAGTTAATTCGGGTTCCAAATCTTTTAGAGCCCACAAGGATATCTTTCTGATAATTTCAAATAGGAAGCTAAGTTGAACAGATCTATCTTTCCAAGGAAGCTAAGTTGAACAGTTCTTACTCCAGTTCCAGTAATTGTCGCTTCCAATCTCTTTGCTTGTTTTCACTTCTTGAAATAGGCCAACAATTTGTCCCTTCACAATTAAAATTATGAAGTTTCTAATACGTTTGTATATCACTGCGTTAACATTCTAATAATTTTATCATAACAGATTTTCGAATATTCCGTCACGTGCTTCGATGCAGTTTTTAGTTCTTGTGAGAACGAAACGAATTGCGCGCTTGTAGGCATTTTCACGTTCTCTTATTTGGTTCATAGCATCTGTATTACGTGCAATAAGCTCGTCTCGTGTATTCACTAATTTTATAAACCTCACACTTTAAACAATCACACAAGCAGAAATGCAAGGGAGTTAGATGGGGTGATCTTGATGGCCAACTAACAACTGAACCATCCGAACCTGTATGGTTTCAAAGCAAATTGAAATATTTTATTCATCTAAAGCTACTACACACAGCGGCCAATGAATTAGAAACCTTCGTTCAATATGGTATTGACTCTCCTTTGGCTGTAATTACAGAGCGGTTAGCTTAGCTGTAATTACGCGGTTTGGCATGGACTCTACAAGGGTGTTGCAATGCAGGTAAGGTATTCGCAGATGCATTCGTCAGAGAGACCTTCAGGTCCTGCAGAGTTGACGGAGGCGAATGCCTTCGACGAATGTCTCTTTCCAACATGTCCCAAACATTCTCGATCGGATTCAAATCCGGACTTTGCGCTGGCCACGGCAGATGTTGCAACTCGGTGTCGTGTTCAGAAAACCACTCCTGAACAATTCTTGCTCTATGGACAGTAGCATAGTCGTCCATGAAGAACCCGTCACCATTTGGGTACAAATGCACCATTGCAGGATGGATTTGATCTACAACAATGTTCAGGTAGTTTTTGGCTTTCACCCGACTGTCAAGGAATATCAGAGGACCCTTGCCATACCAATAAAATATGGCCCATACTATGACTCATCCTCCTGCAGCTTGAGCTGTGTTCACAACTCATGAGGGGTCCATCGCTTCGTGGGGCTGCCGCCAAATTCTCTGCGGGACATCGGTGCAAAACAATGTGTAATGTGACTCGTCCGAACACATCACCTTTTTCCAGTCGTCTACTGTCCAGTCACACCGTTGTTTACACCACTGCAGGCGAATTTTCCGGTTTATTGCCGACACCAGGGGCTTCCTCACTGGCATGCGACTTCCCATCCCTATTTGCTTCAACTCTCGGCGCATTGTTCTGGAGGAGATGGGTTGCGATGATCCTTCATTGAAGTCTGCCGTCAGTTGCTCCACCTCCGACCTTCGGTTTTGCCGCACAATCCGTCTCAGACGACGTCGGTCCCTGTCTGTGTTGATTGTTTTTGATCCACAATTCCGCCGTTTCGACAACTCTTGTGGATTCCGTTTCCACGCATTGAACACCTTGGAGACCTGACCTTTTGAGATACCGGTCAGTTATACTGTCCTGGATATCGTAGCTCCAGCTAGACGGGTTCCCACAATAACTCCTTTTTGGAACTCAACTTGAGCAGCTGCAGCTTGTTCCTACCCTGTACCTGCAGCTTGGAATGAGCATGTACCTCATATGATTGCATTCATTTGCAAATCACAATCGTTTCTGACCTGTGACCCCGCTTTACATATCAGTACAGTAATTCATCACGGGTTTCTAATTCATTGGCCAGTGGGTGTATTAATGCTTGCAAAACAAGAAATCGCACTATTTTGTTTCTTTCAAAATAAACCGTGAAAATTTAAAAAAAATTGAACGCACATAGTCATACAAAGCTATCATTGTTACCCTACAGTTAAAGCAGTGTGTATTAATGAACTTGACGGAACTTTTTTCCCTCCACCATTCAACAATATGCACGAACTCCAATTCACATGAAGCAATGGAACTACTTATACTTAGGAACAGCAGAATGACGAGTGAATGGATTTTTACATTTCTAAACAAACTTTTATTTTTTTTAAATAGAATATTAAAATTAGCGAATTGCCATTGCTAATCCAGTAAAAAAATTTGTATTCATATATTTTCCGAGGCTGACGTCGTGTTTGTATTCGCGAGCGAAACGAGGGCAGGGCTGTCGAGTGATGCAATGAGGCCCGTCGCCGATAATAAGAATATGCGTTGTTAAGGGAAGTATGAATGGCAGTGCTTTATAGTTTTAACTAAATAAAATATTCATGGATGTATTTGTACGGCAAAATTAAGGTTTTGTGCTTAAAAACGCAAATTTTTGGCCACCACCGACTGTGCTTAAAAATATGATTTTGCTTCCCCTTTACCGTCATTTTTTTTTCACTTCCGCTACCGCAACCGCACAATACCTTCGCTTCGAATGTATGGTTGCGCGCAAAACAAAGACTCCCGTGTACAGGTTCATTGTAAGTGTTCCACCCTGGCCTATCCAGCGATCAGGAAAAACTGGATCTTAAGTGTTCTCGCACACGTATCTCAGAAGACTACATGTTCACATAAACTATTTGACTTAAAATAACTCTCACGAAATGTTGACCTTTTCTCCCGTAACACCCTGTATACTAACTTTTCAAGTGACTTTTGACTGTTTTTAGAATTTATTTTATTATTTATATTCATAAATGAGTCTCTTGAACTTCGTAAAACAAAGTTTTTGTTTTGAAAAACTTTTGTGGCGTTTATGGCGTGAAACCCAACGACGGCCAAAGAGAGCGAAGTCGAAATGACTTTTGCGGGAAACACGATGAACTGCTTTATTTTAGGAGGGTTTTTCTTTTTTTTTTTATCTCTTTCAGTAAGCTGGGATTTGTCAAAAAAAAAATTTTGTGAGTAATTTGGTTGAGTAAGTTACAGGAAAGAAAAATTGTTTCATTGCATTGACGCCCCCATCGTGTCTGCAGGACGGTTTGCCATCTTTCCTCATTGACTTAGAGCCTTCAGCACACGCAGACAATGGCGCTGGATGACGGCCAAACGAGTGAAGAGGGGTCGTGGGTTCGTCGTTCCTCGGGTCGGTCGGTTGGTTTCGGGGCAGCCGAGTGGAAGTGGTGCGTTCGTGCAGAGGGAACGCCGGTCGTCATCTAGTGAGCGCTTCGATGAAGTCTGGGGGCGGTTGACTGTGAAATGTTGTCGGGGAAGATTGGGTGGAACTGGAACGAACCCATACCCTCCTTATCAGTGTCTTTTTAACGTTTTGGGCTACAAAATGAAAACTTCCATAAAACTTCACTGTGCTGCTGCGTGTCAATCTTGGAGGCGGCGCTTTCTTTTGTTTGTTGATTCCGTTGTTCGGTGAGCTGCCTTTTTGATAGGGTATGGAGGAGGGAGGGGGGGGGATTGTTTTGCCTTATTCCTGTTAATGAGCAACAGCTGCTGGCATCGTTAGGGTTTGATGAAGAGTGTTTAGGATAAATGACTCCATTACACGGCATTGGTTTTAGCATATTCATATAACCCTTTGCCTCTCCCAACCCCTAGTTTGTTGCCGTTGGCAGTGATAGAGTACGGAGGCCGAAAGTGTTGCAGAAGGTGCAGAGGGAGAGGAAGCGAAAAGACGGCGCAATTTTTCTGTTTGCATGATCCACTTTTAATGATAAATGATCTGGATCGAATGAATGCGCAGATCCGAACCCGAGACTCTGTTAACCGGTTTCTTTTAGGGCAAAACAAGAAAAGGTACACGGCTTTGCTCGGATTGGTTGAATATAGCGAAACCATTCATTTGATTATGTACACTAGCGTATATAAATATTAACAATACAAAATGTAAATGCATTATCAATATACAATTAAAATACTACTATGCAGTTATCTTCCAAACTCTTTTGTAAACAACATTTGCTTGTTGATCCGCCAAATACATAGATGCAGAGATTGTCCTTGCTTTGTTGATTGTCGAAGCAAATGCAAACTGAACGGGAAAATGGATTCGTTTGAAAGAAAATAGAATAACATTCTTTTCGATTGGCACTTAATCAGTATTTTTTGCATATTCTTCACATACATTCTAGTTCTATTGCAAAGCTTTGGTGGATTAATATTGCGCAGCAGAATGAAAAAAGGGCCCACTTTGAGTTCAGTACAATGTTGAGGCAATCGGACAAGTACTTTAGAAATAAAATCTTGTAAACATTCCAAGGAGGAGCTTTAGCAGTGAAGCAGAAATACATTTATACATTTATTACCCCCCCCCCCCGAGCATCATTTCCAAACGTATGATATATGCCGTATGTTGCCTTAGTTCTAAGGAGCGAGTAACTGCCACCCCCGCAAATCCGACCCCCCTGGAACAGTTGGGTCTAAACTTTATAGTACTGTAGATCTTGCCTAGAGGAATCTGGGTATCGAATTTCACGCCTTTACGTACCTAAATAGCACATAGATATGTTGCCCTCCCTGAATCCTACTCCCGTAATTCCGACCCCATTGTACTAATCAAAACCAAACTAAATAGTACAGATGGGCATGCCCATAGTAAGGTACATTCCGCATTTCAACCGTCTATCTCAAAAAATGTAGAAATTATGAAGAGGACGGACTGACTTTATAAAACGAATAAGTAGCTCCATTCTTTCGCTACTGAATAATATAGATTATGAGCACCTGAGCAATCGTGCGTCGACAAAGCGATTTCACGTGCGCGCGCCGGTGTCAGTAATGCTTAAAAGATGAACAGAAAGTAACAATGTATTCCTTCTTGACAAATCGATCGTTATATGATATGCCGTTATCTTGGTATTCTTTACACTCACTGTTTTAGCACGTGAAGTCGACTCGAAGGGGTCCACGAAAATTCTGAAAAGTTGATACGTCGGAGCTAAGACTTTGATGGTCATATTTCTGAAAACAGAATTTGAAAAAGTTAATCCGTTTTCAAGTTATCGTGCAAACGGCGGCCGGCCGGATAAACGTACAGACCAAGGACGCATTCTTAGAAGTAGCTTTTATGCTAAAGCTCCTAATAAGAAACTCGATTGGAAATGTTATCGGATGTTCATCTTCAGGGTTCTTATCCACTGACTAATGCACATTACTCGTGCCAAGAAGTTGTTCCATAATGTGTTGGTTAAGTATATTGGTTGGTTGTTCCATAGCTCATTTCTTGGAGAGTATTGCATAACTTTTGAAAGTATTGACGCTGTGCCAATTTCTGTAATTTTAGATTCATTATTTTACGCACGTTGTTTTGCGCTGTGTATACAGGGTGGTTACAAAAATGACCCCCCCCCCCATATATTTTCGTAACCGAAGCAGATATTTCAATTTTGATGAATCCAGTGAATAGGAAGTTGTGGGTGACCTATCCCGTGGTGCACATTTCATCATCCCAAATATGCAAATTAGGACACATTGAAATCCTATCTTAAAAACCGGAAAAGATACACGAAAAATTCCAATTGAAGACTTGTTCAACATTGAATTCCGAACATAACAAAACAAAAAAAAAGTCCAAAATCCGATCACCAACAATCATAATCCAAAGCAGAAGATCATGTTGACCATTTCAGTAACAGTGTAGCTTGCCATCCTGGAATTGTTCTGTCTTATGTATGCTGACACATGCCTTTTATTTGCTTAAACAGGTGGTGGCCTTACAGTATAACAGAGGGACATCAGGAGTTCCAACTAGTTTCGCCATTTATTCCCGGCTTTGTCAAGGATATACACAGCAAGAGGCATGCAAGCCTTTATATTTGCTTTTCCTCATCAAGATGAATGTTATTATGGTAATTTTTGGTAATTTCTTGATTTGCATGTTGAACATTCAAATGTCTATAAGACAGGTAACTAATAAATTCAACATGTGGTTGTTGGTGAACCGTTCGTCGGATTTTGGCAAAAAAAATTTGTTTTGTTCGGAATTACATGCTGAACAAGTCTTCAATTGGAATTTTTCGTGTATCTGTTATGGTTTTTAAGATAAGATTTGAATGTGTCCTAATTTTCATATTTGGGATGATGAAACGTGCATCATGGGATAGGTCATTCACAACTTCCTATTCATTGGATTCATCAAAATTGACATATCTGCTTCGGTTACGAGAATGAAAGGGGGACTCATGTCCATTTTGGAATACAAGGTTTTTATTAAGATAAAATCGGCCGGCCAGGGCTAGGGCGTAGGCTTTCTAGTTCTCGAGTCCGCCTGGTTGTGGGTTTGAATCCCGCCGTGGGGGGGCACGGATGTTTGTGTTTGTCCCGAGCCTCGTATTGATATAACATGTGCAAAAGTCGCAAAATGACCTTGGTCGACGCCAAAATTTCTAATAAACCAACCACCAACCGGATAAAATCGATTTTCATCCTTTCGGACATCATCAGTATTTACATTTGAAATGTGTGTAAATTGCCTTTTTTTAAATTTTGAAATACCCTGTCATTAACTGATCCTGGGTTTTTGGTTCACTATACAAAAATTTGGCGGAAAAATAATTCGCCATCTTACTCGATGCTCCTTTGGCAACCTCCAGCTGTTTCCTGAAAAAATCTTTGCCTGTGGGTCATTTGCATAAGTGAGCGCATATTTATTCCAGCCTCAAAATTGACACATTACGCCAAAATAAAAAGTACTTAGAAACTCTTCCCAGTCTAAGTTTGACACCCGTCGGTTTCATGAGTGTTTAAATTATCATGAACATATGCAGACAGACACACATGGACATATGCATGGTAAAACACGGAAGTCTATTGCTAAAGACTTTTATTAAAACGGGAGTTAAAGCTTTTCCCGGCATCATGCAAAGTTGGTTTGAGAGATTATCTCAATTATACACGCAAAGACACACACTGACTTTTATTAATATAGATGCAAGGTTTGTTTTGTAAAGAGTACTACATTTATAAAGAACGCCTTCTGATGAGTAGAGATTTCACATACATAATGACTATTCCGCAACATTTTGTGATTAAATGCTGTATAGACATCAACTGTGCTCAGAAATTACTTTGTTTGAGTTGGTTCCTTAAGTGGCCGCCAGAGTTCCCTGCTTCCTTTTTTGCTGTTACTGTTACTCCAAAAGAAAATCGTATATAATTATAAGCATATTAATACTAAACTTACTCAGACATCACGTGATGAATACAAGTTATCTTTGTCCTCTACCAAATACAAGAGGCGAAGATGTCCAGTGGGATTTCTGCACATGCGATTTCATTATCTTCCTAATGTGGCCAGTTTTCTGCGATACGCAATATATAAATTACAGCGACATCAGTGCCAAATATTATTCTAGCGGGAATTTTTTGAACTGAATTTTTTTATTTAAGATGTCGAAACCCCATGGTCAGCAGTGTATGCACACCAAATTAGATTGCATTTTGACCACTCGTTTTTTGGACACAGCTCCAAACACCTCCTGTGTAATTATACCTGCTCGCATATGCAGACTTTACAACCACAACTCTTTAAAACGATTTAAAATAGACCCAGGCTTCATCAAACTTCTCCCATAATTCCGAACGACCTTCTTCCCTTACAAGTGGAGGGTGAAAGATAATGGAGAGTTACTTCCAGCTCCCTTAATGTGTGTTACATTAATGTTCGAGGAAAAAGGAACCTAAAAACACGGGCTCCCCCTTATTATGATTCTTGCACACAAAAATAATAATTTATGCAAAATACATAATCAGAGCGCGAGTTATAGGTCCCGGTTATTAACTCCCCCGTCCTAAAAAAGGGGGTAATTAGCTCGGGGGCTAGAGTTCAAGAGTTAAAAATGAGTTTTTTTGGAAGGGAGCTCGTGGCACCTTATCGCCAAAAACGAAAAATTGTTATATCCCCACACGCAGTCTCGTTTTATTTTTCATATTTGTCTTCTTTTCTCGTTTTTTTCTTTTATCAGCTGGGAATATTTTTTAAGTTCTCCAAAAAGAGAGAGATACAGAGACGGCGCGTGACGACGATGCAGATAAACGTGGAATTACTGGCGTGAATACGGAATAAGTCTTTTACCCCCTCGTCACGACCCCTGCTATCGGTGAAAAATTAACTTTGCAACGACCTCGCCTCAATTATGGAGGAATATGTTTTGAGGGGGCTGGGGTCCCTTTAGAATTTAAATGTCTAAAAATGTCTCTTTCTCATACAAGTTTCTTGGCAGGTATGCGCCATACATAATCCCATTCCAGGTGTCGGAAGAAAATTGTTAATTAAGTACGCGGCTACTGCTAATATTATGCCTTCATCGCTCGTCCCTAATGGGTGACGCTAATTGTTTTATTTTTATAATGAATGCGTTTTCTTAATGACTTCCGTCGCCGACTGCGTTTTGACTATAAATATTCGTGTGGCCAAAAAAAAAAAAAAAGTTGCGATGGATGCCGTCTGTTCTTGCACGCGAATGAAAGTTACGAAACAAGAACGCATTCTCCTGGACCCTACAATCTCTTTTAAGAAACTCCACCGTATCGAATGGGGATCATGCATGAAAATTTTAAATCATTGTATTCTATAGTATTTGTTATCAATATCAAGGAATAGTGATCCGTTTTTTCGAAAAGTTTATAATTATTTTTTTAAAAAATATTACATTTGACACCGTACGTCATAGCTCTGAGTCGCGAGGCCAACGAGAGATACCAACACCTCCTAGAAAGAAAGTTACATGATCATAAGAAGTCATAATTTAGTGCGTGTTATTGGTAGAAATACGATTAACAATGCCTTTTTATAAGCTTTTATTAACTTTGCTGTGTTAGTTTGTTTAGGTCAAATCTTGTAATCAATATTAAACTAACTTTCCGACAAGCTAGGGAGCTGCAATTTGACACACTTATGCAGAATCGATGACAATTTATGATAAAGAAAAAAATTTTCAAATCGGTTCATTGGTTCGTGTTCTAATGGTACTAACTCATTACTACGAATTGATTGTTGTAACAATTGGACATTTCGTTATGGCGAGAGGTAAATGTATCTATTGTTTATTGTTGCAAAATTAAGCTGTATTGTTGCCACTAAATAAAACATTATAAAAGCTTGGTTTGATAAAACCTTTTTCCTCTTAACTTGTTTATGATGATGTGAATTTTCAGTGCACAGGCTTTCTTTTTTAGGAGGTGTTGGAAATACAGGCCCTGAATCGTGACCACCGAAAGAGAAGGCCTCCGCATTGAAATTTAATACATTGTTACATCATCATAGATAGTGCTAATTCAGGGCTTAATTAAATAAAATTCCCGGAGACAGAGGAAAAGCGACTCTCAGCCAGCTAAACAAAAGGCAAAATGACCGAATGAGACATAATTTTAAGACAAATAGGCAAAAACTTCAAAAATATGCATTATTATTTTCGATTTTTCTGTGCGAATGTAAGTCGCACCGGTTTAGCTAGTTAATTAATATCGGAGGTATCGGCGTGAAAAAATCCTCCTATGACCATTTTCCAATTATTATAACAATAATTCTGTCTGCAACAATAAGACAACAATTATTAAAATTTAAAAACTAAGCTGTAAAGACTCGAATCAATAAGCCAACCTCCTAAAACAACTTTAAGTAATCAGAATAATATTATCAACTACCGATTATAAAAATTGTAGATCATTATCCGTGGAAACGAAACATAAATAGTAATCTGATGAATTACAGAAATTAAGTAACACTCTCAACTTGAATTAATTTAGCATAAACCAAAAATAATTCTAAAGAAACATTTGATGTTCTAAAATCATTGACTCTGGTTACAATAAAATTCTCCGAGTAATTGGCTAAAAATGTCTCATAAAAATTTCTTACACAATGAATTTTATCGCAATGCACATTCCACTTTTTTATGCAGTAAATGCAATTGCCAAATCACTACTGTTCTGCTACATAACCTTCATAATTTACTTGCAAGAGAAACCAATCTAAGTGATATTCCAAACCACAACTTCACATTGTCGTGCAGTCAAAAATTTTGAGAAGGAAAAAAAGTCATTTTAATGAGTACATGAATGTTACGTAAATGAGAAAAATAATTATTTTTGAACGTGTTTAGAATGTTACCAATGAGCGACTTCAGGTGTAAAAAGAGATGACAGTCGCTAGGTAAAAGCGTCTAGAAGTTCAACAACGATGACTGAGAAAAAGGAGCTGTCACTAGGTAGTTGGCATCACGGCCCTACAATAAGTGCCTTCAAAATAGTGGGAGTTATGTTCTAGTATGGAAAATTTATGTAATAATTTTTTTATCTTAGTATGGGCTATTCTCAGCACTGAAGATGGCTTTATAGGCGAAACCGTTCTGTTATTGAATCCAAACAGAAATAAATGTTGTTTAAAAAGAAAAACATGGCCCTACTTAAATTCCGCTTTTCCTTCTCTCTCTCACGTTCTAAAAACAAAACTTTAAACAAAACCTCGAAAGAAGGAATCCACCACTTTTTCAATTCACCCCATCTCCATTGCGCCCTTTTATCTTCTTCTCTTGCTTTCGAGAAAGAGAGAGCGCTTTTCAAGATGAATGGATGGCGAGTAATTAAACGGCCCGCTTGACACGGCCCACCCTCCTCCTCCTCCTGGCGCGAGCACAGGGCATTATGCACCCGCTACTTAATTTAGAAATAATTAACATAAATTAGCTCAAGCTGATACGCGTTCCCGATAATGATAATTATAATGGCGCCCGTCATTAGACCCCCCACCCACCGGTTTCGGCAAGTTATCATAACACGTGTTCCAGCGGCGAACGCTGTTTAGGCAAATTAACAGCTCATTTGCTATCCCAAACCTACCCCTCCACTAAATACCCCCATCTACCCCCTAACCCCCACTAACCTAGGCTCGCAATGACGTCTTCCTCTCAATTAACTCACTTCTCTCTCTTGCTCCTTCAGATCGCTGCTCTTCGAGAAAATCCTGCCATTCAACGGGCGTTTCTCTTCTTGGAGATGCGAGCTTTATAAACTTAATTCAGTGCATACTCAGCAAACAATGTTTAATGTAAAGTAAATAAATTTGGTATGTCCTGAGGAATGACGAGCTCTTCATCTTGATAGAGGATTGCATAGAAAGTCCATGATGAACAGATGGTTCCAACGTATTTTCCGTCTTCGTGTTGGAGAGTTCATTAAGGGAGGCCTGTGTATAAAAGGGAAATGGATGAGTTCTGGAAACAAATTGCACGTTTAAATCCGTTTTGCAAATTTGGTGATTATCTATTGAAAGCCGCGCGTGCGAAACCACTGCGATTAATCCTCAAAGTTCGGTGCCCAATTACATGGGCAACTTTAAACGGATAACGCCAATCGGAGCCGCAACCAATCGCCAATTACGTATGCAGGGAGAGTTCAAATCGAATCACAGTTCGAGCCTATTGAACAGTTCTTAGCCCTTTTCTAAATCGTGGAGAAATTAGTTATTATTGCATCAAATCTCATATTAGAATATTTTATAAAAACTGTAAAGGCTTAATAAGTTCAAGTCCCGAACCAAGGACTTAAGAACTATTAAGGTATCGCCTGAGGATATAAGCATTTCCGAGTTGGGTGGGGTTTTGCAAGATGAGGATGTTTAAATCTGATAAGTGTTAAAAATTTAGTGCTCCTACAAAAATTGAGATGACTCTGTAATCTTTTTCCACATGTGTTCAATTTCTGTTTGTCGTTATTGCCGATACTTTTCGCGATCTTCTCCCGTTGCTTGTCTTTAAACTGTGAAGCACCTAGGACGGCAATATTAGTGAGCCAGCGTGTTTTCTTTTTCTCAGCGACAGTTATGTCAGGCGTGTTGTGGGCCAGATTCTGAATTCCATCAAGTACAGAGATTGGGAAAACAGTACCAATTGTGAATTAATTGTGTGGAAGCTAGAGAGATCCGGCGTCATTGATGTCAGGGGTAAACGTCAAAATCGAAATTTATTAAAACCCTCCCTCAACTTTCCTAAACCTATCAAAAGCTTCCAAAAACTATCAAATCTTCAAAAACCTACCAAACGCTTCAAAAACCTATCGAAATCTACCAAAACGTAACTAAACCTTTTAAAATTTATCAAACGCTTCCAAAGCCTACCAAAACTAAATGAAATCTTCCAAAACCTACCAAAATGTAAGTAAACCTTTCAAAATTTCCAAAATCTACCGAAACCTATCTACACCTTCCGAAACTTATCGAACCCTACCAATTGTTTCCAAAGCCTACCAAACGCTCCCAAAACCTACCAAAACCAAACAGAACTTCCAAAACCTACCAAAATGTAAGTAAACCTATCTACACCTTCCAAAATTTACCGAAACCTACCAACCGCTTCCAAAGCCTACCATATGCTTTCAAAGCGTACCAAAACCTAACTAAAGCTTCCGAAACCTACCAAAACCTTCAAAAACCTACCAAACGCTTCAAAACCCTATCGAAATCTACAAAAACCTAACTAAACCTTCCAAAACTTATCAAACGCTTCCAAAGCCTACCAAAACCAAATGA
The DNA here is from genome assembly GCA_023313115.1 of Rhysida immarginata. Taxonomy (NCBI): domain Eukaryota; kingdom Metazoa; phylum Arthropoda; class Chilopoda; order Scolopendromorpha; family Scolopendridae; genus Rhysida; species Rhysida immarginata. The sequence continues at coordinate 1,566,597 of JAHWFO010029543.1, forward strand.
AATCTTCCAAAATCTACCAAAATGTAAGTAAACCTTTCAAAATCTGCCAAAACTTACCGAAACCTACCAAATGCTTCCAAAGCCTACCATATGCTTTCAAAGCCTACCAAAACCTAACTAAAGCTTCCGAAACCTACCAACTTTTCCCAAATTTAACTAAACCTTTCAAACCTACCGAAATACCAAAATTATTGAAACCTATGAAAACCAACAAACGAATACAAAGTAAAAAAAATATCATGAAAAAACCCAACTCTTGTGCTATTATATTGCATATTGTCCATTAAATACTTCCTATAAGCCAGCAGATCGAGCCGCACGAGCCGGTAAAACTAAGTTGCAAAACAGAAGTAATAAAATAGAATCAAACAAAGTTGAAACAAACTCAAAAAAAGAAGAAAATTCTTTCGAGTTCACTTTAGACGAGCCAACGAGAAAACATTTCTAAATCTACTCCCCATTTCGCTGCCCCCTCCCCAACAAAAAATTCATTTCTGTCGAACCGAGCGCTCAATCAAATCACAGGACGAAAACGAAGAGGGGTAATAAAGGGGGGGTAAAAAGGGTTTATCTACAGGACAGACTTAAATAACCATGTTAAGCAAGGAGAGAGGGAGGTCGACAAAAGCTAAGGTTAAAACCGCCAAGAGCTCCAACCGCCCAACCTTACTCTCTCTCTCTCATTTTCATTTACACCGCCTAATCACTTTCGATGCCAGAGCATTATACGCAGGCGGCCCCCAAGGTTCTCCAGTTCACTCTCTTTGTTTTTTTTTATTATTTCCTTCCCTTCTCTATCTCATTTAGAGCCTCCCTCCATCTTTTCGCCTTTTTAATATCGCAGGTCCCCTGGACTAATCTGCTAATAAAGGGCCCGCAAGGCTGAGCGAAATGCTAATGCGGGTAGGGGGCGCCATCCATTTAAATTGGCACCAAACTCGCTCGCCCCACACGTGATTTTTGCCCGCGAGCACAATTAATTATGGAACGGCTTTTGATAAATCATATGTACAATTTTTTTTATATATACACATACGTATAACTCCTCCACGGCTCACCTTCTAAGTCCATGACAGCCATCGCCGCAATTGCGTCCAAAAGGCCAAAAGAGGAAGGACCTCCCGCGTCGACACTTAATTTGGGTTCAAAGGGGAAAAGAGGGAGAACAATGGAGTGGCACTTTGACAGGAAAACCCCTTTTCCCTCACAAAAATCAATAACGCCGGATAAGTAGAGAGTTAAGGCAAATAATCTTAACTCGCCAAAAGAGGTTTAAAAAGTGGCCACGGGTGGCGGATGCAAATGAAATTCAAAATATTTTATTTAAATAAATTATTTTCCTTCTCCCTACAAGCCGCAAATCCCGGCGCCTTTCATATATAATAGGCCGGACAAAGGATGCTGCCGGTGTATAGAGATCCGCGTTTCTCGTAAGCTTAACGGTATGAAAAGTACGACATAATCTGCTTCCTAGTCATTTCGTCACGCTTCATTTCGTCTTAGTCACTTTTTGGACACATTCAGATGACAACCTTCACTTCGTGCCAAGATCGTTTTGTCACTCAATCGATTGGACACACTCGTTTCGTCAGATCGTCACTCTTGCAGTTTCATTTCCTCATATGAATTAGAAATTACGGCCGTATTTAATTAATTTTTTAATAATGAAACTATAGATTAGAAAAATAAGTTGCAACTTATTGTATATACGGGGTGTATCGGACCACCCGTGCCAACCTTTTTCTCGGAAGTTCGACATCCTAGAGATTTGGAGGAAAAATGTACGTGACTAAAGACTATGTAATGGCTGCTATCCCATTTTCTGAATGGACAAAGCTGACGGAGGAAGAGATTCTCTCGGCCTGTAATGACATGAAGAGCAAATGCAAGCAACAAAATGGTCGGCATTTTGAGCATTTAATGTGATGAAACCTGCACCTGCTCCTGAAAGTGTTTTATTGTTTATTTCCTGAACGAAGCCGATTAAGAAAAAAGTTTTCTATAAAAGTTATTTCTTTTTCTAAGGCCTATCCAACGACAACCTACTTTTAAAGCTTTTGGGCGGACCCCGGGTGCGTCCATTTCCAGCCACTTCCGGAAAATGAGATAGCTACCATTCTACTTCCGGGAATCTTACACGAGTATTCAAACTGCAAAAATGGTTATACGGACTCTTTTGGGACTCTCGAAATCTGTTTCTGTTAGACCATATTTTAGAGAATTGCGTTTACTCGCTGTTTATCAGCTGTAAATTATCCGAATTTGTGCTATCATGTATAAAGTGGTTCACTCATCTTTGTTAGTTTCAACTCCATTAGCTTTAGTTATCAGGGAAGATATCCATCGGTATCCTACTAGTTCTTTTTTAGCAATAAATTTTCCATTAGCAAAACATAATTACTAATGAAGCGGTATCGGCCTCGGTGGCACAGTGTCGCATGATCGCCTCTGATGCCCGAGTACGCGGGTTCGATCCCGGCCGAGGACGACGAGGATTTTCCAGGGGGAAATCCTGAGATCACGCACTTCCTTCGGAAGGGAAGTAAAGCCGTTGGTCCCATGTAGTCGTTTGCCGGCTGCACGTTAAAGAACCCTTGCGAGGCAAAATTTGCGGCCCCGATAACGCCGTCCTGAAATGACCATAGCAGTTGAAAAGGACCTTAATACCAAACAAACCAAACCAAACCAAAGAAGCGGTCTTTCTTATGCGGGAATCAAATGCTGGTCCTATTTACCAACCAATTTGCGTGGGGAATCCTCCTTTTCAAGGTTCTCTAAATTATTAAAATATTATATCTTCTATTCCTGATATTCGACTTTAGCCTGTTTTTTATAAAGCTTTTGTTAATATTAATATATTGTTACTAACTTTTTTTAGATTTTTTGTATTTGTTTGACTTTCACTCCTGTCGGTCTGTGACCATACCAAACCTCTTGGGTGCTAGCTTCTTAATCTTTAATTATAAATAATATAAATAAAATAAAAATACTTCTTCAAATAGCCTTTAATCATGTAATTTTTTCCCAAAAGCTCTAGGACGTCGAACTTCCGAGAAATAAAAGTTCGGCACGGGTGGTCCGCTACACCGTGTATGTAAGGTAACAAATCTCCTAATCTCCTATGCAATGTTTCGAGTTGACTGAATGACAAAACGATCCGGGGATGAACTGAATGTGTCGAATCGACTTAGTGACAAAATGATTCTAGGACGAAAAGAATGTAGCGATTTTAATCATACGACATGAATGTGGCCAAAAGTAACTATGACCAAATGAAAAGAAACGTGACGAAAAGACTTGCTACCCATAATCTATTGCAGTGTTTACCAAACTTTTTCGAGTCACCATAAGCTTGTACCCAGTGTCCCCATCCGGTCCGCAGCGCCTCCTGTGAAGGCACTTTTTGTGGCCTTACTTTACATTGAGCGAAGTCAAAAGTGGTAACACCGAGTTGAGTTACAGCAGTGAAGAAAATCATTGTTGCTACGACAGTCAACAATGCGTTACCAATCGTAGCAATAATCACTGCTTCACCAACCCAACTTCTAGTTAACATTTACTTTGACATCTGGAAACCTTAATCGCAGTGTATCTATTTCACTATCCCTCTCCTATTTTTATAGATTAATGATTCTTAATTGAGCCTGAGGCTACTTTGGGAAATTCTGATTTACAGTTTCTACCTGTTTTTGAATAGATTTTAAGTAATCCGCCAGGTGAACGACACGAGGGGCGGGCAGCGTCAGAAAGTGGTGCTTTCACTTTGGAGTTACTCAAATATTGTAATGCTGTTGATTCATCCTGTATATGTTTTCTGTTTGCTCTCTCTTAAATAATCAGGCTCTGAAAGTGACGTAACATGGAAATGCGCGAGCCATTGAAATCTCTAAAATGTGGTGCACTGCTGTGTGCGTGAATGTGCTTGGAGGTTACCGCAAAGTCCTGGTTCGATCACAGGCTGTAGAATTTCTCTACTGGGATGAAATAAATCGTTCACTGAGCAATTCTCATTTCATTCGGAGAGTGAAGAGATAGGACCGGATGGTCAGTCGTTATGGCTAAGCTCAGGTATGTATTAGCTTCGCGATGACATTAAGATCATATAACAGTATTAAGCGGAAAAAGGGTACGCGTAAAAGCAACATTGTGACACATTTTGAATAAATAGTTTCCAAGAAATATTGTGGGGACATTACTTTCTGGGTAATCCCTCTACTCGAGAGTGTCTGTCGCAATTAAGCCTTCACCGGGGGACCAAAGAATGAAGAGGGGGGGGGTCCATAAAAATGTAGTAAGAGAACGAAAAAGTTGAATTGTGGAACAAGTTAGAGCCTGTGTCGCCAGTATTCTTTGTGTTCCTCTTACGCAAGCTATTTGTCTTCTCCTTGTTGGACGAGTTGCACCGATGGCGTCATCGTTTGTTTTACGCACAAAAAGGGGTTGCAAACTTGTTTTTCTTGGCCGTACTTCCCTATTTGGAGAAGACCCCCTCCTGGTACCTGTTTGAGTTTTGAAGAATTTATAAGAAAAAAAAGTGGATGACGGGGGAGTAGGAACTTGAGAGAAGGTGACATTGAGTCCTCGCAAAGAATCTTATGGGCGCCTGAGTAACGGGTTCGTTTCTTGAGTGCGGCGTTGTTGTCAGTTTTAAGTTGTCTATTTTTATTCTTTTTTTTTCTTCCTTCTTCAAAGGACTATTTCAGAGACCTTGTTGGTTGGAGACGCCACTTGCGTCACTCGTTAAGTGGTCGAGCGGCAGGCGTTTTTCTTTCTGGGTGAAACCGGTCTCGGGACAATTCGTATGCTAATGGCTTCTTCGGCCGAGAGACCCCTAAAGGGACGAGTCAGTCCGACTGACTCTCCAATAAGAAAAATTATGATAATAATAATAAATAATAATTGGAAGAACCATTACCAGTTTTTGGTTTATGTATTAGAAAGATATTGCGTGTGGGTGTAATCATTTGAATTTTGAAGATTTCAGAGTTTGAGTTGAGCTCAGGATGAGGCTTATTGAGGCGCGAACATTCGACACAGGTATGCTTGGAAGAAATGTTTACTCTTCAAGTCCTCCATAAAATTTCTGGATTTTAGAACGATATTTGACACATTCTCTATCCTTGTTAGAATGCTATGCGAGAAGCTATCAAAGGAGGCCTTCCATGCATCATCTTCGGTGAGAGATAACATGAATTGTGAGATTCAGTGCGGTCTTGAGGTTTTAATTTAGCTCTGCAGAAAATAAACTGAAATTGCATAAAATTTTAGTTTTTACCTGACTTGCGAAGAGCGCCATTTTTTTAAACTTTCATCTTTCTCCCATTGGCTGAAGACGTCCCTCTCTCTCTCTCTCTCTTGGAGGAAAAAGCACTGTGGCCGGTTTGTTGTTATGTTGTTGTTGTTGTTGTTGTTGTTGCAGAGGGGGTTAAAAAGGAGTCCCGAAAGAGCAGGCTCCCCCTCTCCTCCTTTAGCAAGTGGGCCATGGATGGAGAGCCGTGTCCCCAAAAGATACTCGGTCGGCAACAGTTGACGACGGGAGACTGGCTTGGCCCACCGTTCGTGCGAAAGGTAAGGCGATAGAGGCAAAAATTTAGGATTTTAAGTTGAATTTAAGATGTATATATATTGCCACTGCTGCATGCGCACGCTAGGAGCTATAAAAAATACGGTTATAGAGAAGTTTTCTGTTTTAGCGCTTGCACGGAGTGGAGATCTGTTAAGTGCGCATTAGCGAGTAGTCATCGTTAAGCTTTTTACATTTTGGTTTCGAGGATGTAAATTATAAGGAAAATGAAACGAGAGAAGAAGCTGAGCCAGATGGAGTTTATATGAAAAAATGTTCGTCTAAAACGTTCGCTAGAAAAGGATTATTGGAATGTTATTAGAATTTTATATTTTTTTGTTTTCATAAGTTTATGGGTTCTTTTAGCCCCTCCCCCCCCTCACCTCACAACTTGCAAAACTCTCGTTACCTTGTCCACGTGAGACGCCCGCTCCATTCGTATGCAAAAGATACTGATGGAGGAGGTCAAAGGTGAGCGCTTGCAGCTAGAACGGGTAATCGAGTTCGTCGAGTGAAAACCACCCTACTGGCTGCCCTTTGCCATGCGTATATATGTGCGAGTAGGGGGATACACTTATATGGAATAAGGGCCTTGATGCAACAGTAGACACTTAAGAAGTATCATACACGCTTTGGTCTTAAAACATCTTAAAAAGAGATAGTAGTAATAGTAATAGTAGTAGTACACTTTAATGCTCCTCGTATAATCATACTATGATAAACGTGTTGCGTTCTGAAAATAACGGGAATAAGGGTCTTGATCGCAGTAGTACAATAGTAACTAAAGACCGAAACTCGTGTCGTGTTGTTAAAGTTTTGCAGTCAACGATGTGGATAAGCAATTTCTTGATTTTATTTCCTTGATTTTTCATCAAGAGTTTCGTGACTTTTTAGCTTTATGCCCATTTTGAAGTGCAATATGGAACCACCATGATTACGAGGTGCTTGCTTAGAAAATGTTCCTAATATTGCAATGCTAAGGACTGAAATGTGTAAACAGGCGTTCTTGTAGCTTTTCTGTTTCCAACGGTAATTTGCATATTCGTACTATTAAGGTTTGAGTTTGTAGGTGGTGGCTGATACTTTAGCGCAATTTTATAGCTTACATTCCTACATATATCTTCCTACACTTGGAAGATATTGGTGTATATTCTCCCACGCAGCCAGTTGTAAATCTCTGTGAGCCCTTTAACATTCAAGATTTTTGATAAAAAAAAAAAAAAAGGAATCAGTAACGTGTACAAGAGAAAGTAATATTTGCTTATTATCAAACTATAAATAAAATCTTGTAAACATTCCAAGGAGGAGCTTTAGCAGTAAAGCAGAAATACAATTTATACATTTATTAAAAAGAAATTAATCCCC
>JAHWFO010029543.1:1573624-1593420 GCA_023313115.1 Rhysida immarginata
CATCTTTTTTTTACCCCTTTTATCTGCATTTTTTACCTCTCCTCACTTTTTTAATCAAAAAATTAATTTTCTCGAACCTGATATGTAGAAAAGCTCGTATTTTCTTTCCTTTCTCATCATTTCCAAACGTATGATATATCACATGCCATATGTTGCCATGGTTTTAAAGACCAAGTGACTGCCACTCCCGCGAATCCGACCCCAATGGAACAACTGGGCCTAAACTTCATAGTAATCTTGCCTAGAGGAATCTGGATTTTGAATTTCACGCCTTTACGTACCCAAATAGCACATAGATATGTTGTCCTCTCTGAAACCCACCCCCGTAATTCCGACCCCAGTGTACCAATCAAAACCAAACTAAAAGTACAGATGGACTTGCCCATAAGAAGCTACATTCCGAATTTCAATGTAGAAATTATGAAGGGGACGGACGGACATTATAAAACCAATAAGTTGCTTCATTCTTCCGCTACTTAATAGTATAGAATATGAGCACTTGAGCAGTCGTGCGTCGACAAAGCGATTTCACGTGCGCGCGCCGATGTCAGTAATGTTTAAAAGATGAACAGAAAGTAACAATGTATTCCTTCTTGACAAATCGATCGTTATATGATATGCCATTATTTTTGTATTCTTTACACTCACTGTTTTAGCACGTGAATTCGACTTGAAGGGGCCCACGAAAAATTCTGAAAAGTTGATGGTCATATTTCTGAAAACAGAATTTGAAAAAGTTAATACGTTTTCAATTTATCGGCCGGATAAATGTACAGACCAAGGGCGCATTCTTATAAGTAGCTTTTATGCTAAAGCTCCTAATAAAGATTATCCTTAGGTCTTGAAATGACATATAAATTAAACCAAGTTCATTATTTTTGTAATCTCAGCATTTAATGCAGATAAAAATAAAATTATTATCGGCGACTTTTGGAACTATAATTTTTTTTTCGCAGAATCCTCCTTCCCATGTCGCCTTAATCCCACTACCAAATTTCGTGCCATTTCAGTTGTGATGGAGTTGCAGATGCTCTGATTACTGACAGGTTAATTATCAACACCCTGTATTTTTATACGCATATAAATATAAATTTGTTATATCAATTTTATTGAAATTTTTACAATTTTATTAACAGCCAATTATAAGGGTTAATTAATCAATGAATTAATTTTTGGTTTAAGTTGTATAAACAATGGCGTGGGAGGCGCAGTGGGTAACGCTGTGCATTGTAAGCAGAGAGATTTGGACATTAACTCTCTGAAAGATTGTACACCAAACGCAGCTTAATGTTGAACGAAGGAAAAACGACCACATATCTCACAAAATATTGGGAATCTACGTCGAATACAAACTTAGCCTTCTGTCACCACATAGAAAATTTCATCATTCGTCTGAACCGAATTAACACTCCAGAGGTGGCGCGGATGTGTCACACGGGTGGTGGAGCGCGGTCTGTGAGACCGCATTTTGAAGCAACTTTTTTTTAATGTTCAAAAATGAAATTCATGAATTTTTTTTATCTATCACTTAATTTAACTCATTAGTAATAGAACACCTCGAAAACTTTTCAATATTATCTCAAAAACGCAACTTTTAGAAAGAAATTTAAAAACCCTTCTTTTTCCGTCAAAAATAGACATGAATACTTCAGGAAAGGCATTTATAAAAATAAAATAGTGAAAATTGATACTTTACTTTTCATACATATATACTTCTTACATAAAAGAAAACCATTATAAAAATGAATAATAGCAATCATTTCTCAGTGGATAAAAATGCCTATTTTTTTATTATTAAAAAACTATAAAATAATTTTTCTCGATGTTCAAAATTATTTTATTCAAAACTAGTATAAACGGAGGTTAAATATATATAAAATTATATTTATAGAAGAGTTTATTGCCCGTGAAATTCAGAAAACAGCATTAGTATACTTGCATTATTATTTGTTTCGCTCCATATATTTGTTTTCAAATAAAAGTTTCTAAATAGGAAAATATTAATAAGTAAAAAATATATTGGAAATTAACTGAAGAATATGTTTAGGTAATAAAAAATTAAAAAAAAGTTAAAAAAAAAAATAAACTTTTACATCAATTTATTTTAGTAACGAAGATGGTGGCGCGCGGTCCCTGAGACCGCACGTCTCACATAGATGAATCTAGGGAAGAAATCGTGGTTTATGCCATACTGACTTCTAGAAGGGTCCAAGTTGGAGGAATACAGAAGTGGTCATTTGTTTCTTTTAAATTCATAAGAAGATATTCACAAAATTGTAGTGATGCGGTCTCTGAGACCGCGCGCCACCTTTGGAGTGCTAACTAGCTTATAAAACAACTAAAGAAGATCTTAACTCTGAGAGAACTGATGATGATAGCAATCTAAACGAAAATCATTCCTTTATTGGAGTCCGTAATTAGATTTGGCATCAAAACAATTAATAATTAAACGAAAAGCAGCCTGTAACAACGTCGTACGTAGATCTTTTCCCTCGATAGAATGCTGTAATAAGATTGGGTTACTAAAATTACCATCAAACATAAAAAGAGCAAATTTGGATCTCTTTAGTGATCGAGGTTTATTGGTTCTTTAGCAATAGGAGTAAAAGAATAACCGATTTTTACCTGTTACTTAGAACACCCCTTGATGTTAGAAGAGAAAGCATAGGCAGTCGGATAAGAACGCCGAATGCCTACTCACTGTCTGTGAACTTTTTCCTTTAATTCTTTTTTAACCCTGTGAATGGAACGAAATCAGGATTACTCAATTTAAAGTTTGTGCAAAGTTTTCGTCAGAGAAATACTCCAAAGGGACCCTTTTCTCGGCTAGCGGTGGCCCGATTTGAAGGTAGATTGGCTGCATTTGTAAGTTACGTTTTTTCAGGGGGATTTTTCATAATAGTGCTTGCTCTGAGGTTTTCCTAGGCCGGCAGGAAAGCTATCGGTCGTCTCCGGTGTTTGCTTTGCGCTCGACGCTAAATTTCTTAACAATTGAAACGGAGTGGCTCCATTTTAATTTCTTATCGGGGGAGGGTGTTTTCCCTCGATTGGTTTGAAATAGCCGGATGCGCATCGGATCAGAATAAGCAAGTGGACTGACGGCCTCCGATTCGGTGAAGCGTCAAATGAGAAAGGCCGAGCGGGTGTTTTGGGGTAAGAAGGGCTGGCCGATGGGGTTTTTCAGCGCATACGAATCACGGCTAATGGACAGGCTACTCCGGATTCGATTACTCAGCTATTTGCGCGAGGGTCTCCATACCCCGGCGCAATATTCGACCCTTTGATGGAAGACAGTTCATTTTCATCGCCTTCCCCGTTAATCCCCAGTCTCACTGTGTATTTATAGCGAGGGTTTAGGAACTTATTCACGGGATGTCTTATCATGATGACACGGCTCTTCTTTTACCCCTGAAACCTGCGCACTCGGTACCCCTTGCACGTGGAACCCCGTTCTCGTTCTTCTTATTAATCCTCTCTTATGGACCCCGTTCCGCTCGGAGGCTTAATTAAAAGAATTAATTTTGGTAGCCCCTCTTGCCTCTCTCTCTCTTTCTCCTTGACGAAATATCGATGACGAAGGTATGTCGCAAATAACGGAATTGACTAACTTCGGGGATCCGTTGATATTAAAGCTTTGCCTGTACTTTATGAGGCTCTGTCTTGATGACCCTCGTTTTATGTATCCACGCACGTAGTCTTACAGAAAGACCTGGTAACGCTGCTCTTTTCTTTTTCTAGGATAAACCTCTCGGTATCGAAATCCATAAGGTTTTTAATAGGAAAAAAAGTATTTTGACAGGAGACAAAAAGCAAGATGACAAGGCCCAAGAAAAAGCGAGGAATCACGTAAAATGCTATTTCTGGGCCTGGTTTATAATGTAAAATGCTCTTCTGGGGCCTATTTTCATAAATATTTGATTGTGATAAATCAAGGTGTGAGTCTTCAGAAACGCGGAACTTTTTGTTAAGCCACACCGTTCGCATCGTCCTCGGGCTGGCCGTGAATGTTTATTTCACAGATAGAAACAAAAAACGCGACCGGAGAGGGGTGGTTGCTCGCTTAGCTATGTTTCGAGGTTGCTGGAGGCGTAAGAGGCCTAAGGAAACAGTTTTGTTGAATCTTATTGACTCTTAGGCCTCTTACGCACTGGCAACCAGGTTTCCAGCAACCTCAAGACATAACTAGAATAGTTGTCGTTTACTCATCTGGTTGCCCAACGGTTGCCACAACCAAGTGCGTAGACGATACTTATTCTACTTATTTCTCGAGGTTATTGGTAACATGGTGTCGAGCAACCAGTTGCCAGTGCGTAAGAGGCTTTAGGGTTAGGAAAGTAGTCTTTGTGAATCTTATGGAAATAGTCTCGTTGATCTTAGGGTTAGAAGGTGTAGTGTTTGTTGAATCTTAGGATTAGGGAAATAGTTTTGTTGAATTCTTAGGGCTAGAGAAAAAGTCTTTTTGAATGATAGTGTTAGGTCTTGTTGAATCTTAGGGTTACGGAGTGTTTTTTTTTTATTCTTGAAGCTAGGGAAGTAGTCTTTGTTAATCTTGGGATTAGTGTTTGAATATCAATGTAGAATCTTATGGTTACGAAAGTAGTTTTGTTGAATTTTAGGTACGAGAGTAGGCTTATTGAATCTTATGGTTGATGTTAAAGTAGTCATCGTTGAATCTTATGGTTAGGGAACTAGATTTGCTGAATCGTAGGGTTACAAAAGTAGTCTCGTTGAATCTTAGGGTTAGGGAAGTGATTTTGTTGAATCTTAGGGTTATGCAGGTAGTCTTGTTGATTCTTCGGGCTAGGGAAAGTGTCTTTTTTGATTCTTATGGTTAGTGTTAGAGTAGTCAATGAATCTTATGTTTAGGGAAGTAGTTTTCTTGATTCTTAGAGCTACGGAAGTTGGTGTTTGTTTAGTGTTAGGATTAGTATCAGAGTTGTCATCGTTTTATCTTATGATTAGGGAATTAGTTTTGTTGAGTCTTAGGATTACGAAAGTGGTCTTGTTGAATCTTAAGATTACGGAGATATTTCGATTCAACAAAGACTACTTCCCTGAACCTAAGAATCTTAAGGGAAGTCGTGTTTGTTGAATCTTAACGTTAGGAAAGTAGTCTTATTGATTTTTAGAACTAGAGAAAGTAGTAGTGTTCAATCTTGTATGAGAAGTATCTTGTTGAAAAGTCAGGGGAGTAGTCTTCATTGAATCCTATAGTTACGGAAGTAGTCTTGTTGAAAATTGGTTGTTGGGGAAGTATGTTGTAATCAGCTGATTTGTAAGGATTTGCTGCTCAATCGAAGAAGATTGTACGACGTTAGAAAATGTAACTATTAATAATAGATATAATAGTAGTAGTGTCATAATAATAATCTGTAGAAGTCATTTTCGATGGTTAGTTGGTATCTTTTGTTAGAACTGAAGTAATGTTGGCATCGAAGAGGTTGACCTCCTATCATCGGCCCCCCTCGTGCACTTGCTATCTGCGCTATTGATCTGGAGTGTTCCATTAGGCACCCCCTCTTGGTTTGGAAATAGATCACGTGGCGGCGCCACCAGAAACCGAGGACGAGGAAGTCGTCTGCGGAGGTTTATTTAAAGCGTCGGACCCATGTTTGTAAGCGGCCGTCGCAGTGATGACCGGCAATTGTATGACACAATGTCGCAGTTAGGCTTCGCGCGTAATGGTAAATGACGCTCGTCTTGTACTGGGTTCTCTCCTGAAGTCGCCAGGAATGTCTGTAGATGATGATGATGATTGTTATTGGCAGGTGGAAATCGCAGTGGAGGGAAGGGCCTTGCCACTTTTCTGACTGGACTCGAAACGCGCCTCCTGGGGATAAGGGGATGAGCTCTTTGGGGATCAGAGATCATCGTCGGGGTCCTTGGTTGACACTCGCCACGTGCTTTGGAATGAAGTGTTGAGCGAGTTTTGACTTCGTTGTCAACCTCAGAGACCCCCTCCTTTGAACCTTTTATATTTTGTGACGTTTGGAGGAAGGTAGACTGAAGACGACGTCATTGCACGTGACGGCGACTCTCTCTTCGCAGATCCCCCCTCCCCAACCGAAATGAATGTCAGAGTCGTATGTTCAGAAACGAAATACAGGGACGTCGGATGAAAATGGTCGACCATAAACTCAATAAGCAGCGCCATCATTGGGAAAGATGGGTCGGCCAGGTTTCGAATTTGAGCCATGGCGGCCATTTCCCTTTTATGGCTCCCCAGAGACAAAGGGGTCAAAAGCGGCGCTGCTAATGAACTTTTTCTCTTTTTCTGGGGGTAGGTAGGTAGGAAGGAAGGAGGCAGCGACAGCGGTGACGCCTATCGGCTGCGGGAGGGTGTGAGAGGCATATCAGTACTTTTCATCTGAAGGCCCTTGTCGGCCATTTATAACTGGCACTGTGTCATGGCAGCGACAGGAAATTGCGAGAGATTCATCAGACCAGAAAGTACGACGGGGTCTTTCTCACTCTCTCTTTCTCTCCCCCCCTTGTCTGTCTTTTGCCTTCACCCTCCTGCCATCCAACACACACCTTAATGGCTCGTCCTCGATGTTTGTCAACACAGCCTTATCACATCCACTCTGTCCTCTTGTACCCACCCAATTACCAAAAATATTAGCGAGAGAAAGGAAATAAGGACGCCTCTGGAAGGTGTGATAAGAGTAACGGAGTCTTTAACTACCAGGAATTAACGTATTGGCATACGATAGTGAGTTTTTGTTTATGTGTATCCTACAGTCTGTAAAGAATGCCTTCCTGTTTAGAGCCCTTAAATCCATATTATGGATATTGCTTTGAAATTCAGGACGCCCATCGAAAACAATGGTACAGGTCCTCATTTGCAAATCTAAGGCAATAGAAGTAGGCTTACCGATTTCTTTTGCATTCATGCGGGTGCTGTATGGGTCGCTCAACAGAGATCAGGGAGTTTCACAGTGGTACCATCATAGGATGCCATCTACGCAATAAATTTGTACGCTAATCATCTGTCATTCTGCAAATACCTGTTCGACTAGAAGTGACATCATTGTTAAGTGGAATCTCAATGATCTACCTCTATAAAGTACGGAACTTGTCCGATTTTTTAATTTCCACCGTCATCTTCAAAGTAGTCTCCTTGAGCATCTATGTATCGCTTCCAGCGATGTTCCCACTTCTGGAAGCATCCCTGGAAGTTCCTAGATTGGAGCATGTTTAACATCTGCTGCGATTCCACTTGGATCACTTCAATGATGTCAAATCGCCGCCCTTTTAACCGCAATTTCAATTTTCGGAAGCAGTAGAAATCGCAGGGTGCTAGGGAATAGCGGTCATGTTGTTTTTATTGAGGAAGCCCCTCATAGCGAGTGACATCTGCGCCGGAGCTTTGTCGTGATAGAGCAACCAGTCTTTCTTCTTCCACATCTCTGACTTTTTGCGCTTCACGTTTTCCCTCAATCGTCTCAAAACGTCCCGCATGACAGTCCCAGGCGATCACCAACATCGTGATCATTTTCAGAGTTGTGCTTGTTGACGGTCGACCAGAATGCTTGTCGTCTTCTACAGACTCCCGGCCGTCTTTGACACGCTTAAACCACTCAAATGTTTGGGTTTGGCCTAAAGCTTGTTCACCAAACGCCTCCATAAATAGTTTGTTTCAGCCGCAGTTTACTTCAGCTTTAATATCAAGAATCGCAACACGGCCAAGACAAAGAGTGACAAAAACAGTTTAAACTCAAACCCACGTGGACATAGAATGACACCGCTTGGCACAGTTACGGCTGAGACGTACCCCTAACACCGTCTGTCGGCAAAACTTCGTATCTCTTACGATTCGGTCAGAATAAAACAATTTCGGGAAATTTTGGGTGCAACCTCGTACTGTATAGACCAGATGCAACTCTTTAACTCCTACCCCAGTAACTCTGACCCCTGTGGGCCAATGAAAACCAAACTAACAAGGGAACCCCACATAGTCTAACCACTTTAACAATGGAGTCCTTGTATGGCTATGTATGCTGAATTTTTTTCGTTTTCGCGGTTTATTTTGAAAGAAACACAATTTCGCACTCTCTTATTTTGCAAGCATCTATAGTTGCTTCAGATGAGTAACATATTTTAATTTGGTGGAAATCTGTGACTTACATGTTCGAGGGATTCTCTTGTAAGTAGTGAAGTAGCACATGCCCATAGTAAGCTACATTCCAAGGGGGTGGCCGTTGCCTGGTTGTCTCGTCGGTTGGCTTGCCAATCGATGGAGTTCAGCAACTTCAGGCGCGGCCAGCTGCTGGTTGGGTGACGGCCAGGGCTTGAGGGCCACCGCTGGCGGGACAGCTATTTGGGGCGCGACTGTTGGGGGACTTTGGTCTGACCCATTTGCCGATTGAACATAGCTGGTTTTCCAGCAGTTGGTGACAGCCTCTGGTTCGTTTATCCCCAGCAGCTCTTCCATCATGAAACCCCCCGTGCTTCGGAGGGCACGTTAAGCCGTCGGTCCCGGCTGCTACTGTCATCTCGTAGCAGTCGTTATTTAATGGGATGGCGCAAAACTCCCTCGTAGGAGTAGGTGCCGCAGATTATCGCTTGCGATAATCTACCCTCTGTACTAGAAGCTACATTCCAATTTCAACCTCCTACGTCGACAAATGTAGAAAATATGAAGGGGACAGACGGACGTTGTAAAAACCAATTGATAGCACCATTCTTCCGCTGCTTAACAAAATGGATACAATTCTTTTAAAAGAGTGAAAACACTTTTCCACAAAAGTTAAATTTAATTTGAAATTTTTTGGAGTAGTATTGTTATTGTTTTTAAAGGATTTTTCATTCACATTTTCTCGTGATCCTTTCCATAAGAACAGAATTTTTACAAGATTTGTTTTAGTATTTAATTTTCAATTATTTTTTTCAATATTTCTATACACAGACTTATTGGTGTGCTAATTTCTTAGCGAGTGCATGGTGATTAAGTTCAAATAAACAAGGACTCCATACTTTAAGGTGATTGAATCAATTTTTGTAAATAGTCCACAACGTCTTCAAACACAAGGTAGCGCAGAAACAAGCAATCAAGACGTAGAAAACATGTTCCGGTGTTGGATGTAAGATAAGAAATCTGCTAAGTGCCCAATGCTATAAAACTCCTATTTGGCTTCGAAGAGCCATTTGGAGTTGTTAAGGGTTTTATTGTGGATTGCGTTTTGTTGAGAATAAGATAGGCATTGTCTTTTCTAAGGTTCGTAATCCTGTCTGAGTTAATTTTATATGTGGACATCGGTGGAAAAGTTAGTGTTATGTCCCTTGTAATGGGGTTTTGAATTTGCGCATGGTGCATCCAATGGAAACTTTTTCGCATGAATTGCAACGTAGCATGTACGAGGCTCATCCAGAAAGTAAAGATAAAGGGTATAGCCAAAGGGTAAATTGTGGTACGATGATTTCTACAGGATTATCTTTCACTTTCATTCGTTAGCTTGCTTTACTAATTCATATGGTGGCGCCACACTGCGTCGCGTGTGAGAAATAGTTGTTTGATATGGCGGCGCCCATTCAAAATCCTGCTGAATGCGAAGTCCGATTTCTAAACGCCAAACATGAGTCTCCAGCTGAAATCCACAGACAAATTGTTGCTGTTTAAGGAGGGGGATGGGGATGTTAACAAATGGGGTCTGCCTCCTCCATGACAATGCTCGACCCCATACGGCACGTGTCACCACAGAGTTGCTGAAAAGCTTCAAGAGGGAAGTTCTGGATCATCCACCGTATACTCGTAGTTCGGACCTCGCACCCAGCGATTTCCACGTGTTTCTTCACCCGAAGAACCATCTTGCTGGGAAACTGTTCGATGATGATAACGATGTGAAGCATGAAGTCAACGCTTGGTTCAAAAGACAGGCGGCATCCTTCTATGACACCGGAATACAAAAGCTTGTCCCCGGGCTCAAAAGTGCTTGGATAACGGTGGCAACTATATTGAAAAATGAGCTAGTATAAAAGTACTTGATAGTAATGAAGGCGTGTTATAAAAAATTTTTTTGGCCATGCCATGATGTGCCTCGTATACTCCTTTACCCTGGTTATGTGGGGAGTATATTTTATTATTAGGCAGCGTAAGTGTTGTATAAAATGTTTAGGCCTTGATTTTCTAATATTTGTAATTTTGTGAATGGGTTTGTTTATAGAGGTAAATTTTGTCCACTTAATCTCTTGTTGGGTGATATTTACTGTACTTTGTGGAGTAGTTAGTTTATGGTTAATTTTCTTTTTCAAAATTGCTTTGGAATTTGACATTGCATGATTTGACACTGCATGGTTGGACCTAGGCGTGTGCAAGAAGAGTTAATTTTAGGTCTTAGTGGGAGGCCTGTGCGGATGTAATATTTCAGCAGTTCAATTTAATATGTTTTTATGGCGTTTTTTTGTTTTAAATAGCTATAAAAAAACCGTTCAGTGACCCCAGGTCTTCCCTTTGCCTCCTTAAAAGCAAAGGGTATTCTTTGATACTTTGGAAAACAAACGGGATCAGAGGATGGGAGACATTAAAATTAATGGCCCCGTGGAGCAAGGCAGATTTCTGTGTGCGCGTGGAGGTCTGTGTATTTGTGTGCGTGTCCGTCGGTCGGTAGGTCTCGGCAGGGGCGAGAGAGTAATTGACGGTGGCGGCGTCCGGCGTTCTGATCTCTGGCTCGAGGAGAAGGTCTCGGCCCCAGGCTCTTGTCACTTTTCCCAATCCCTGCATTGACATCCATTATAGACTTCCAATGGAAAAGGAGGGGGTTTTGGAAAGGCAATACTGGAGAGGGAGACACGAACGGGGGGTAGGGGATTTGCATTGCTGATTTTTCTTTCTTTCTTTCTCTCTCTCTCTCATTCCACCAGAAACGCAGCTCCTTTTGGCAATTTCAACGTCGGGACGACGGGGTTGGGGGTTTACCCCGGGATTTTGCGAGTTCCTGTCGCCCGTGTCAATCAGTCACCCGGGCGCCATGATGAATTCGTGCCCGAAAATCCACGGCTTAGTATCGGTTTCAAAACTCCAATATCCGGGGCCGGTATTAAACACGTGTTGTCTTGGCAGGTTATTATGAAGGCGTGCAGATAGGGAGCCTATAAACGCCGCGGGGGACGATCTCGCACCGCCGACCGAAAACTCATAAATCTTTCACGGAAACAGCAGCCTCGGCGAGCTTTAGGAGGAACAAAAAAAAAAAAAGACGAAACTCCATTCCTACCCCTCCCTCTCCCTACCCCCTCCTCCAGGGTTCCGTATTAAATGGGAAGCCGTTTTTCGAGAGATATTTTACAATTCATGAAGATAGTAAAGGAACGCTGCTGTTATCACCACGTTGGCGGAGACGAAATAATATTATGGGAGTAGTGAGACAAGGGTAGGGAAATGTATTTATTATGATGGTGGGGGTAGCGAGCTGGATGTGTAATAGACTGAGAGAGAAAACGAATGAAAAGTCAGGAAAGATTTTTTTTTTGCGTGTGTGGGGGTTCGCGCGCAGTAATCGCGGAAGTTGTATCGCACTTTCTCTGGCGGTCATCCGGAAGTTGGCACGGTTGTAACTTTGGAATATTTTATTTTTTTATGGTTGGTCTCTGAAATGGGTGTCATGAAGTTGAAGGGGATGACAGGATATAAAAGAGAGAGAGAAGGGAGATTAGCTCATTTGCATCGATTTTTGTTTTGGGTTTGGGGAAAAGGCGATTGAGTGTGCGCTTTCGCGTCTTACGTACATGAACATACTTTGGATGATTGTTTGAAACCAGACACCTGTGTCTAATATCTAGCGGTGGTACCCTTTGCCGTAATGAGAGTCCGCCTACTTCAAAGCTTCATGACGCGTTTTCTATGCCTCTTAAGCGTTCGCATTCGTTTTATTGGATTAAGGTCGGGGCTTTTAGCTGGCTGATCCAGAACTCGTATGTGGTCAGATGCATTATGCTATTTTTAGACAAACGGTTCTACAAGAACTCCCACCAAGAACCAGATATCATTGGATGGGGGGGGGGGGGGTTCTGAAATCTTGATCCATAACAAAGAAGCTTAATTTAGAACAATTAAGTAAAGGGGTCAGCAAATATTTTAGTTTCTGCGGGCCTACTTTTGTACTCAAGGATACTTAACTAGATAGGCCTGCTTAAATAACAAGCAATAAGCAAGTTTTCACAAGGTTAATGAACCGTATGGAAGCCCGCGAGCCATAGTTTGGCGATCCCTGGTTTATGCCATTGCAAGATCAGAAAGTGTTTTAGATGAATCGACATCTGAGTGGTGTTGGGCCAACCGTCTTGGACGGCGTTGGATATATTTGGTTCCTTCAATAGCAACCCGCAGGCGAAGACCAACTGTGAGAAAGGAAACAAGCCAGATCATCATCGCCAAACTTCAACCTAGTTCCAGCATTTGCATTGGCAGCTGCTTTCCTGAGGGTCCTGAATAAGGATCAACGTAAACTGATGATCTAGAGGGAGTCTGCCTAGATTAACAGTTGAGAAAATTAAATTTTAGAATCGGACTTTGCCTGAAACCAAATTTTATACGTCTAGAGCTCAAGCGGAAGTTGTCGTTAAGCCAACGACTTCCGGTTTAGATGGTAATCCGAGGGGGACAAAAATACGGTAAAGCCGGATAAATGGTGCTTCTGGTACCATTGCAACCAACGCGCCATCACATACTTAAAAACTGAGAGGTAGCAATATGATCTACTTCCTGTAACCAATTTCTTAAAATGAAATTAGCAGTGGTTCTCAGAGGGCGCTACAAGACTTTAGTGTTTGAGGTTCGTTTTTACTTTCTTTAGTCACCTTTTCCGCAGCCGACGAGACGGCCATGGTCCTTTAATTTTCTGGTCTGTGCATTCCATTATTGGTCTGCTATATTTCTTGTTGAATCGATTTATGACTTTGTTACGTCTTCAGCAACAAATATGTTTTGTAACTTTATGTTCCTCACTTAGCCCGTATTCACTACGACGAGCTGCGAGTCCAGCATAGAAGTTTTTAAGGCTGGATCTTTTGCATTGCCTGTATACTGTTTAATGCTAAATTTCTCTTTAAGTACACAGGAAGACGCGCTGAGGGATTGGCTTGACTCCTCCCTCCTCCTCAAAAGCGCAACCGTTTTGACCACGTGATCTCTTTTTCCCGCCTTGACGTTTTGAGTGTTGAGATTTTCGTTTCTTCATTTTGTGAGTGATGTCGAGCAGGGGTACTTTTTCCCCAGCTTCTTTTTTTTTGTTAAGGAAATGCCAAAAGTATTTTATCTTTGTTTTAAACGTGACTTGTGGTACTTCGTACGATTTTTCTCCAAAGAGGTTTTTTTTTTTTTTTTTTACCCCTCCCTCTCACTCTGTCTTATTCTTTTTTCATTTTCTCTTTACTTTCTCCTCTCTCTCTGAACCGTAATCCAATTCACGTTTCATTTCAACCAATTTCGCCGGCATGGCAGTAATTTTCTCTCAACTTTTCTCTTTTCTTTCTCGTCTCTCTCTCTCTCTCTCTCTCTCCCTCTCGCTTGTCCTTGCGCAGGCTCTACTCCCCAACTTTCCCTCTCTTTTCTTGTGTCTCTTGGGTGCCTGCAATTCGCCATTTGGACGCATCCACGTAAGGAATCAATTGAGGCAAAATCAAACACTCCATTCCCGGCCGCATTGGTCACCAGCTGTTTCTCCTCCATTATTCATTGGCCCAACGAGGAGGAGGTAGCGAAATCGTAGCCGACTCTGCTGCTGCTGCTGATGTAGGGGAAGGTTGCTAAGGGAAAACAAGGAGTAGGGGGTTAGGGGGTAGAGAGAGAGGACTGGAAAGGTGGAATGGGATCCGGAGAAATTAGGTGGGAAGATGCACCGTCCTCGCGGGAATCGTAGTCAAGTTCTGGCGAAGGTCAGTCGCTTCCTGTTATCGGCTGATCATCATGATGATGATGATGATGATGATGGTGGTGGTGGTGGTGATGAAAAGAGGGGAGATGGATATGTATTCTTCTTTATATTTATTATAATATTAATTCCTGTATTTGTGTTGAACTGGGAACGCAATGGAAGAGCCCATTATTGAACAGAGATAATAGCGTAATAAATTCAGAGATTGAACGCAGCAGGGTTGGGAAATAGCTTCCGAGAAAATTAAGGAAAGCTACATTAGACTTTTACTTACTAACAATCTGAATTCTATTACATTTTTAAAAAATTTATTTATTTATTTATTTATAAAAATTTCTTTTCCGGTTAATTTCTACTTCCTTGACTTCCATTACTTTCGCTTAAAGCGTGACGGGTGGAAACTGAGCGCAATCTGCTTCTCGTTTTGCTTACGCGAAATGTTGAACACAGAGAAAGGAGAGAAAGTGTGTGTAGGGGGAAATGGGAATATAAATGCAAGGGGTCCCAAAATGGAGAGGGAAGAGAGTGGGGGTAGAGGGAATTTTTCTCTTTCTGATTGACTTGACTTAATGGCGGCGGCGGCGGTTGGTCATCGGGAGGCGAACAATCGATCTCGTTGTTTTTGAATGGAACTCGTCAACCGTACTTAATAACCCCCCCCCCCCTACCCTAAATAGGATAGGTGGGGAAGAAGAGGAGAAGTAGCAGCAGTAACTCTGTATTTTATTCGCAGGTTATTTCCTATTCACTTTTTTTTTTTCCAGATTTTTGAAATGAACGGGGGAGAGATTCGGTCATTTCCATTGGTAATGTCGAAATCAGCCGATCGCGCTCCTTTTTTTTCTCTTCTTCCCTCTGCTGATTTATTATTGTCCAGGATCCCAGGGTCCATAAGTTTGAAATGTCGATAAGCTTTTGGATTTAAATCTTTTTTTCGCTTTGATGGTCAATTTTTGTCGAATAGCGCCACTCGAAATTGGAGTGGGCGTTGGAATGTGGAAGTTATGCTAAAAGTAAGTTGGGTGTAATAGGGTGTCGGGCCAATTTTTTTTTTCTTTGCAACTATCACAGCCTCTGCAAGCCAAGAAGGACTCGCACAAGCTTCTGGAAGGTTAGAGCTACAATTTTGTATAGCAATTCGTCATTTAGACCAGCTGTCAACTCGGACACTCCAGTTGGCATAAAAATTGACGTTCTAACTCGTCCCATAAGTGAGGTTTGAATAGTCCGACGGGCATTCAAGTTCTTCCATTTCATCGAACCATCCAGCTACAGATCTTGATTGTGGATAGGGAGTACAATCAAGATCTCCCCGTCCGACGTTTTTGGTTCATGTTACAAACAGTTGAAACATTCGTAAACAGTTGAAACATATACAGTTGTGCATGAGTTCTTTGTAGCCAGAGAAGCAACATAAGTCCCATGAACATAGGGTCACAAACGCTTCCTTCTGGAGATACAACCGTGCGACGTTGTCCTATACGCCAACTGAACACAGTTATGTTGTATGCCGATAATCGAGACTTTTTTATGTGGGGCCACTTGAAAACCCTTGTCTATTCCATCCCCGTATCAGATGTTGATACTCTTCGCCAGCGGATCGTGGACAATTGCGATGTCATCCGTAACACAGCCGGGATTTGCCAGTCAATGCAACGACGTGGAATCTGAGCTAGTTTCGAGCATGTACTTTAGCACGTCTGGACTGTTCTGTTACTGTACAAGCCGGAAACAAACCTAGTTTGTAACGCTGAACGGATATGATGTGACAATTGCGCCACCTAATGTAGGACAACGTCGCAATGTTATATCTCCAGAAGGAAGCGTTTGTGACCCTGTGTTCATGGAGCATATATTGCTTCTCTGGCTACAAGGATCTCATGCTGTAAGTTTGTACAGACCGTTCAGATACACCCTGTATATCAAATTTGGTGCACTACTGTTAATATCGATGGTTGTGGCTCATTGTCAGCTTCAGTGGGAGGAATTCTGTCTCTCAATAATGATCCGTTTATGTCATCAAATATGCTGTCTGCTTCGAACTGAGCAGTTGGAAGTATTGGCGCATTCGTATCGGGCACTCTGAGAGGCTCAATCGAGAACGTTGACGCTCAGCATCGGACATCCGAGTCTTCCTGGATTCCCCATCTCTTGATCTTTTTTTTTTTTCTCTTGACGTTTTCTATAATTCTTCTGGTAATTATTATGCAATTTTTGCGAATTTTCACATTTCGAAGGCCGATATCCGAGACATCATTAAATATTAAGTTTTCATTTTTAGCTATTTTTATAAAGCCCAAAAAGACAAAATAAATGACAGTATCTAAAAAGTCGTACTTGTACAACGGAAGTCAGAGCTAGATTACGTTAATGTCCGCCGATGACGTTAGCACAAAATGTACATGTCTGTAATAGCTTTCATTTTATTAAATTTTTCGTGATCAAGCACTTGTGGGTAATGTCATTGTAAAGTGGAATCATCAAAGGTTAACAACTGTGAAACAGTGCACTAGTAGACCTCATCAGGTCATTGACGAAGATTGGCGAGTGCCGCAAAGCACTGTCCGGGATCATCCAGTTTGATTTTGCTGCCAAAATTCGGACAAGATCACGAACCTATTAGCAATAGTCCTACAGGGACTGTGGAAACAGATGAACGACCAACGTTCAACGGAGACTAAAGTGGTGCAAAGTGTTTCGCGACTGGACGCCAGAGCAATGGAAATTTGTTGTTTGGAGCGTTGAATGCGGACAAACTTTGGCAGTCTGGTGATCGCACATGGGTATGGAGGATACCTGGCAATCGCTACACCCCTGAGAGTATTGTGCCAAATGTCGAATTTGGTGGTGGTTAAGGGGCTGTTTCTCTAGAAATGGCCTAATTTTGGCAGCAGAAGCAAACTGGATGATCCCGGACAGTGATCTGCGGCACTAGTCGATCTTTGCCAATGATTTGATGAGGTCTACCAGTGCACTGTTTCACAATTGTTGACCCTTGACGATTCCACACTACAATGACAGTACCCATAATGGTGGACTTGGGTAGGTTTAACAGATCTCTACGTACTGAGTTCTACAGTATTTACTGTATGAAACCGACTTTTGTTGATAACTGACCTTGATTGGTGACAAGGGTCCCATTGACATCATCACCAGAACTTACCATTTTTAAAAGGTGCCCTAATATGTTGGAAAGTAGTGTTATGAAGATATTGATAATTTTTATTTTTCTGCGATATGAGCGGTTATAGGGTCCTGGAAGAGACCTGATGGCATATGTCACGTGACCTTTTGGTTGGTATTAAAGTTTATTTTAATAGAATCGTCTACTAAATGGAATCTCAAGCACTTTGCTTGCTGTTTCTAGGCTTAGGGTGTAGATGCGGCTATCTAGTTGGCGTTAACGCATCAGCATCAGGAGGGTGAGTCGGGGGTAGAATGAGGGGAGTTGGGAGTTGAGGGTAGAGTGATTTTGAGCAGTCAGTCGAGTAGGGGGTAGTGGTGATGATCAATGTGGGCGAGCCTAGTCGATCGGTGATCATCATAATCACCGCTGATCAGTTGGGAGGAGACCTGGGTGCTGGCGAAGTACATAGGGGGAATGTTAACACACATACACTCACTCCGAGTCAACTGCTCAACCCCTACTTGGTGGAACCTTTTTTTTTTTCTTTCACTTTTTTTTTTCATATCTCTTTTAGGAAGTGAGGGGTAGGTGAGTTGTTTTTTTTTGTGAGGGTTTTGATGTCGGCGCTAAGAAGACATTTGTCATGTCAAGTTTAATCTCCATTAAGTGGGATCAGCGCCAACAATTTGGGATGTTCACCACTTCTCATTAGGCTTAAGGTTCTCACACTTTTTTGCGCGTGTATGTGTGCGTCTCTTTTTTTGCCTTAATCTTCATCTCCCTGTTAATCTGCTGTCGTTTCATCCACAGAGAGACAGGAGCCTGGAATTTAATTAGACGCCCCTGGAAATAATAAAGGAAAGTCAATGGAGGCGAATAGGCCTAATTTTTAGGCCTATTTTTGCGAGCGATTTTAATTTTCAAAGTACCCCCCTTCTTTTGGACACCTGATTGACGATGCGCTTCTCGCTTAATAGGGTCGAGAGAAGGCCACCCAGGACGAGTATTTAATGAACCCAGGTCATATAAGTGAGGCAGCAGCGACCTTTATTGTCTTTGTTTATTATTAGGCCTAAAGGCGAGGCATGTTTTCGCTGTGGCGAGGATTTGCCCCCAAGTTCGGCGTATGCCATGACCTGATGACAGTAGCTCGCTCTCTTAAGTAGGTAGGGCTTTCGTGTGCCGTTGACGTGGCGCATGCGCAAAAGAGTTTTTTATTTTTGTGCGTGACCCCGACCCGTTGGCAACAATCGTCGGGGAGGGGGGCCCGGAATGCCTAAGTAGGAGTTGGGGGTCGGCGGCTCTCGTTTCACATTCAGCGCCACGAAGCACGTTTTGGAGGACTCGGCTTCATCTTCCTTTCACCTTTTTTGAGGGTGATCTTCATGCAAGGACCTTTTGGCGCGCGCGCGTGTGTGCATTATCCTTTTCTTTTTTTTTTTTTTTTTTTTTTGTTTTGGGAGAAGAGTGCAACAAACAAGGGGTTAGGACGAAAACGAGGAGAATTGAATTCCCGCATTCGAAGCTCCTGGCTCGGCCTCTCTTCCTTCCGGCATTCCAGACAAAATGGCGGCTTAAGAGCGCGTGGGCGTGTTTTTTTATTCTTTGGTTTCTTTATAGGCCTGCTTCCTTTTAAGATCCTTTTGCCAGTTAGCATTCTCGGTTTGTTTTCTGGAGGTCAGGAGTCACGGCACCTGCTGGATATTTAACAGGGAGAGATCTCGACTTAAAGCGCATTCGCTATAAGCACTATAAGTCTGGCAGTGGAATTTCTATTGAATTCTAACAATGGGTAACTGCTTTGATTGATGTGATCGGACGTCCAGATTATCAGGCTTTTCGATAAGTTCTGCATACGGAACAATCCAACAAGAAGCTGTTGTTGATGAAGGTAATGGGACAACAAAGAAAGTAAATTGAAATGGTGGAATGGTACCCTTTCGGCGAGGGGCAACACCCATAGAGAAAGCTTGCTCACGGAAACGTCATGCATTGTTAAAACGTCATAAATAGTCATCTTTAATCGTATTTCTACAAATAATAAGCTCTAAATTATGAAGTATAATGATGTAACAATGTATGTAGTTTCCATGGGCAGGCTTTCTTTTAGGTGGTGTTAGGAGGGGGTTCAGATAAATCTTAATAACTCAAAAATGGCTCATTAGAACCAAACATTTCATATACAAAAATTATGCGTCTCAATGAGTGGAGTACGTACACCCCATTCCAAAAGCGTTTTCGCATAGGTGAAATGATGTTCGGCGTCCTTGCAATACATCAAGCCACTAAAACTAAACCAGTAAAATTAATGCAATTCGAACTGATTAATTTCACTGGTTTTATGTTTTGAAAAGAGGCCAAACATTATTCACCTAAGTGAAAACGCTTTTGGAATGAACGGTACACGTCGAAGTTATTGAATTTGTTCGCTGGTAAGATTGAAAAGAAATTTTAACTTTCTGTTGCAAGGGAGGTTCATTAATAAATCCAAAATTGCTCATCATAGCCAAACAGTTTATTTACAGATATTTTCCTCTCAATGAGATGAGTCCATGCATATCGATATATTGATTTTGGTGTGCTAGCATGAATGCCACATCTATTTCTTTAATTTTAGAAAAAAAATTAATATCTCTTAAAAGGCTTAACCAATTATCAGCAAGTCCTTGGGTTTTTGTATTTGTACAGGGTGATTACAAAAGGACTTGACACTTTTAAAAATTTATTACATCAAAGCTATTGAGAATATAGACACACCACATACGGATTCTTAAAGAAAAACTCTTGAAGTTTATTGT
>JAHWFO010029543.1:1593430-1676793 GCA_023313115.1 Rhysida immarginata
TGTTGAAGGACGAATGGAGTTTTATTTATTTTTTAATTAATATATTTTATCACAACTACTACTCTTATAAAATAAATTAAAATTAAAATTAAAACCTGATGTTAAAATTGATTTGGTAGAAGGTGTCCCATTTTTTCATGAAAAGAAGAAAAAAAATTTGTCACAGCCAAACGATTCATTAGAATTTTTTTTTGTCTCAATGATGAGAGGATGATAAATAATAAATATATACTGGAGAAGAACCTCCAAACATCAGGTAATATTATTTGAAAAATGGAAGGAAAAGTTCTGCGACCTGGATTCGAACTAGGAACCTCGAGTGTCATATGTTCAACGCCTCTACCAATTGGGCCATCGCAGATACCCGTACAGCCATGCTGTCACAAGGTGTCTTAAAGCTTGAAGACAACCATGTTGTCAAGGTTGAAAGCCCAATGGGAGGCGAGCACCTTGACAACATGATTGTCTTTCAGACACCTTGTGACAGCATGGCCGCGAGCGTCTGGATGGCCTAATTGGTAGAGGCGTCTAGCATATGACACTCGAGGTTCCTGGTTCGAATCCAGGTCGCAGAATTTTTTCTTCCATTTTTTTATTTTCAATAATATCATTGAGAGGAGCCAAAAATCGTGGATTTCCCTTACATTCGGAGGTGAATTTAGTTACCCCCCCCCCCCCAACCTTGCTAAACTTGTTAAATTTCAAAAAGATCCACAGTGGTTATTTAACATCTCGACATCGAAAATGTAAAACAGCAATAAAAATATATATAGCCAGCCCACTCCCACACAATTTTTGTTACACTCTGTATTCCCCCCCCCCCCCCCCCTCACTTCCTTCTTCGCCGACGGCAGATCAAGTGGGGTGAAGATGGAAATATTTCAGAAGAGAATAATAAAAAAAGACATCACAAAATAATTGATACGAGGCCTTTCGGTCATTTTATTTTCAAAGACCTTCCTCAGGTATAAAAAATCTTTTTGAAAGTTATAACTGAAAATCTTCTCTCAGTAAAAGATAAGAATATAAGTTTAAATACATTGTTGAGAGGTATTATTTCAACAATAAACTTTCTCTATGGAAATATTTCGTTTACCCATTGCCGAATGCGAACGCGACCTTAGGAATTTGGTGGCCATGGAGCTGGAGATCGCGTCTAAAGTCAGTCAAAGGGGGTACGAATGACGTCACGAAAGGACTTGAGCCTAATGTCGATTGAATGGGTGTTTAGGTTTCGAAAATGTTCGATGGCGTTTGATTCGATTGCGTTTCGGTCGACTTGCTTCTTTGGTGATTCAGGTTTTGTTGGGGGGTAGGTACTGGTTGTAGGGGGTTAGTGGTAGATAGCTGGAGGGGGGGGGGGCTTTTTTTCTTCTTTTTTTTTGAAGGGCCTGGGGGTTCATTAGGAGGCTGGACAATTCACTTTGCCTTTTCTCTCCTTCAATCGTCTCTCTCGGCCAATTGGACGCTAATGACGTGCACGTGATGCTGAAGTCAGCAAAGTTCATTTTGAAACTGGAAAACAAGGGACTGGTGGGTGGGGGGTACGGAAATGAAAAGTTTCAAAATGGAATTAACAGGGTTGTATTAGGACTGTAGAGATAGAGTAGGTTAGTGATTTGATGTTGTTTACTTTGTGGGATGAGGTTTGGGCGTTAGGCTTAACTGCTGGGCACTCCAGTGGGGCTGGGAAGCTTTGATTATTATTGCTGTTGTTGTTGCTGCTGCTGCTATACAAGGAGTATAAGAACTCGAGTTATAATCTCGATTGTTTCTTTTGATTGTTGTATCGCACGTGCGCGTCAGTGGCCCCTTTTGTTGCCCCTTTTTTTTTCTCTCTTATTGTTCTGTTAATGATGTTGGCACTGTGAACCCGTCGAATGCCTTTTCTCTTTTTTTTTGTCTTAGGCGAAAAGGGGTCGATGGACTGTATGGCTTTCTTCGTGGAGCCCCCCCCCCCCCCTCTCCTGAGCTAATGGTGGTCACTCTGTGAACCGGGAGCGATTAATTGTTGCTCTCCGCCCAATGGGTGCTCTGAGTTGGGAAGCTGTCAGGAAATAAGCTCGACTCGAAATCCCCTGTTTTATTGCTTCTCTCTAGAGATTAAAGACCCGATGCACAATCCAATTAAGGTAGTGGGAGAAGTGAGTAGGTAGTAGTTGTGGTGGTGGTAGTAGTAGAAGTAGTAGTACTGCTGAGGCAGCGCCACCTAAAGAGAGCTTGCGCACGCACATATACACAGCTCCTTCTCCTCATCCACACTTTTTGCTTTTTTTTTTTCTTTTATCTTTTCCCACCGTCCTACCCCACCTTCGTGGACCCCCTCTCCAGTTGGATGGAGACCTTACCCCTGCTTACTCACTTCTCTTTTGGGGCCTTCCATTAACCCCGCCGGTGTTGTAGTGGCGCTCTCCTCAGTGCCCTCACCCGTCATCATCCGTCAACAAGAGTTGGGCAGTTCGCTTCCTGTTTCATAGGCTGGCCGATGTAGACAAATGTATTCGTGAAGTAGTTAATTGAAAAGAATTTTTAACGTGGGCTCTATAAAGGGGTCCTCCAATGTGCGGACCTTAAGAAGTAAATTTTTTAAAAAAATAATCAAAAAATCCAGGATTTGAACCTGGGACTCTGTTGTTTGGAACGCTCGATTCCAGCAACAACTCGGAACATATGGTTGTCACGAACTTGCGGGGGCTTATTATTTGGGGGTGGTGTCACGCGCTTTTTAATGATCTGATTAATGTGCTGGGATGAGAGGAGATGGAGGGATGATGACGCTGATGATGACGGGGACTGAAATGGGATCCGTGTTGTGTGGACGACAGACTGGGGGCAGGGAAAGGGGATCAAGCGAACTTGATTGTCTTGGAATGAATCCATCAGGCCCACTAGATCCGCTGGAAATTGAGGGGGTCCTCGGGCGCTTTTTATATTGTGAGAAGCGGTCTGGACAGGACGGCCACTCGACCTTTGCTGGAAAGAGAACGCCGAGTCATACTCACATGCTGAACCCCCCGACATACTCAAAGAGAAACCCCTCTCCGGAATCACGCCCTGTGTCGACAGTTTTTGATGAATGACTGAAGGACACTTTTGGAAAGCTCTTTAATACCCCCCTCTCCCGTATTGAGTTGTCATTTTTATCCTTTCGATTGGGTTTGTATCCCTCTGGGTAAAGGATTTACATAAGAGGTGTCCTATTAGTAAAGAGACAATGCCTGATGAAAGAATTCCCTTCATGCCTGCCTGTTTTAGCCAACTGTTGTTTAAGCCTATTTTTAAGTATGTCACTTCAACAACATTACAGGCATCGTATCAAGGCAGATAAAAGAAAGTGAAAACTGATTTTGAAGAGCTGTGGATGCTTAAGGAATAGAAGAGAGGAGGCAATACTTGTCCACAAGAAAGGTTTATTCAGCGTAGCATTAATGTACGTCTTACGTAAGCTCTATTACTGGCCACGTTTGGTGAGAAGTTGTGATAAGTAAATTATGAGTTCTCGTCCTGCCAAATTGCCAAATCCATTCTCTCTATGGTATGAGGCAGTGCAAAGCCCTCGTAGATAGGAACCACGTGGGTCACACCATCACCTATATCGAGGATGATACCTGTTGTCCTATCTGATGCATACAAGCATAACAAGGCTTGAATGCCCACTTTCGAACATTATTTCAGTCATCTTTTCTCTGTTCTTTTTCGGGTTCATTGGAGGTTCTGTTAACAGTACAGGATGCTCTTCGGTGCAATTTCCAGTTCCTTGTAAAAGGTATGGTGCCATATTTTTGCCATATCATCCCAGTTGGTTATAATGCCATGCTCGATTGGGTATTTAATATCATCGCCCACGTAGGTCTGGTGTTCAGTGCCTTTTAAAATTGCTCCTTCATTACAAAGGGGACGCCCGACTACAGAAGGAAAAACGGGTCGAGGTACTTCATCTCTGGCAAATCCAGCTTTACATATCGCGGATCCATTGTCCACTACCAAAGGTAGTTTCCACTGATCGCTCATCGTAGTTCGTTATAGATCGATCATCTAAATTATCAATCAGAGTGGGTTATTTAGCTGTGAAACTTTTGAGACAAAAAAAAGTGTTCATTTAAATATCTTTAAATCCGGGATCTAAATCCGGGACCTAAAGGAGATCATCGGCAGCCTGCATATCAGCGACGATGAACAAGTGCTTAAGTAAACTTGGAAGCTATGTGGAAAAGTAGTTAAAGGTACATAGAATCTGGTAAAGAAAAAAATTTTGAAAATATATCTAGTATTTTTCTTTTTATTGAAAAACGGACCTTACTTTCGAATAACCCTCGTATAAAGTAATTATACAGGTGACAAGAAATAACGGAGACAATATTTTTCTTCATAGACAATATAATAATAATAAACCATTAAGGAATGACATAACCAAGTACCGAAAGGTTAAACTAAACCATTCGCGGAACCATATTTTAAACCGCCCTATGTTAATATTGTAAGTTTCTAATGGACCATAATGATCCATTAACCTTCGAACCAATTCGGATTATCATTAATCTTACGTTATATTCATTCATGACACATCATTCCAAGTTGTTTGATAATTTACATGCCATATTTTAGCATCGAAAGTTCCAATGAACCATAATAGTTCCTCTAAACCAGGTGCCTTGGAACCAATTTGGATTATCATTAATTTTACGTTATATTCATTCATGACACATCATCCCAATTTGTTTATTACATGCCATATCTTATCATTGAAAATTTTTGAGGATGTCATAAGGGTACTATTAGAGCACGTGTCATTGTTTCGATTTCAACCATTTTCAAAATGGTTCATTCATGGAAAATACTAATAAATAGTAATTTATATCCGCTTCTATCTCGTCATTACGATTTGTTTGATATATTACTTAATATATCTCTCCATTGAAAATTGCTAGGTGGGATCATAAAGGTACCATTTGTGCACGTGCTATTGAACAGATTTAGATAATATTTGTGATTGATTCGTGCCATGTACCATGTTCATCGACTGACGAAAATAATAATGAATAACCGCATTTATCTCGTCATTACGATTTGATTGATATATTACTCAATATATCTTCCCATTGAAAATTGCTAGGCGGGAAAATAGAGGTACCATTTGTGCACGTACCAATGGACCGATTTAGATAATATTTGTAACTGGTTTGTGCCATGAACCATATTCATCGACTGACGAAAACAGATTTTGAAAATCTTTCATAGCCTCGGAGGAGTTAGTTACAGACAGACAGACAGACAGACACGTTTCCCCACACTGATAGCATAAAGCACCTTTCGGTACTTAATAATCTACAGGATGTTCAGATATTTTTAAAGTGGCTGCTTCTGCTTTAATGCAGAGCTTCAAACGCCTAGTGAAACAGCTCTTCCACTAACAAACGGCCCTATTCCCAATGCAGGGCAAAGATTGCTTTAGTGACTCCACACTTGGGTAGAGCATAGCACAGGCCCTGGCCTCCAAAAACGACCATATGCTGTATTCTATCGGACTGAAATCTGGAGAACAGGATGGGCATTCTTGAGAATGTAATGACTCCTAGCGAGGCAAGACATTACTGAAGGAGGCAATGTCTCGGAAACTTACTGGAAATAACATGTCGAGAAGTATTGCTGATAGCCAAAATGGACAGTGCTGGAAGCGTCTTGAACATGATTTACAAAGGTAGCTGGCCTGACACGCTTCAACGGACAATGCCATTGAGTCACCTACTATCTTAGGGCGAGGAGACTTAGGGGTCGTTTTAGCCACTAAAGATGTCCTAGGAGGGCAGTTCTTCTATGTCAAGATCCAGAAATGTGATTGTATACAAGTCCCAAAAATGCTGGGAGATCTACAAAGAGGACCGTTGGCCTACAACGGGACCCGTGACGTTCTGATGGACATGTCCTGATTGCAAGCATGTTTAATGAACTCTGTTAAAGGTGTGATAGTTTAATTTAGTGTCTTTACTATCGAAACACCTCTTAGGAGTAAGAGAGGTTTACTGTAGAAGCCTGGTGGGCGGTGGGATTTTGAATTGTCTCGCGCATCTGAAACAGCTTTTCCCGCCGCTGCCCTGGCCGTCTTCCCGGATAGTCGTCATTAGAAACCTAGTCTGCGATGTCGGTAATTGAAGCCCTGATTGGCTAAATGGAAAGCGGTTAATGAGATTCTCGAAGGTTTCTATCTGTGGCGATCGCCATTTTATCCCCCACCCCACGGCTGGCTATCCCCGGACGCATTTTGCTTTAATGGTTCTGGATGAATGGAGCATCCTGCTCAGGAAATGATTTGAAATTGATTTAGAGCAGCAGCACGACGGTGTTTCATTTTCCAAGATTTAATCGCTTCGCAATTGGAAGTGACGGCTCGGTCACGCGTTGTTGGCGCGCGCGTCTTCTTCTTATTCTTTACCCCCCACCCCCCTCCTTCCACTTTTGTAAATGAGCCCAATTGAAGGCGTTAATGGGGTAATGGAAAGAAATCATAAATCACTGTTCTCGCAGCAAACGGGATATCCACCAGCTCAATTGGCTTTCAACCCTTTCACTCGACTGCTCTCTTAATTGAACCTCAGTTGATCACCACCACCACCACCACAGTCTTCTCCGTTTCTCTTTCTCTAATGATGATCTTTTCTTCTTCTTTTCTCTTCCTCCTATGTATGAATAATATCCTGGGCCCGTGAATTGTCCGCTTCCCTCACGTGTGTTTATTGGGCAGACAGGATGCTGCACGCCCACGCTTTCCTCATAATGGTCTCCCCGCTCAGATTGAACGACCGCTGCTCGGAGAAACACGCTGCCTTTTCATAGGCTTTCTTCTGAATAAATAGTTTATTGGCCCCTAACTTCATCTATTTTTCTCTCCTGTTATATTAAGGAGGAGTTCCTGTCTTAACTTATAAAAAGAGGATAGATGAGGTATTTGACTTCTTCTTGGAACTGGACGGGTTGAAAGTTCCATGTGTTTTGTTTTTTTTTCTCTGCTGATTTCGTAGTTTCTAATTTTTCATCTCTACAAAAATTATTTCAAAATTAAATTTTCCATTAACCATTTGGTCCGGAACTACGAAGAAAATATTAATGCATTTACAAGTTACCTGCAATAATATTGTACCAAACATCAGTCTATCACAAACTTCTGCAATATTATAAACTTTTCTATTTTTCTTGATAATATGACTAAAGGAAAATTGATAGAACTATCTCGAGCGTGATATTCCATTAAAGCTAGTTGATACATTATCTGAGTTATAATATGATGTTATAAATTTCACATATATGGAGTTTTCGCTTCCCGTTTTGCTTTGTGGTTACGGCGATGATTAGGCTTGTGGAGTTGGATAGGTTTAGCGAAAAAACTGGGATGGGAAGAAATTCAATTTCAAATATTTTATAAACATCACAAAGTTCGTTACTAAATCCTCTATTTCTGTTTGCCCGCACTTTTTTAAGGTGCGGGGCGTATGATATATGAAATGAATGATGTCTTTCATCGCTGATAACGGATATCACATCCAAATTTCTGTATGAACACTAGTTCCCGAGATATCGGCCAAAAACCGAATTTACGAAATATGCAGCCATTGAACACATTTAGTCATTCACAGTTTTACATTTAACATTCCTCAGAAGATTTTTTAGCCTGAGTGCGTTATCGTAATGATAGCCTGAGCACTATCTTCTGGTTTTTAAATTGCTTACTTTCCATTTATTCTTTTGTTTATAATATGCATATACACTGAGTGAGCATTTATTATGACCACCTAGTCAGTATCTCGTTGGGCCACCTTTTGCCTTTAATACTGCGGTGATTCTTCGTGGCATTGATTCCACGAGATGTTGGAAGGTGGTGGGAGGAATCTGACACCATGTATGATGGATAGCACTGTCTAGTTGTGCTGGATTGTACGGTGGTGGATCCAGCCGTCTGATGGTTCGTTCGACTTCGTCCCACAAATGCTTAATTGGAGTGAAATATGAGGATGTGGGGGCCACCGAAGTAAGGTAAAGTCCCCCTCATGTTCCTGGAACCACTCCTGCACAATACGAGCTCTGTGGCATGGCACATTGTCTTGCTGGAAGTAGCCATCTCCATTGGGGTACGCCATCAACATGACAGGGTGGACTTGATCAGCGACGATATGGAGGCATGCTGTGCCATCCAGACGTTGTTCAAAACATATTAACGTACCCAACGCATGCCAGGAAAACATTCCCCAGAGCATAACACTGCCCGCACCGGCCTGAAGGATTGTACTCATGATGTAACTGGAATCGTGACTCGTCAGACCACATGATTTGTTTCCACTGCTCGATAGTCCAGTACTTGTGCTCCTGAGCGAATTGGAGTCGTTTCCGCTTGTTGGCTGCAGTCAGTAGATGTGTGCGGACAGGTCTTCGGCTTCCGTATCCCATGCGATGCAGTGTGCGGCGGACAGTGCATTCAGAGACCGTTTTGGAGGACCCCTGATTAAGGTCAGCAGTGGTATGATTTTGTACTTGCCCTTCTGTTATCCTTTACCAGTCATGACAGTCTCCGTTCTGTCCGATCATCAACCATCCGCGGGCGGCCACAACGCGAACGTTTAGACCCCGTCTGCCGGCTAACCGTCCAGTGTTTAAATACTTTAACGACGGCTGCTCTTGAGCACCCCACGAATGCTGCTGTATAGCTGATACACGCTTCATAGCTCCGAGCACCTACAATCATCCCAAGGTTGTTAAATCGCGTCGTTTACCCATAGCTGAAGAAAGGAACACGTCTACTGTTGTCGACGACATTCAGCTTCCCTTTTTATACTTGTCCGGCCCGCTAGCAACATTGTGGCGACGTCCGTGCGCGCATTTGCATAAACATGTCAGGTGGTCATAATAATATGCTCACTCAGTGTAGAGTCGAGCCTCAGTTCCTGGACTGAGAAAAAAAAATCGTTAAAGTGAAGCTTCCTTCAAAAACATCCAAATAAGGAAAAATAATGGTCACCGAAATTTTTGATATACTGTATAAGTAAAATGAAAAAGTATATTCTTCTACTATGAAGTCATCTTTCAGCAAAAACTAAAACTGAATTTGAAAATTTTTAATTAATAGGAATGTTAACGAAATAGATACAATAATAGATTTTTGATTGTTTTTACTTATTTTATTTTACTTTTAGCTGCAGAAAAAAAAGAACACATCTTGTTAAGCATTTCAAAGCAGACAGTGACTCAGGCAAACAAATAACAATAAGTACAGAAATCAAATCCAAGATAAGTGTACATGATGAATGTACATTAGAAAAGAGATTAACATAGCTACACATAAAATAGTCTTCGTTTACATAGCTACAGGAAGTAATTTTGAAACTTCAATGTTCTAATCGCCATGTGCGCGATGGGCATGTCCATCAGTTTGTATTTATTCATAGCAATTTAGTGTTTATATAACTTATTTCAGAACTGATTGGTTAGGCTGTTATATCGTATTTCGTGTTAAAATACAGGGTGTCCATAAAAGGTTTGACACATTTTATCTGAACACAAAATTTAGGATTCGAACCCGCCAGCCGAGGGAACCATATCATGGAAGTCCGATTTTTGACTTTCTCAAAAACTGAATTCGGCGCCCTCCTATTGTCGGATTCAAGTATAACTTTGCAAAAAGTTATGTAGGTCAGCGTAAAAGCATGACACGGTTCTTAAACAAGGGGTCCTTAGGAAGAAGTCGATGGCGACTTATTGAAGTGTGTTGTTATGAATTGAGCAAGTCGTTATTGACGCTGTTGACTCGAGTAACCATTCCTCGATGATGATTATACGTGACAAGGATAATATGTGCGCTGCCTATGCAGTCTCTTTGATTTCATTCTGTTCTTCCTAAAACTTAAAAGTGTAATTGCCATCTCTAAGCTGCATCTTAAGGTCTCGCGAATTTTTTTTTTTTTCTTAGTAACGCGAACGCTGTGATATATAGGAAGTAATCGTTGAACTCGTCGGGTCCTATTTCCTCGCGTTAATGGTCGTCCGATGAGGTGGGGTGATGTCCGTCCCGGAGGCTCTGCAAGGTTGGCTGCCCCGTGGCCGAAATGTCCCGAGTGAGTCACCCCTCCCTCCTCCGTCGTCGTCGTCATTCATGTGATTAAACAATGTGTCGCTCTCAATTGCCACCTCCGAACAGCGACATTAATTGATTTATTTGCTGCTCAAGGAGCTGTCACTCTGGCTTTTGATCTATGGCTTTCTGCTCCTCTCGGGCGTCTTCGTTGTCTTTTTATAGCCTCGTCATTAGATTAGCTGCTGGTTGGGTTTATTTAAAAAAAATTGGCGTTGATAAGCATGACGATAGCGGAGTTTTGAAATACTCCACAAATGAACGCTTTATGGAAGCTCGTTGTCTTTGTGACTCATGAAGTGTTCGCGGAATGATGTGTTTGAAGGCGTTGTTGTGATTTTGAATTGAGGAGCCACTCTGTATCGGAAGTTCGTAGAAAAATATTTTTAAAAAAATAAATAACAGAATTCCTTGTGTAATTGCGCAGAATTTTAGATTTTGTTGTATCCTGTTGTCTCAAGTGTTCAAGAACACGATCATTATTTAACTGACACGATTTAACGAGTTGATGTTTTTAATATTAGTTTATTATACTCAGGGCCGTACCCAGGCGGGAGGGTGCTGAGGGGGCTGCAAGGGGGGCGCCCATGTCAACTAAATCTGTTACATAAGGGACCCCCCCCCCACAAGCAGGACTGGGCTAGCCCCCTTCAACCCCCCCCCCCGAAAAAAAATTCTGGGACGGCCCTGATTATAAGATATATAGACAATTTTTACAAAAAACTACGATAATTAATATCTCTGTATGCAATGGTCTACAGAGCGTTGAGTACGTTACAACTAAACGATTTTCATATGCAAATTCTCCAGCCACGTGGTTGACAGGGCTACGCGGTCGTGAGGAGTTATAAAGGGGATATCGCTTCATCGTTCTTATCGTTGTACAAACGCTAGATGCGAGAATGCCGCCAAAACTCGATAGATATTAGGAAGGATATATAAATGCATTTTACGACGCGAAGTGATCCTATTCCATGATTATAAATCAATGCAAATCCAAAGGTCTCACCATTTCGAAGGCAGGAATCTGTAACATACTAAATAAAAAAAAACAAAAACGGAATACCAGCAACGTTGGACGAACCTGGACCCTCGAGACAACGACTTATCCAAGTAGAATTACCGGAGGTTGTAGCCAAAGTCAAGCGTCTCATCTCTGCACAAAATCCCAAAACTCAAAGGGCTGTCGCAAAATAAGGTAGGGGTATCACAGTCGACGGTACGCAACATAATCCACAAAAATCTCCGATTAGTTAAGCGTCCGAATCCCGGTATAATGCTGCGAGTCATACGTCCAAGTCAACGGTCGCCCATTTGCGAACACTGGAACAGGAGACGGGCATACATTCAATTCCATTTGAAGACAAACCCGTGAAATTTCCGGACGCATCCCCCATGGATTATTGCGGCTCTGGACTGCTGATTTGCGCTCCTGCAAGTAGACGACCCCGTACATTGCACGGTCTATGGAAAGCCTGTGAAGAGGGGTGGGCACAGATCGACCCGAATTCTCTGCAGCGAAGTTCTTATTGAATGGAAACTGCGATGCAGAGCCATAGTTGACACCGTGGGCACCAGATAGAACATCACCGAACTTATGACGCTTGCAAATCGTTTAGTTGTAACGTACTCAACCCTATGTACATATTCAGGATGTTTACGTACTCTGTGTATAAACTTTTAGGGGTGGTAGAGGACGTTATTTGTTTCTTCTCATAATATTGTTTCTCTCGTTAATGTATTTCCATAAAAAACTAAGAAATTAGAAAACTTGATACTGATGTTGTCATGTTTATTAATAACCAAATACTATATCTCAGTAAACAAATCAAATCCACAGAGTACAGAAGGAGATGGAGCCAGAAACTGTGGACACAGATTAACAAGAACAACAGGAAAACATTATTCCACATCAAAGATTTATTGCAACGTTAAGCAGCCAAGCTGCCTTCCTCAGCGTATACAGAACTCCTCTGGTCTGATCAAGTTCTTGTATACGCTGAGGAAGGCAGCTTGGCTGCCGAAATGCGCATACGTTGCAATAAACCTTTGATGTGGAATAGTGTTTTCCGGTTGTTCTTGTTAAATCAAATCCATTAAATTAAATAATAAATGATATTATAACTGGAGATAAGCCTACCAAGCATCAGGTAAAGATTTTTTCTATCGAAAAAGGAAAGGAAAAATTCTGCGACCTGGGTTCGAACCAGGAAATTCGGCTGTTATGGTAGAGGCGTCGGCCATGACAGCCGAGGTTCCTGGTTCGAACCCAGGTCGCAGAATATTTCCTTCCATTTTTCGATAGAAAAATCTTTAAATCAAATCCGCTTTACCACAACTAGAAAAAAAAATAAATAAATAGTTGTGGAAAAGCGGAATTGATTTGTTTACTGAGATGTTATTGATATCCACAGTTTATAAGGTAATTAGATGCTTTATCTCATTGGTTGGCAAATACATCATGCATGTAGAGCCCGAAACCCTTTAGATTTCTTCTTCTGGAGACATATGAAGAATGTGATGTATGATACTCCTGTGGATTCGATAGAGGAGCTGGTAGCGCGAATTGTGGCTGGTAGTGACCATGTAAATGACACTGCCGGGTTTTTTGGGCGTGTTTGAAATTCAATGACAAGACGCTATGAAGCATGCCAAATAATAGGCAAACAATTCGAACACCTTTTGTTAAATTAAATAATAAATGATATTATAACTGGAGATAAGCCTACCAAGCATCAGGTAAAGATTTTTTTTTCTATCGAAAAATGGCAGGAAAAATTCTACGACCTGGGTTTGAACCAGGAACCTCGGCTGTCATGGACGATATCATCATATATATATAAGGGGTCGTTCAAGAAATACGTCATGCTGTTTTTGGCATTTTTAAACCCCCGTCCCCCCATGACACATTTTCCATACCCCCTCCTCCTTTTAAGACGGCTCTACCAGTTGGGCTATCGCAGACACCGGGACTTTTTTTTCGATAGAAAAATCTTCATCGTTTGTTATTTTGCAAACCTGTAGTATTAGCATTATGGCCATCAGTATCAGGTTTTCTGGAAATACTGTACATTAACAAGAAAGACCAGATTATGAGGAAGTCGCAGACAACTGTTGTATCTGTGACCTTTGACAATTTTTATGTATCAAGGATTCATTTGCGATCCCCAGTTTATTGGCAAAATACACGTATATTCACAGTAAGGTTCTTTGCCACCCCTAAAAGTTTGTACACAGAGTTCGTAAACACCCTGTATAGCATTGGGATGGAGAATATTAAGCATTATTGTAAGCAGCTGAACTTTTAAGCTCAAATAGTGAATGTAATCTAATACAAAATAATTAATAACAAGAAAGAACGAAAAGAATTTTATAAAATAAAAACTCAAATGTACATTTCGGAGCTCTTGGTCTCCTTCTGTACTTGTTGTTTCTCACTGATGAAGGAAACGGAGCTCCGAAATGTACATTTGAGCTTTTATTCTATAAAATCTTTTTTTTTGTGGAATACTGGTTTATTTTCTTCTTTTATTGTTATCGTGGTGTCCACAGTTTTGCCTGTTTATAAATTTTATTACAAAATAATTAAATTGACTTTTTAATAGTAATCGTCTAATTCATTGAAATAATGAAGAACTGTTCAAATTTCACCTGTAAAAAGGAACAGCTTCGTATTAGCAGTAAGCAAAAGTGGTTTTGATAGACGAACACGTTCATTTATTTGTGTTTTCCTTTGTTGGAATGCGTGAGGTATGCGGACGATTGAAACCCGCAACTCGTTCCTGTTTGAATGGAAAAGCCGATGGCTTTGTCGAGTCAATGGGAGGAAAAGCAAATGGCGAAGGGTTTTGGACTGTAAAAGAGAGAGAGAGAGAGAGAGAGAGAGAGAGAGAGAGAGAAAGAAAGAAGGAAACCCCTATTCCCCAAAAGTAAGTGGAGCAGCCAACCAACGAACGGAACTCATTTCGATGCGCCCGGGCACCGATTGGCAAAAAGGAGGAGGAGGAGGCGCACATGCATTCCGATGGCCTCCTTAATATTCTGGGCGCTCGGCGGACTGCTGCACGAACAGGCCTTCCTTCTTTTTTATCTCTTATGTCTATGGATGTGGAGGGGGGGAGGCGGATATATGAATATAGATGTTAAGGTGGGCGTGTGTTGATATACAAGACGGAGCCGATAGCATTGATTTGTGTCGGTGTGTTGCGCTTACTCAAACAGGTGAAGCCCCTACGTTGCTGTGACGATGCTGCTCTTTATTAATTCGTGTTGACAAAGGCCTATAAACATGTTATGGGTTGCCGAGCAAAGGTTTTCATTAGAAAGGTTACAATAATAAGAAGTAGAAAAATGAGAGTGAGTCAGTTTCCTTTTGTCACGATCGAATGCGTCACAGTTTTTGTTATTAAAATTGCGGGTTTTAAAACGTACAACCTGGGTATATGTATATTTAGGTGTACATACGATTTCGCCTTATTTCGGAACATGTGTTTCCAGTTCGTACTTCTTTTATTCTGCCTCCTGTTCTCGTTTTGGGGGCAGGGGTGGGGGGGGGGGGGCTCTGTTTTGCCTTCCAATTAAGTGATTACTGGAATTATTCCTCCATCTCCCCCTCCCCTTTGCTCCTTGTGGAGTCGTCATTTAGTGGGTCCGCCGGGAGAAGGCCGAAAATTGCATGTTAACTGCGGTGGATGTTGCTGTAATTGATTGCAGCAGCCTTAAATGGGCTTTAATTTAAGCCTAATTATTCGCCACTCATGACTGGCGTGTCAATGAAGGTGAGATTTGCGCTCCTCTTGGGAGGAAGAGGATGATGATGATGATGATGGTGCCGCCATGTTTTTTTTTATCCTTTCTTTCTTCTTCTCGTCCTTGTATAGCTGGGGAAGTTTTGAATTTTTTTGCTTTATGAAAAGGGGTTTCGAACTTTATGTTGAAGAAAAGATTTGGTGATTCTAGCTGCGTGCATATTTGCATAGGGACTGCGATTGGGAGGATAGGACTACGTGATGGTTGGCGTTGACAGATAGCTACGCACATGGAAATAGGAAGAGAAGTTTTGATA
This sequence comes from Rhysida immarginata, assembly GCA_023313115.1. NCBI lineage: Eukaryota > Metazoa > Arthropoda > Chilopoda > Scolopendromorpha > Scolopendridae > Rhysida > Rhysida immarginata. Next base: position 1,608,610 of record JAHWFO010029543.1, read on the forward strand.
ATTAAATTTAATTGATTTCGTATCGATAAAGCTCATAACTGGATGCAGATTTTTATATAATTATTATTGGTTTGGAAAAGCAAACTCGAATCAAGTCCGGAAGCCAAGTCCCAGAGGCGGACCTAAGAGAGGGCCAAGTCCAAGGGGCTCAAATGCAAGAAAGGGAAAAATTACGTGCTCGTGGGAGGGTTAAAGTTTGGGTGTAGGAAATTCCTTACTATGTTACAAGTTTGACTATTATTATTGTTGTTTGGGGAAACCAAACGCGGATCAAGTCCGGAGGCCAAGTCCCAGAGCCGGACCCAAGAGAGGGCCAAGCCCAGGGGACTCGTATGTAAATGTAAGGAAAGGGGAAAAATACGCGCTTGTGGGAGTATTGACGTTTGGCTGTATGAATTTCCTTACTATGATTTTATTATTATTATTATTATTATTATTATTATTATTATTATTTTAGTTCATTCCCGTTTAGAAAAATAAATTCCTTCTTTATTTGAATTTAACAAAACTCAAATATTGTTTTTAGTATTGTCATCCGTTAAGGAAATATTGTTGAATCAGATCATTGTTGAGTTAGTTCATTGTTGCCACACACAAGGAGAGAGGTACAAATTTTTTTTAAAATAATTTTTATGAAAAATAGGAAAGAAAATGCTTCGGCCTGGACTCGAACCAGGAACCTTCATCTCATGCAAAGCCAACTACAATATTGTAGAAAGACAGGCCGGGGCACTGAAAAGTCACATGACCAAAGTAGATCGAACAACAATCCAATCGTCATTGTTTCCAACAAACGAAAAGTCACTAATTATTGAAATGCAAGATGGAAATAATGAAGGTTAGATTGTTGCTCGATCGACTTTGGTCATGTGACTTTTTAGTGCCCCGGCCTGTCTTTTTCGTAGGCTACGAGCTCATGCGAGGCCAACGAGATGAACAAGGCCTGGAAGCGAAAAAGTCACCTGACCAACAGGGTGCTAGCAACAATCCAACCTTCATTGTTTCCAACAAAAGGAAAAAAACACTGATCGTTAACATCCAAGATGGAGACAATGAAGGTTGGATTATTGCTAAGCACCCAGTTGGTCAGGTGACTTTTTCGCTTCCAGGCCTTATCTCGTTGGCCTCGGAGCTCATGCTACTGACGCGCTAACCGCAGACACGAAAGCATTACGCTAAGCATTACATTTGTTTTTGGCTTGTTAAAAGAGGGTTTACATTAGGCCTATACGCCATACATCAGATGTTTAATTATACGCCCTACCATGGCCTACGGACTAGGTAACTGCTCTAACCAAGCCCAAAAAACATGGCTAATGCTTTCATGTCTAAAGTGGCGCAATTGCGAGAGTTACATTGTTAATAGACCTATCTTGGTCAGGTGACTTTTCAGTGCCGGAGTCTGTCTTTCTCGTTAGCCTCGGCGCAATTGGTTATCGCGTCAGCGGCATGAGCTGAAGTGAAAGTTCCTGGTTCGAATCCAGGCTGTGGAATTTTCTTACCTATTTTCCATTAAAAAATTAACATTTGAGGTATGGCGTTAATTAAAAACCCTCATGGACACATCTTGAGATTATTTTCTTAAATAATAGATGAAATTTAAGTTTAGAGTTTGAAAAAAAACAAACAAACACGTAAATATGGATTCAGATTCAAGAAAAATATCACATAACATGGTATCAGTGATGATGATAACTTAAAAATTATAAAAACAGAAAAAAAATACGTCTAAATTTGAACTGGCGATCTCAGACCTATCGCGGATAGACATTTACTTGTATAGGGTGTATCAAAAATACGTTTACCAACTTTAAATGGATTCCTCACACCAAAACACGAAATATAATCTATATAAAGATATAAGAGATTATAAATGGAAACTGGAGATGATACGTCAATCATAATGAAATGATATTATCAGAAAAAATGATTTGCCTCTATCAATTAGACCATCGTGAACACTGTACAGCAAGCCTCTCACCAGGAGTTCTTAAAGACTACCAAGATGGAGGCGCAATGATAGGATGGGAACCCAGTTTGCAGATCGGGAATTCCTCCTATCCAGGTCGTGGAATTTTTCTTCCACTTTTTCTGATAATATCATGTAAAGACATGACCGAATATCGTTAGATGTTAAGGTATTAATGTTCAACGCGGTTTGAGGTAGAACCCATCAAAGGAAGTTTGTGACCAGCTAGATGGCTCTGTGTTGGGGAGAACCAGTACCATAACCCTGCACGTTCCCCCGAACTCAGTCCTTTGGACTTTTACCTGTGAGGGCTACCTAAAACAGTTGGTTTATGTAGCCACATTACTAATCCAGAGACGCTTCATCGACGTGTCATGGAAGCCTGCGAAACCATTCCTCACCGTCTGGGGGTATTTGAACAGGTGCGACAGTCAGTGATCCGGAGAGTGCGTGCATATGTAGAAGCATGCGGAGGACATTTTGAACATTTGTTAGGAGTTTCTGAAATGAGGTATAACGTAAGCTTCCATTAATACCTCAAAAAGTAAGGATTTGCTTGTGTTGGTGTGAAGAACCCGCCTTCAAGCCTATAAATGTATTTTTGATAAACATATAAACAAAGATTCTGGGGCATTACTTTCTGAGCAACCCTGGTGTTTGAATGGTTGAATCGCTTTCTGAGCAAATAAGCATTCGTGTAAATGAGAGAAGGGCAGAGGAAACTGAATACCAAATTGTTGTGACTGTCGAAGAGAAGTGTGACTTTGGTTTCCATAATATACGGAAGAATCTGAAATACGGATAGACGGGCTCTCTAATTAACGTGTATCTTATTGACCTTTTGGTGGAACCTATGGTGTTAAGCGTTATACGATCTCTCTCTCGCTTTGGAAGGTTCCCTTAAGTTGGAGCCGAAGACGTTCGGAGTAAATAATTAGAAGCAGAAGGAGAAAGTTAATAGAAAAGGAAAGTTAAAAGGAAGGAGGAGGAGGTGCTCCTCACTTTGGAACGACAGAAGGTTCCAGTTTTGGAAAGAGATAAGGTCGGTCGTCTGGGGGGGGGGGGGTTAGGGGTAGGAAGATGGCGACGCTATTTAGTATGGGGCACGTGCGAGCCGAGTAATCAGGCGTTCGGTGTAAAGAGAGGGGGTAGGATGGAACGCTTATCTTAATGCTCTTTCAACCCAGTCGAGGACGTCGCACGAATCGGCGATGACATCCCACTGGCCTTCATCGATCTGCCCGCTCTTCTCCTCTTTCTTCCTGAGCTTCCTTAAAGGAGACTTTTCTCGGGGTTACATTGTTGATGAGTAGTGGGTTTTGTGTTATTGAATAGGCCTAATGTTTCGTGGGTCAGCTTTTGAGCTGATATTTTTTATGGAACTGTTTAATGGAGTAATAATAATAATAATTATAATAGTTTTATTATTAGCCCCAGCACGTGACTTATTTTAATCTGGACCCCTCCGTATTGGTGTTAGTTTTTCAGTTGTGGGTTTTCTTAGAGAAAAGCGGCGTCCTGGTTCCTTTGTTCTTGTTGTTGTTGTCTTCCCCCTTCTCAGGCTCCTTTTCCTTTTCGTGGAGAAGGAGGAAGGCTGGGTGGCGGGATCTGTTGTTGGCGCGCATGCGTCTTCAGGCGCAATCGTTTCCTCCGCCTGGTTGGTCGCCTGCCGTCCGACAGGCCCCTCCTCGTGGGCACGTGGCCAATGTGACGCTGGCGTTGTCTAGGCGACGCCGACGCTCTGCTTGCCGAGAGGTGGGGAAAAGGGAGAGCCGGGACGACAGGTGACAAGTGACGTCACCGGCGTTCTCACCTGCCTCTTCTCTCCTCCCTTTTTTTGCCTCCGCCCACCGGTGAGATGGGCCGCGCCTCCTTTTGGCTCGCCAGGCTTGTTCTCCGACTTCCGGCGCTACTGTGAAACGGAATACATGGCCGCTCGCAGTGTTGTAGAGATAGATACCTGTGAGGGGGATCATGAGTGCTTAGGTGTGAGTTTATTATAAAAATTTGCTATATTGTATCTACAACTATCTTCAAAAATAAAATAGCATATTTGTCACTATTGCAAACGTTAAAAAGCACGTGTAGCGTTATTCCTTAGCTAAATCAATAATTTTATGTAATTACTTGTAAATGAAAATAAGTTGCTTAATTTACATTTCTGATTGATATGACTTTCAAATAACATCAAACAAATATTTAATATCAAGTAGTTCCTTTTTTTGCTTTCAAAACTGCTCGAATCCTGCCAGGTATTGATTTCCAGGACCAAATATCCACACTACCTGAGTAAACTTTGCCCAAACAAATTTCAGTCATTATTTCAGTTCATGTTTGGTTCCTGGGACCCTCTCACGTAACCTTTCCTTCGTATAGACTAGACATTTTCAATCGGATTGAGGCTGGCCGCCTTAAAACTGCAATGCTGCTTTTTCGAAACCATTTAGCTACAATCGCACTCGGCTTTGATGCTGAATCTTCATTCTGTTGAAGGGATCATATAATATTCTAAAATTTCTTCATATACGTCAGAATTCATAGTTCTGTTGACGAATTCATAGTTCGTCAAAATTCATAGTTCGAATTTTCGGAACGAACAGCATCGATGCATCTTCTAAACTTACTTACTTTACCTACTAAACTTTACCTAGACAGGAACTCTAGGGTGATTCAGTCAATTACGTACGATTCTAATGGTTTATTACTCAGGAACTAATAACTATAGGAATGTCATATAGATCTTACAATGCACATTAAACATTGGAATTTCACACCTCATGAACAACATGCTCGATGTGTGCTCCATTCATCTGTACAGCACGACGAAGCCTGAGGGTGAAGTTTTGCAGCACTGTCAACCAGTGCACAAGTTCGGTGATTGCCTGACGGACCTCTTCCATGATGCGGGGGCTGAACATCTTCTCCTTAAGGAACCCTCAGAGAAAGAAGTCACAGGGTTAAGGCCGGTTCCCACTATCCGCCGCAGAAAGCGGAACGGTTACGCCCAAGGGTCTCTTTGATCGCTTAGCGTTTTCTCTTAATGGACGCATAAAAAAAACTGACATAGTGTTTTAAGTCTTTGCAAATATACAAAAATGAACGAAGATACAAGCAAGCGCGTTGCTGTTTATTTGAAGATGTTCGCTAAGATTGCTACGCTCCAAAACGATGATTGTCAACGTCACACAAAATGCATTGATTTCATACCGTCGCGGTAAAATTGAATCCATCTCAACTCTAGGCGGTAGCGGTGTTTACGCCGCGTTATGACGTTAAATCCACTCTGCTTACGTCACGCGCAGTATTTCCGCCGCGGTTCCGCGCTAGGGGGACTGGTCGGTGGCCAGCTGAATCCGTCGTTGAAGAGGTTTGGGAAACGGTTGGAGATGACCTTGTTGTTGAATTGATCGGGGTTAGGTGTTGTGTCTCAGGCTTCGTAGTGTTGTACACATGGATGGAGCATCTTGTTCATGAGATGTGAAATTCCAACCTGTAATGTGTATATGACATTCCTATGTTTATTAGTTCCTGAGTAATAAACCATTAGAATCGTGCGTAATTGACTGAATCACCCTGTATTTATGAAACTGGTACCGAACTCTATAGGATTAATGTCCAGATTATGGGCCACAAGAGTTGCATGGTTCATCGCTTCGATTATTACCATACTGGACCACTGGTTCTGTTATCGTTTATAGATGCTGTTGTTAGCCTCACGGACCAGTAACAGCGCAGTCGTTGAAGATTCAATATGGGCTTGGACAAAAAAGATCAGGGCGTTATTGGTGAAGCTTTCAGACTGTCCTGGACCTGATGGCACCATTTCGAGCACAGTTTTTAGTCTGATGAACGATACGTCTACAATAACTAGCATATTACTAAAAAAGTGTTTAAAAAGTGTCCTGTGCACACACTAAATGACCGATTAGGAAAACTTGGTTCACCAACATGAAAATTCTTGGATCACTGCATTTTTTTTTGGAACTCTGCACCTGTCTCCCGTACTCTTCAGTCGGCGTGATACTGTTCTATAAGAAGCAGAGGCTCCGTTCTTATTCCTTACTTGTGCCAAGACTCGAGATGACGGGAAGCGATTCTTTTTTGACAATGTTTCGTAAGGCTCCGTCAATACGTGATATCGATTTTCGTTTTCTTCCGCATTTCTTACGTGCACCTTATTCCTTATATGGTTTTCAACCTCATCTATTTTCAGTACAAAGTGATACAAAGATCTGTGTAGGGAACAAATCCTGAAAATATCTCAATAATTTGAATATCCCATCATGATTTAGATAATTACACTGTGCAGGAGTCAATTATCTTTGGGAGTATTTGCAGCTGTGATAAATGATGTGTTAATTTTTGAATAGTTGTTGTATTAAAATAGTAACATCGATGTCAGTTATGCGAAAAGGAGGTATCCAGTATATAACCTGGTCTTTATGAAGAGCGTAATGCGAAAATGAGGATACGCGTTAAAGGGGGGTTTGATGATACTTTGCCGTTTTTTGGTCTCCTCCTAATTCCCATTTACATCCTGGGGATCTCCTCTCTCTCTCTTTAGTCCTTGTCTGTCTCTAGGTTGTTGACTGGAGGCGGCATAAGGTCGCCGAGGGAATTCCTTTTCTGCCCATCGATTGCGGGACTGGGAATTGGCCTTCCCCACAGGCCACGCGCTCATTTGAATGGGATCGCCCTGTCGTTTTTGACAAGGGAAATTGTTCTCCCATTTGCATGCGTGTCCGACAACGCAACGAGGGACGGGGGGGGGGGTATGTGTGAAGAGGCCCTGGAAACGTCTGCCTGGGTTAAAGGTCAGGGACTTTGGTCTGGAACGCGGGAGGGTAAATGTTTCCCGACCCCCTCCCTCCTCGCTAAAACGGACTGCGGTGTGGTGCTTGTGTTGACGGATCACGTCACACGCGTGCAGTCCTCCCTCACGGAATATTTTCGAGGCATTTGCGTTTCAGGCCACGCTCTCTCTCTTCTGCTGTCGTCACCGGCAACACGTTCCACGCTTACGAGCCCCCAGTCACGTGACGTTTGTGGGGTTTTCTTTCTCGCGCGTCAACTTGTTTTCACTCTGCGTCCAGGAATGTGGCTGCGTTGCACTTTGGGGCAAAGTTACGCAACGCCGTTTGCTCTCTATCCATGTGATGCTCTTGTAAGGCATGACCAGGTGCTTATGCTGGCAATTGGATAGCTCTAATATTGTTGAAAGACTAACTTAAAGAATGGTCTACGAGGATGTTATTAAATTATAAATGAAAACAGGAAGGACAATTCCATATCCTGGACTCGAATTAGGTACCTGCTCTAACCAGTTCAAAAGGCCATGTAGATAGCGTAATGTCCACATTGATTCCATCTAAGTATTGGATGCCTGCGAATATGGGACCCTTTTTTACGTACTGGACAGATTCTATCTACAGAAAAGTCTTTCTAATTTTGATAGCACTATATATTCGTGGTACCTGTTGGTGAGAAAGAAATTTAACATCCAGACCAAGCTTCTGGTCGCCTTGTTGATAAGTTCTTCATGACAAATTTGGTCAAAGGTTTTAAGGACACCGAGATAGTTATTTCCGCAGTACATATAACTGTAATTGCGTATGTGCTCAAATTTTCGACGAGCCTTCAAATTGTTCTTGTACTAGGTTCTTAGCACTGCATTGGTCTTGAAAGCTGGCCAGGATTATCTTCTATAGAATTTTGAGATAGACGAAAGCAAGGTTAGACGTTTTGTAACTCGCAGATCGTATGGTAGAAAACTGGACTCAGTAAACTTGTCCCACGCTCCGTAAGTATTTTGTCCAAATTACAGGTTGTCCAATATAAAACAGTACAATAGAAATTCCTCAAAGTGGCGCTTGCGTGCTGGGAATTTGCTATGAATCTGGTACTGTCTTCAGAGGGTATCAGTTGTTCGCTGCGGGCAGGGAATCGTTGAAGATGAGAGCTGTCGATCAGAGTTGCTGGCAGCTGTGCATTGTGGCCCAAGGAGGACATCATTATCATCATCGTGTTCCACGCTTATCAATCCAAGCATTTCCAAAGTGCTCTGTCCTGGGCTTTCTTTTTCCAGTTAACGTTTATTGATGGTATGGGGACTTCGTCGTGGTTTTGTAGCATTTTGGCGGTTACCGGTCGAAGATCGCTGTAATCCATCTGTTGTCCATCATATTTGAGATGGCATATCCGGTGTATGATGCGTGAACAACTTTCGTTTATCCTCGGATCTAGTTTGGTCCGATTTTTTGTACATCCTTGTATTATCATTTTATGGCAAAACACGAGATCAACGAGAGAGACAGGCCCTAAAACTCAAGTCACCTGACCAGATTAGTCCAAGTAGTAATGTATCCTTAATTGTTTCCATCTTGGATTTTAATAATCAGCATTTTTTCGTTTGTTGGAAACAATGAAGGTTACATTGTTGCTCGGACTAAGATGGTCAGGTGACTTTTGAGTTTCAGGGCCTGTCCAACACCACCTAGACAGAAGACCTGATAACGAAAATGTCATCATCATTAGTCGACCAAATTTAGGGCTTACGTTAATATTGAATACGTTGTGGTATTACGACTAAATGCATAATAATATTTTCTCATTTCCACAACTGGAAAGCAGAAACTTGCGTTCTTGACGAAAGGCTTAACGGTTTTGAAACTAGAATCCATATGTGGTTGTAAAAGTTTGCAAAGCTTTTCGAGAGCTCTTGCTCTCATCTTCAGGAAAATTGCATAATTTCCATTATTTTCAAAATTTTAATTATATGATTATTTCACTTTTTTCGTTTTAGTGATACCCAGTTCCTCATTGTGCATGGAAATTATGGAATTTGCCTGAAGATGAGCAGGAGCTCTCGAAAAGCTTTGCAAACATTCTCATTTGCTTTTTTGTCGACAATGGAACTTAAGCTTCATGACATTGGTGTTTTTACAACCACTGGTGGATTCCAGTTTCAAAAACGTTAAGCCTTTCGTTAAGAACGCAAGTTTCTGCTTTCAAGTTGTAGAAATGAGAAAAAATTATTATACATTTAGGGCTTATTATTGAAATCATAGAAATCGGATTAACAATGGTCGACTAAAGATGATGTAACAATGTATGACGTTTCCGTTATCAGGCCCAAGGAGGTTTAATGACAGGAGATGGCATGACGTCATAATCTTGAAGCCGAGGCCAACGACAGACAGGCCAAGGCACTCCAAATGAAGGATGGATTGTTGCCCGGACCCCGATGATCATGTGACTTTTGAGTGCCCTGGCCTGTCTCTCGTTGGCCTCGCTTGAAGCCTATTGTTGAGGCGTCGGCCATATCGGAAGACCCCAAGCCTGTATAGATTAACTATTTCATTAATAGAAATTTCATAAATTTCTTGCCATAAGAGACAAACAATCATGCCTTGTTGTTCAATTTTAGCGTATTAATGCAATATATCTAAACGTTGCTCATGTAGATAACAGCAAGGCTTTTTCTATACAGGTTGGAAAATCCCATGTTAAGAGTTTTGGACATTTTTTTCTCTGGCCGACAGAGCGGCGCTGAGAACACTGTAGTGGGGAGGAATTCAGTCTCTCACTATGGATTAGTATAGGTTTTCTACTTACCGACTAAACGTTTTCTCAAGTATTTAAAAATGAAAAATGAAAACTTACAGAGAGAACTAGAATTATCTATATAATAATTTAAAATGTCGATTTGTTGGATAACGGTTTAATTAAAGCCGTTTATATAAATTATTATCAATTTATTGTCATCGGCCGCGATAGCTTAATGGTTGCCTGATCACATCTGATGCCCGAGGACGCAGGTTCGATCCCGGCCGAGGACAACGAAGATTTTTTAGGGGAGAACTCTTGAGATCACGCACTTTCTTCGGAAGGGAAGTAAAGCCGTTGGTCCCGTGATAAATTTATTGTGACATTTCTCCAGAATATCAGAAAACGATGTTTAAAAATGATTAAATTAAAGTCCACTATTATTACATAAAATTTAAGCAATGGTTAGAAAAACTTACTACATAATATAAAAATTGCTTTTAATCATTGTTTAATGATAACGATTAAAATTAATTGTTTATTAAAATTTAAAATGTTGAGGTGCAAAATAAAATAGAAAAATCAATTAGATTGAAATTATTTCAGCGATTTCTATCACTAATCCTATAGGATGAATTAGAAATCTACCCACTACACTATCCTTTGCGCCATCTAGCGAGTAAAGAAAAATAGGACCAAACTTGGCTACAGTGACGTCACACAACTTTCCAACCTGTATAGAAAAAGCCTTGATAACAGCCATCCAGGGGTCTACCATTATGGCGGATATGGCTTCAACTCAACAATGAGCCAGTGAATAGGAGGGCGCCTCCTTTGTATTAATCCTCCTAGATCAGGCCTTGGGCAAAACAGCTATGACTTTACTCTGTTACCGCTAGATGGCGACACGGTTCAAATAGCGAAGAGGTTGTTCTTAAATGAAACAGACTGCTCTCCAACTGATCAGCATGTGAAACAGATAGACAGTTTTTCACCTTTTAGGTAAAACTAACGTCTTTTCACCCCTAATCTATTGGATGATTCCCTACTAATGAAGCAGCCTGTTGTTTGCAATTCCTGGCGTTGTTCCATATTTCGAACATGGTTGCACGTAATAGGAACGTGTATTAGCCGAAACACGCCAAGTCTTACACCTGAACGTTTTAGTTACATTTCATACCAAGGATATTCTCTGACGAGGGTGTTAACGTACACACGCAACTTACATATTTCAACATGTTAACATACTGCTCATGTTTTTCAGAATCCGATATGCTGCGTGGTGACAATTCCAGGGATACTTATCTAATAGAAATTATCGAGTCAAGTATCGGGAAACGGTGTCCAGCTTTCATCGCTGTCCGATATATAAGTTGGACCAAAATTTCATTGGCCCTGTGAGTGCCCAAACTAGACAGTTTCAAGGCCTTTTGTAAAATGAGGAAAGTGGATGGAAATGGTGATAATATAATGGACGAAAGCTTATTTGAAGGCCCAGGATGTTATTTTTTGAGAGGCTATGCTTAGAGGGGGTCATTACTGCGCTTTTATTATAATCCATAAAAATTTTGTTTGGCCATTAATCGAGCCGCCTTTATTGGCTCACTGCGCTCGGTAATGAATTTTCCTTTTTTTCTTCTGACGTACAAGTGCCACGCTTGTCATACTAGCCCGCAAAAAGTGAAAATATAAAAATGTTTTTTAATTGGCTTCCCCCGGGGGGGTGTCGGTTGAGAGTGATCGGGCCATATGCTAATTGAGGAGGAAAAAATGTGAGCGGTTGAGTACAGTTCAGCGAGGAAAAAAGAAAGAAATATGGAAGAACCTGTTTTTGAAAGTCCGCTCACCCCCGAGCTTGGAAGAGAGAGGCTGCCGCCAATTGCTTGACCGAGGCGTGTAGTGGGTTTGGAGTCGCTTGTGGGGCGATTGAAGGTCGTTGCCAATTACTCAGTGGCCAGTTTAGCATGATCGCTTACTCCGTATATCATTGAGTTATCTTTAGTTCTCAGTTCAGTTCGTTTCAGCATAGACTCTGATATGGGAAATATTCCGCCAATCACGATGAACCTTCCTTGCAACTTTATCCCCTAATGTACCGGATTTACTTCGAACTAGGTACCTGCCCCTATTATTGGGCTTCCGCTTGCTTGTCTTTGAGAGGTAAGGGCGTCGAGCGAGATACTCGTTGTTCGAATTCAGGTCGTACACCTTTCCTTTCTTTTATGATCTGTTTACTTAGGCAAAGCCAATTTTCTAATTGCCAGAGTGTGCAGCGAGATTCGTTGCTTCATAAGACTCTTTCCATTGTTCCATGTTTTGGTGAGTTTATGAGCAGGATCATGGAACTCAAGATTTTGCACACTTGATCTTCAAGCAAGAGAAAGGTCACTGTCTACCTGAGATTTTGAAAAAATAATAATTACCCAAATTAATCGATATTCATAATGGTGGCAGGGTATACTAATAAGAGCTGTTTCATGACCAAGCAATTCAGCAAAAACATGTAACAATGCATAGAATTCCCGTTGTATGGGCTTTTCTTAGAATTGATACTTCTGAGAACTGAAAATTTTTAAAAAACGAGTAGTAACTGGAGATAATGGAGATTTAGCAGACTGTTGAGAAAGAGTAGAAAGGCGACAGAGGCAGTCCCTTCGCTCGGTGCTGAACTAGTTTCGCCAGCGCACTGCTGCAACTGACAACGGATTACCAATCACCAGAATCAAATGAACATGTACATCCACTGCCACCCAAGAAGAGAGTTGTTTTGTCATACTTGTTGTTGCCATATATTTCCACATCAGCGCTGGGGAAATCGATGTAATGACGATGCAACAATATTTTCAACATTCGTTTACAAGAATTATTAACAATGAGCAGGAAATGTCTCCCTTTAGCTCCCTAAGAAATGTTCATACGATTTGAATGTCTGACACCCTTGAACCGTGTGGAAAGTTCCAGCCAGATTCCCTTTCCTCTTCAAGTGAGTCAGTTATATAAGTGCGACAGTTTAAGACATAATCGAATAGACAAGAAAACAAAACATACATCAACTCGACTTTTCTAATCAACAAGTATTGTCAGCTTTAATAATCGTTCGAAGGATACATGCCAATTCATAGCTATCGAAATGCTACCGAAGAAAAGACCGAGCATTGGTCAGAGAAGAAAAAAGTTATCTGGACATCAGAAACCTCTGAACAATGGGAGCTTCGTCTCAGCAGGAAATTATAGAATTACTGAAAATCAATTTGAGGTTGTTCTGTTTACTTAAAATTGTAATTATCCTAGGCAACGCTGGGTGCCTCTGCTAGTTAATTCATAAATAAACTTGACTATCTAAATAAATAAAATAATAATAGAAATGTCGAAATTAATATAAAAATAAAATAAAAATAATATACAGGGTGATTCCGAAAAAGTGTGTATAACTGTAAGCTGTGACAGAGTGAACATTTTCTTTTAATACAATGTGGGGTCGCAAGTACATTGTTCAGGAGTTATCACGTTTTATGTGCAAGACACTTTATGTTAATGACAATAATACAGTTTCGTATACATCATGTGTGTCCTCTGGTTTAGACGCCAAGCAAAAGAGACAGCAAAAGCTCTTTTGTAACATTACGTACAATAACGACGCCAGTTCAAAGCAAATGTTGAAGTGATGCCCACCGCCGACGTAAGGATTCTCGCACCCGGTGCAAAATATCAGGAGTATCTTGAATGGCACCAGCAGCAACAGCAATTCGTGCTACAAGTTCATCAACTGTGTCCACAGGTGTCTCATACACTAGGCTCTGAAGATGGTCCCATACAAAGAAATCAAGTGGGTTGGGGTCAGGTGAGCGAGCTGGCCAAGCTGCAGGCCCACCTCGCCCAATCCATCTTCCTGGGAAGGCGATATTTAGAGTGTCGCGCACTGTCCGAGCGAAGTGTGCCGGAGCTCCATCATGCATGTACCACATGTTTTATCGAATATCCAGAGGGATGTTATCGAAGAGCTCGGGGAGAGTTTCCTGCAGAAACCGATCGTAATTCTCGCCTGTCACTTGGTTAGCCATGATGTACGGGCCTAGTAAATGATTTTCAATGAACCAGCCCACACGTTCACATTGAAGCGATGTTGATACTCGCGAGTTCGTGTTGCATGACGATTAATTCAAGCAATAAACATAAAGCGCGATAGCTCCTGAACAATGTACTTGCGACCTCACATTGTATTATAACACTTTTTCAGAATCTCCCTGTATATAGTTCACCACTTATAGTCCAATATTGTATGAGATGATTTCTTTTTTTCAATAACTGAACCATCTCATACTATATTGGACATAAGTGGCGAACCATTTATTTTATTTTCTATTTTTCTATTTTTATCTATAAAGGAGAATTTTCACTTAAACTATTAATATATTCTCTCTCTTTTTGTAGTTAAAATAATTAAAATACACAAATTAATAAAATAAAATCAAATCAGTTAAATAACAATTAAACAATTGTGATATATTCAAAAAGACTATAAATTAATTAAATTGAATTATAATTTAATAAATAAAAATAAAACAAATTAATAAATATAAAATTACAAAATAAACGTTATATAAAACAACTGAATGTGAAAATAAATAAATAAATAAATAAATAAATAAATAAATAAAGTGAATTAAGTTAATAAAATAATAAATAAACGAAATAAAATAAAAATTTAATAAATAATTTGAAAATTATTCAACAAACAAAACATCTTCATGTTCAGTTATTCTATTTATATATTTAGACCATTTTAACATACCGTTCATTTGTGACAAAAACGACAGTCATGTTAGGCAATCATCCTAGTTTTTTCTCCAAAAACGCCATATCTCTAAAAGTTAAAGCAATGATTATGGAAGTTATTTCCTAACACCATATCTCATAGAAGTAATATTCACTTGAAACTTTAAAATTGCTCTCTTGTAAACTCGTCTTTTTTGATTTATGTCGTTGTCGTCGCAAAAATGAGCGATATTTTTATGACTCGTATTTCTCCCGACGCGTTTCGATGTTGCATCATTTAAAGTTAAAATTTAAAATGTTAGACCAATATTGCTTTAACAATGACTGTTTCTGTTTATCGAAATGACCCGTAGAAATTTCAGATCACGATTCAATGAAAGCAAGAGAGCACTAAAATATGAACACGATACATCAGCATAGGCCAAACACATAATCGAGACCGGATACACAAATGGAAAAATAGAAGGCACTTGGGAATTATCATGAATGTTCTTAATAAAAATTTTATAGATTTTATGGAGGCAATTTATTAAATTACCAAATCATGCACGAAATACACAAATTATGACAAGAAATTAATTGGCAAACAACTATTGAAATTATTAAATACCTAATAATGTTGTCATCATACAATATATAAATGTTGTAACATTTTAAATTTTACTTTCTATCTTGGAAATGATACATTGAGAATGATGCTACATCGAAACGTGTCGGGAGGAAATTGCATAGGTGATATGATGGTTTACGCTGGAACTCGGGCCTGTTGAGCGATCCATCCTACACTAATATAAACGTCAAATGAGTCTAGTAAGTCACGTTTCTATTTGCATTATCTTAGGCATCATAGTCATGTAAATTAGGAACATTGTAACATTGAACATTATTTTGGAGGGATGTTCGGAAACTTTTGATCACTTTGCGTATAAAGGTACAGTTTTAGTTTGTGTGGTCTGTATTATTTTTCTTTTAATTTTCGAATGTATTTTTTTTACTGTATTTAGCCCTTGCAGGCCTGTGTTTTCCTATTACCTTTTTTGTTGAGAGAGCTTGACTTGTTTACGACGGCAGCCACCGGAGACCTGGCTTTCGCAGGACCGTAAATAAACATGTCTTCCTCTCCCCAAGTTTCATTTCCTCTGTTTTATCATATTTCAAGTTTGATTCACGTTTAATTGGAATTGAATAGAGAGAGAGGGGGGGGGGGTAGGGAGGAAGAGATATTGGCGGAGTTGCACGAGGACGAAATTCAATCAGAGATTTTAATTAAAGAGAGAAATAATTTTGTTATTTTGTCTTAAGGACAATCGACTGATGTACAGGTCCTCATTAGGAATTACCCCCTCCCCCACTCCTCCGGAAGGAGGAGAAGGTAATGGGGGGTCATTGAGCGATTTATTGAAAGGGATATACGCGATTGGTTGTTTCGTTCAAAGAGGAAAAGCTTGTCCACTTGTGTTCAATGTTTTGTCGTTTTTATGGACTGAGCTTTTCATACGCCTCCATGTAAAGAGAAAGACCCCGATGGGGTATAGTAAGCAATGAAATAGATTTCTGTTCTGTAATGGAGTAGGTTTGCCGTTGTTTTCACTTGGTGCGTGCCTGGCTTACTTTTGCAACCAGCCTGCTTTGAATCAAGAATGTGCCTTTGTGGAAGAGTAAGAAACGTCCAGGTGCAAATGCTGATGGTTGCGATAATATATGAACATATTTGTTAACCACGCCTTTTGTTAGTTTTTCGGACGCATCTACTTCTAGGTTATGTATACCTGTAACTCTTTTTACCCGACCGGTTTGTGACAACAGGGACATGGTGAAAAACGTTCTGCAAGATGGTCCAACAGCTGAATCACAAGTGCGGTCCAAAATTGCCATAGACTGTTCGACTGAGGTCGTAGCCAGTCCAGAACTCACTTCTGCTCATACTGCTCTTTAAATGGACCAGATAGATCTTAGTTATTTGGGACCAAGGGCTGCGCGTTGAATATCACCAGCGAATTTTGGTTCGGAGTTAACTATTAGACGACCCCAGTCGACGTCGGGCATTGTCATGGGATTTTTACAGCTGGGTGGAATAGTACTGGACATCTTAAGTCCCAGATAACAGTTGCCAGTGCCTTCCCGCCAAGCCGCTCAGTACCTTTTTTGCCGCCTTTCAGGGCCTTTTTGCATTTTTCTGAAAGGTTTTCTAATAAAATATTGGGAACCCCAGCTAGTCTGCACTTTTTGAGTTGGTTGATATTCGTTCTGAAGACGGGCGTTTGATTTCTTGGTTTTTCCAGGATGAGTTGTTGAAGACGGAGAATCCAAAGTTCTTCCCTTATCGATCGAGATTCCGCGGTAAATAATGACGTCATGTGGCGTCGATTTCCTCAAGAGTAGGAAGGGGAGGACCAGAGAGCAAAATTTTCAATATTTCTACGCAGTTTTTTTGAATCAAAAACCGGTATAGTAACGCAGATCTGATTTTGTTCATCTGACGTAATTAAAAAGAAATTTCTAATAAAACGATATATCACAGACACGCGACTCGACATCATGTTGGCTGTTAATATTGTGTATGCCTCAGCGGAACAAAAGATGGGCGCGGGATAATCTTAAAGGGAGGCTAACTTCTCATAAGGTTATTAGTATGAAGTAATTGTTATACGGTTAATTACTCGAGTGTTTTACACAGAAAATATTCGGTCAACTCTCGTGACCCTTGTATAATTGAAAAATGGAAGCGTTTAACGCGCTGAGTTGCCCGGTCGAGTGAGTTTAACGATGCATTTTGAGCGGAGCGAATGACGGACTGGCAGCCAGCAATAAAACGCACTTCGAGTGGGAGATTTTTCCGCTCAACTTCCTCCATACCAATCACACGGTAAAAAAAGAGCTCGGCAAGGGGTAGAAGCCCGCCAATGGGACGGAGGCGACAAAGTTTTCGTTGGTGATTTCCATCTGGCAAAAAAAAAAAAAAAAAAAAAAAAAGGACAGAAAACTTTTTCCCTGAAGAAAATTTTCTGTAAAGTGCGCGCACGACGAATTGGATCGATTACTAATGGTAATGAAACTGTTTGGTTGAAAGTTTGCCTAGATAATGAGCCATGATTTTTTTTTTTTTTAGGAAAGTGCGAAATAAAGATTTCAGGCTTTGTGGCAGGTAATTCTAGGTACGTCACATGAGAGTTAGGCAAATCCATTGCGGGTTTCCCTGCTGAAATCTGTCGTGTTGCACATGTAATCTAGTGTAAAATTTCAATAGTTTCGACTATTCTGCATTAAAGGTGATATCCCTAGTAATTTATCCACTGGAATATGAACTCGACAATCATTGTTGCATTAAGAAAACTCCATATCGGTGTCAGCTCAAAAATTGGGCTACTTAATGGTTTTGCTATATCCATCTGTCTCCTTCACATTTTCAAATTAAAAGGTTGAAATTTGTTTCGTAGGTTGCTATGGGCTAGTCGGATTTTGAGGGATCCATCGGTCAATTGGTATACAGTTATGTAAAGGAGTGAAATTGGGTGTATAGATTCCTCTAGGCATGATCTACATTACTACACTGGTGGCCAAAAGTTTGGACCAACCAGCAATGTCAAGAAAAACTGAATTTATACGAAAAGTTTTACACCTCCAACTCTAAGTAAATGTGAACCAATATTCAAGGAAGAAACAAATTTATTTCTGCGTTGTTGGTTTCTTATTACCTAAAATCAAAATAAGACTGGCCAAAAGTTTGGACCACAGTTGTATAACATAAAGGGAAAAAAGTATTACGTCATTAACTAATAAATTATTTTCATATTTGAGATCATTTTGACTCTACAATATTGGACAAACGACCTGAAATAGAATTAAATAAGCTTTTAATAACATTTGGCTTAACAGCTTTCTGAATGGCTGCTATTACTTGTTCTCGACATTTGTACTGAGTGTTTTGGTAAATTTTTTGTTCCGTGAGATGCCACACATTCTCAATAATATTGAGATCTCGATTTCGAGCGGTCCAAGCAAAAGTGGAAATGTTGTTGCTTTCACAACTCGTGCAGTATAGATTGCAGGACTGTTCTGCTGCTAAATCCATGGTTTTTGCTTAAACTAGACTTTGCACAAAGGGATGAACACATTGTGAAGATCATCTTTATACTGAGCTGTTGTGCAATGTCCATCTATACTGTGAATCTTCGACTTTCCGTTGCTTCCGTGGCACCCAGAATCATCACTCCACTACCACCTATTTGGCGCTTAATTCGCAGTGGAACAAGTGTTTCTTTATCACGATGCTCTTCATAAGAAGCTATATTATCAGGACCATCCAAACTGATTCGTTTTTCATCAGAAAACACGACCAATTGGAAGTCTGTGTTTTCACGCAGATGTGTCTTAGCAAACTCCCGTCTCTCCTGCATGTGTTTCTGTGTTAGTGGCAACTTTTTGCGTATAATTTCATAGGCAAAGTTCTCAGCGAATTGTTCTTCTTGAGGCAGCAAGTTGCAGATTAAGTTTGACATGTGTGGTGTTAACTACATGCCCAGATGTAGTATTATATCTAACATGTCTCTCTTAATTTTTGATTTGTCTCTTCGCGTCAGTGCACAAGGTCGTCCTATTTCCGTCCTATTTTCCAATTAACATTTCTAACAATTCTGATAAAGATTTCAGCAACTATTTTGAAGTTTGTAAATTGCTTGTTAAAATTTCTAATTTGCTCTCGTTGGCCTTCAGTTAACATTGTATAATACATAACATGGTTTTAGTGCTCACCACTCAACACCAAATTATTTGCATGTTTGTGATGTTAGTCCAAACTTTTGGCCAGTCTTATTTTGATTTAAGGTAATAAAAAAGCAACGACGCAGAAATAAATTTGTTTCTTCCCTGAACATTGTTTCATGTTTACTTAGAGTTGTAGGTGTAAAATATTTTAGTATTTTAGTATAAATTCATTTTTTCTTGATTTTGCTGGTTGGTCCAAACTTTTGACCACCAGTGTATGATGTTTGGGTCGGATTGTCCCAGTGGGGTGAGTGGTTACGCGATCTTTAGGAACTATTAATATATGGCTATGTTTAGCATATTTGGGATGTCCTTGTTCGACATGGACATGGAGGCATTACTTTTCAAAACGCCCTCGTACAATTTTAAACAACTTTTGTTAACGAGATTTTTCAAAATTCCAACTGGAAGTACCAGTTTTACTCTTGTCAAAATCCAGTTTTTTGCTAATACAGGCGAAAGAAGATGGTAGAGGAAAATTTGGAATCTCTACCAAAGTATTTAGAAGCTAATTTGAAGTAACTTTTATTCACAAACTTTTTCAAAATTTCTATCGGAAGTAGCCATTTAATTTTTTCTGTATTTGGAGCAGGACATTTACGTTTAAGAAAGTCGCGTGGTGACGACACCTCATTTTTTTTTTTTTTTTTTTATTGATTTCATAGTTTGGTTTGACCAAATTTTCTTTTATTTATGTGTAAAGCTTCTTTTATTAGTCTTTTTTTGTAATTTTTTGAATTATTCAATTTCAACTTCAAATTTCCAAAGTTCAACCTTAAAATATCAACCCATTCTGCAAAATATTATCTTGGAAACACATCAACATTTCTCGTCATCAATATTGTGACTACTGTGGACTTAGCAAGTGACTTTCATCATCATTATTATTTTGTTTGATATCATTAAATTAATAGGAAGTTATTGATTAAATCTCATGTTCATTCAAGTATAAGACACACAATACATTTTATAAATATAGTGGCAGTTGTGGAACGCTTTCCTGCATAGATAAATAGAGGGGAAAATCCGTCATAGACTGGACTTGAAACCTTTTAGAGAGTCTAGGCGCTTCTTGCTGTGCCTCTACGAATCAATAGAATCCAACTCAACAGGATGGGATTTTGACTTAGCGTGCATTTTGTGTTATACTTCATGAACTGTTTTCTCTGCTACAGGACTTAATTGGACGAAATACTACGCCTAAATGCTACGTAATCCGGAAATGCAGGCAGAATTTAGGTTTGACGGCAGTTTGCTGATATAAGGTGTAGGTCAATCGAATTTTTATCTATCGGATCGATGCAATGTTTGGCGGGGAAGCCCGTCGCTGACGTTTCAGTTTGGCGGCGGCTTTTCATTGAGACGACTACGAAGAAGAAGAAGAGAGGAGCGGGGCAGGGGCGGTGCGCTGGGAGTCGTTGCTAACTCATTTGCATAATGCGCCCTAAGCCCCGCCAGGAGCGGGCTGAACGCACCTGCGCGTCCCGGCAGATGGCGTACGCTACAACGCACGTGCTCGACCCTCACTCGCTACGCGGCGGCGGCGAGAGAAGGAGAAGCGGCCAATTAAATTGCGCCGCAGTCTCCTCTCCCGAGCCAATGGTCTTTGAAAGGAGAAATTGTTTTTCACTTTTTTTTTTGTTTCTCTCTCTCTTTTGAGATACCAGTGAAAAGCGATTCGCGTCCGTGGAATTTGTCGTCTGAGGCGCGCTTCGTCTCTTTCGCTTCCAAGGAGGTGGAGGCTGGTGGCTTTAAAGATGGAGTCGCGGGTTCGCGCTCGTCTTCTTCAAATCGATTCTCTAAATAGGAAAACCGTTCGACTTTAAGCACACTATAGACAAGATTGCCTCAGATTAACTTATCTGATTTCAGATTACATTAAATAAATCTGAAAAAAAAAATTAGCCGCAAATTGAGCCGAAAAATGTTATTTCGACTAAAGCTTATAGCCGCAGGAGAGGTCGTTCTGCATACTGCACACGATATTGTAGAGCAAGCCAGCAGTGTTTCGGAATCTTGTTTTGCTAGTCCAACTATTGGGTTGTCGGAAAAGAGGTTATAGCCACGTTTTGTTCGACAACCTTCTGCCATCTTTCCTTAGTGATCTTCATGCTTCGTTGCTCATAGAAGGATCTGTCTTTATCAGCGAAAAACTGAAAAAAGTGCTGTTTATCTGTGCTTCATCTGAATTGAAGAGAGCGAAACAAATGGAATCTGACGACACAAGGTCAGGCGAGTAGGATGGATTGGCAACACATCCCGTTCAAGCTCCAATAATTTTTTTTTTTTTTTAGAATTCATTGTAATCCAATACGTCCATCCTGATGAGCTTGTATGGCCTGAGGCCGATGAGTTGGGTCTCTGGATGGACCTGGATTAACGACTGCTGTATGATAGTCACAGCAGCCGGGGGGGGGGGTGAAGATCCTGAGTCACTGATGAGTCGCCCATCCAGTGACTAGCCGTGCCTGATGTTGCTTAACTTCACTGAAGTTGTGTTTCAGTGAAAGCCCACCAGGCCACGGGTGATTTGACGGGTGATTCAACCTGGCGTTGTAGTGATGGAATAAAACTCCCTTACGACTAAAGAAGCTCTAGATATTTCTGATGATGGATTCGTTCAAACTGTCCAATGGCCGGAAAACACGACACTTTTAAAATCCCGCAACACAAAAAGGCGTCGTTGAGATCGAAATCACCAGCGCGGAATTTCGTGAACCGTCGTTGGTAATGACGTTCTTGTAGAGTATTATCACATAAACCTTAATGCAACTTTCACAAGTTTTACGAAAGCAAAATAGGAAAGAAAAAAAAAGGGGCGAAAATGCACAGTTTGGTCTTCCATCTTCAACTTGTTGTAAAATCTCGAAAACTCAAACAAATCGCTCAATTTTTTTTTTTATTATTTTTTTTTTTTGAATGAAGTTAGAATGTCAGCTGTTAATTGTCAACTGTCACAAATCAGCCCGCAAATCGGGAATCCTCCTTAGCCTTAAACCATCAAATAAATTGTGACTTCAGGGAAGTCCATATGGACATCTTGTGGAGCTTGGCGGTTCATTATGCGCGATAACTCAATTGATTAGAGCGGTGTCAGCGAAAAGCATGGTCCCTGGTTCCACTCTAGGTCGCAGAATTTTTTCCTTCGCTTTTCTACTTTGTAATTATTATATGTTTGAAAAATGTCTCCAGTCTCGTTATTATCTTCTCTTTGTGAAATGATGTGTCATAAAAATCGAACATAATGATATATTGAATTTATTTATTTATTATTTGAAATACGCTATGTACGAGACACTGAAATATAAAACAATACTAATAAAACAACACAAAATTGAAAAACATTGGAGGTGGTGGTCATTGCTCAAGTATTTACTATTGAGGATTTATTCATGCATTTACACTGAGTGAGCATATTATTATGACCACCTGACAGGTTTATGCAAATGCGCGCACGGACGTCGCTACAATGTTGCTAGCGGGCCGGACCAATATAAAAAGGGAAGCGAAGTGTCGTCGACAACAGTAGACGTGCTCCATTCTTCAACTATGGGTAAACGACGCGCTTTAACAGCCTTCGAACGTGGGATGATTTTAGGTGCTCGGAGCTATGGAGCGAGTATCAGGGGTCCTCCAAAACGGTCTCTGAGTGCACTGTCCGCCGCACACTGCGTCGCATGGGATACGGAAGCCGAAGACCAGTCCGCGCACCTTTGCTGTCTGCAGCTAACAAGCGGAAACGACTCCAACTCGCTCAGGAGCACAAGGACTGGACTATCGAGCAGTAGAAACAAATCGTGTGGTCTGACGAATCACGATTCCAGTTACATCATGCAGACGGCCGCGTGAGAATCTGGTGGAAACAGCACGAAAGCATGGACCCCGCATGCACGAGTATAACCCTTCAGGCCGGTGCGGTTAGTGTTATATTCTGGGGAATGTTTTCCTGGCATGCGTTGGGTCCGTTAATACGTGTTGAACAACGTCTGGATGGCACAGCATACCTCCGTATCGTCGCCGATCAAGTCCACCCTGTCGTGTTGATGGCGTACCCCAATGGAGATGGCTACTTCCAGCAAGACAATGCGCCACGCCACAGAGCTCGTATTGTGCAGGAGTGGTTCCAGGAACATGAGGGGGACTTTATCTTACTTCGGTGGCCCCCACTATCCCCAGATCTCACTCCAATTGAGCATTTGTGGAACGAAGTCGAACGAACCACCACCGTCCAATCTAGCACAACTAGACAGTGCTATCCATCAGGCATGGTGTCTGATTCCTCCCACCACCTTCCAACATCTCGTGGAATCAATGCCACGCAGAATCACCGCAGTATTAAAGGCAAAAGGT
Source organism: Rhysida immarginata (assembly GCA_023313115.1). Taxonomy (NCBI): domain Eukaryota; kingdom Metazoa; phylum Arthropoda; class Chilopoda; order Scolopendromorpha; family Scolopendridae; genus Rhysida; species Rhysida immarginata. The sequence continues at coordinate 1,632,014 of JAHWFO010029543.1, forward strand.
GGCCCAGCGAGATACTGACAGGGTGGTCCTAATAATATGCTCACTCAGTGTATACATGTGAGACTAGAACATACAAAATTTTCAGATCTTAAGGAATAAGAATCAGTACCAGAGAATGGAAATAGCCTCTTCTAGGGAGTAGGTATCAAGCATTGTAATTAAAATCTCCTAAATGTACATACGAGAGAGAGAGAGAGAGTATTTCCCTGTCAGAGTGATAAGTTATAAACAAAAATGTAGAGCTTGTTGTTTTAAACTTAATCTATTCAAAGGACAACTCTGCGGTCACATACAGCTTTATTTAAATCGAAAGATTAGCGCATTAATAACATGGCGACATACTGAAAATTTTTAATTCGAATCCTAAATGTGTGAGAAAACTAACATTACGCGGCGCAATTTCCAGCAGCAGGGCATCCATCTTGGTGACGTCATCGGAGGCATGGTCTCTGCTCAGCCATTCCTAAATTACATTAGGTATTGCGCTCGCAATTTTCGTTTTATTCACACATTTAAGGTCCGAATTAAAAAATTTTTAAACTGCCACCAAGTTAATACGGCCCTAGAGTGATCCTTTAATTAAATATTACCTCAACTCTATTAAAAAACATGAAAATAAAATTGAAGAAATTGAGCCAACAGAGTAAATAATAGCTACACTTAATAACTAAAAGCTGTTTTCGAATTACGGGATTGGGGTTTCGATTTTTAATGTTGTATAAATTGCACAGTCTTTTAGTCGGGCTTTCAGGCGATTTTAACACTCCGAAGATGGCGCGCGTTCTCAGACCGCATCACTACATTTTTGTGAATATCTTCTTATGAATTTAAAAGAAACAAATGACCACTTCTGTATTCTCCCAACTTGGACCCTTCTAGAAGTCAGTATATCATAATCCACGATTTCTTCCCTAGATTCACATATATAGGAAGTGCGCTCTCAGAAACCGCGCGCTACCATCTTCGTTACTAAAATAAATTGGTGTAAAAGTCATTTTTTTATACTTCTTTTTAATTTTTTATTACCTAAACGTATTCTCCAGTTAATTTCCAATACATTTTTTTGTTTATTAATATTTTTCTACTTAGAAACTTTTATTTGAAAACAAATATTTGGAGCGAAAAGCAAATTATAATGCAAGTATGCTAATGCTGTTTTCTGAATTTCAAGAGCAATAAACTCTTCTATAAATATAATTTCATATATGTTTGACCCCCGTTTATACTAGTTTTGAATAAAATAATTTTGAATATCGAGAAAAATTATTTATAGTATTTTTTTTATTATAAAAAAAATAGGCACTTTTATCATTTGAGAAATGATTGCTATTATTCATTTTTATAATGGTTTTCTTTTATGTAAGAAGTATATATGTATGAAAAGTAAAGTATCAATTTTCACTATTTTATTTTTATAAATGCCTTTCCTGAAATATTCATGTCTTATTTTGACGAAAAAAGAAGGGTTTTTAAATTTCTTTCTAAAAGTTGCGTTTTTTAGATAATATTGAAAAGTTTTTTGAGGTGTTCTATTAATAATGAGGTAAATTCAGTGATAGATAAAAAATATTCATGAATTTCGTTTTTGAACATTAAAAAAAAGTTCTTTCAAGATGCGGTCTCACAGACCGCGCCCCACCACCCGTGTTGCCACTTCTGGAGTGTTAATCGGTTAGACAAATCAATCGTGGCGCTCACTGGCCGGCAAACATTTAGAAATAAAATTTAGCATCTGATATTATGTATCTGGCAATAACTGAACAGAACACTATTCTGTTTACAGTCGCTTAGATTCTTAAATTGATAGCACCTGTAAGTGCGTGAAAGCGCAACTGGAATATTAGAACGAGGGTGGATTGCTATGCTCTTGGGTAAACCACGATTTTATGAAAAGCGAGAAATTCTGCTGTTTGGGTTTGTTGGGTTTTGATTTAGAGCGGATGTGACGTCTTATTTTTTTTAAAGCCAAAATCACTAAAAAGCTTAAAAACCCGGGTTTAGCTTCTTTTTTGAGTGCAGCTACTTTTCCTATCGGTTTTTTTTTCTGTCACTGGGGTTATTCTCCACTGACTACACAAAAGCCTGAAAACTCGTATACACAAAACTACTATCCTAAACACTTATAATGGAGTAAGGTAATTACTGCACTCAGACATAGAACTTTTCTTTTCTCCTGCATTGGAGCTCTTTGGTCTTGGCGCTCTTTTGGGTTCACCTTTGGGACATGGCTTCCGAGTTTACTTCCAAAATAACCAATGGATACAACTTGATTAGTGGAACAGCCTTCGGTTGCGGCCTTACTTTGCAGCGACGATGACATCCTCTCTCTCTCTTCGTAATGTTTGTATGTGTATGCTTCTCTCTTTCTCTCTTCGCTCTTTTTTTTAATTTTTTTTATTACAAAGTACAGACTGTGTAGTGAGTTAAGCTCATTCTCGAAATGCATTTATTTAAAAGAGTAAACAGATGGATTGCATTATTCTATAGTTTACGTTGTTTCAGATTTTTATAGAAATTTTCCTCTTCAATATCCTATACTTCAAGTAAAGTGTGAGCTTTTAAAATCCAATTTTTTTTTTCTAAATCAAAATAGTTGCAATCTTAATATATTAATAAATGCGGAATCTGTTCTGAGCCACCTGTGAAGAGAAGCGCTTGCGGACCCGAGAGAAGGGGTTTGTGGAGACGGAGCAGCTTCCTCCTTTGGCCGCCGGCGCCTCAAATCTGAGGAGTGAAGATGAAGATGGCGTAAGGATCCCCAGGTGGAGTGGTGAAAAATACCCCTCCCCACCCCCGCCTCGAGGAACCTTCTTTTGATTGTCATGCCATTTCCACGTCCCCCCGCCCTTAATGATGTTTATGTCAGATAAATGGGTTGAAAGGCGCTCGCTCTTTCTTACGGTTGGACAGTTTAAGTTTCTTTTTGGTTTTGGAATTTTTTATTTTTTTTTTCTATTTGAGGGAGGCTAACCTGCCTCTATAGGTCGGAATCCTTTATGGCCCCGCAGGTGTCTCCTCCTCCTCCTTTTGTTTGTCTCTCTCTCTCTGAACAGGTGTTTTGCCGCGTTCGCTGAGAAATCGTCATAGATGAGGATGATTTTGCGTAGAAAATGCTAGGGAGGCGGCTTTCGTTAGTGGCTCATTTGGTCACAATCACTTTTTCGTCACATTAGTCTGATGGTCTTTAGTTTGTAGTTTTGGTTTTCACGTTGTTTGTCCAGGAATCCGTATACGGACTTTTTTTTAAAAAAAATTCCGCGATCCCTTAAGCAGAAAACCACAAATGTTATCTAAAAATGTAGACCTTCAAATAAGGTCATCTTAGAATATGGTTTCGATCTCGTCCACCATTTGGTCATCTTCGTTTCGTTTCAGAATCCTTTCGCCACTCAATCAGTCCTCATCTTTTACAAAACGCATTACGTTAGCTTCTAGCGCAAAACGTTCTTTTTGCAGCAAATTCGCCGAGTATGAAAAATTGACTCTGTCGAAAATTTGGTTGGTTTGCTCATTGGGTGCGTCAATTTCAGATTATTTGTACCTGACCTGACCTAACCTAAACAAACCTAAAATTTGGTATAATACTTTCTGTCAAAGATGAGGATTGACTGAGTGACGAAATGATTCTGGGATGAAGCGAAAATGACCAAATGGTGGACGAGGTGGATCTTACTTGAAGGTTTTTGGATTGTATTTGTAGTTTTTTTTTTTTTTTTTTGCTTGGACGTGTTGAAGTCACGTGGACGCGGAATTTTCGAAAAAGGTCTGGGATTATAAAACAATTTAACAATTAATGAACTTTTCGTCACACTCAGCACTTGCACTTCTCGGACTCTTTCTTTCAGTTTTACTAAGTCATATGTCCTGGGGATGGTCGTGGCCTAGTTGTCTCGCCGATCGGTTCGCCGTATCGTTGGAGTTAAGCAACTTCAGGCACGGCCAGCCACTGGTTGGGTGACAGCCAGTGGACATCCATCTCGTATCCCCCGTGCTTCGGAGGGCACGTTAAGCCGTCATCTTGTAACAGTCGTTATCTTAGCTGGGATGGCGCAAAATTCCCTAGCTGGAATAAGCGCCCAGATCTTCGCTGGGGGGTCCACTTGGCGATGATCTACCCTCTGTACTAGAAGAAGAAGCCATATGCCCTAGTAACCCATAAAACACACAACATCACATATCCTAATAACCAATACATATCGAAATAATGTTGTAGTTAGGTCATCATATCCAAATCCAAAATGTTCTATCTAGTGGATATCCTCAGAATATCCAAGACATCAGTAGATATCTATTGGCTTTCTGTCGATGAATATCCATTGGATAAAAGGGAGACGGGACGTCTGGATGTCTAGAAAACGTCTAGTAGACACTTATGGACATTTCTTATGTAACCTATTTTGGATAGCGGATTTTATTCGAATATCCCCTTGAGGTTATATGGGCTATCATACCCAGTAATTATCCGACATGGATCATCTAAAAAAATACCCAGAGATGTCCACAAGAGGCATCTCCCCTGGACATCTTGATTTCCTATTTTTCTTTATCCAGTGAGTATCCATCGGCAGATTATGCACTAGGACATGATTACAACATTCTTAAGATACCCGCATTAAAAGATGAGGATTTCATTAGTGACGGCATGATTCAGGGACGAAGTGAAGGTGACTAATTAGTGGACAAAGTTCATTATCGAAGATTGACATTTCGAGTTTCTTTGCTTTGAGAGAACTGCAGGATTTTTTTCTGAAGAAAGTTTGGAGGTTTACGTCTTGTTGAGTGGTTTGGTTTTAAACGGAATAAGGATCTAGTAAATTGGTACCAAAGTTAACAGAGCTTTGCTGGTACGCAGCATGGAGTTGCCGGGTTCGGTGCCTGGTCGACAGAAGCCTCGGAGTTGGTGCGCGGTGCCAGCCAGATCAATGGCGTCCTGCAGGGCAGTTGTAATCCGGTTAGGGGGATTGCCAGGAGGTGTGAAAATTGATGAGTCTGTTTGAAAACCTGATAATCCAATCAGGGTGGCCGTAATGAAGCCTTGGATGACGCCGGCGCCTTCCGCTCGTCGCTCTTTGGGGGTGGGGGTAACGTTAATTCCTCTTTTCCCTACTACCCTTACCCCCAGCGCGCACACTTTTTTGTATGTGGATCCACCCCCCCCCTCTCATACTGTATTGAATCCTTTATGGTGGTGTGCTGGTTTTTTTTTTTAAAGAGTTATGTGTGTTGCGGCGATGTTTTTTTAATGCGGTGGTTTTGTGGTCACGAAGTTTGCGCGTGTGCAGGGCATATGGCCTGGATGAAGTAGTCATCGTCGTCGTCGTCGTCTACAAGCGCCGACTAATGGCGATGCATTGCTCTCCCTAATCGAATTTTCTCTACTCTCTCTTCGGCGTCCCTATGATAATAAAGCCTTTACTCCCCGCCGCTCTCTTACACACGCACGCACAGACAGACCGACGTACAAGTGTTGTAGTACTTGCTCCCCCCTTTATTCTCTCTGCGGCTTCTCAATTTTCCCAGTTGGCTCGTCGTCCTTTTTTTATAGCGATATTTTGCGCGCGCCCGCAGTAATTGTTTTTCCGGTTTGGCTTCTGGGTCCGAGTTTCATCCTCTGGTCGGTAGGTGGCGGCGGGGGCGGAGGCCGAGATAAGGAGCGATCTGTGCGTCCATCCTCCAGCTGATTAGTTCCATTCGGTCGCAGTGCTGGGCTCTTCCTTTTGACTCCCACCTGCTGACACCCCTCCCCCCCTCCCTGAGGACTCCCTTTTTTTTTTTATTTCTTGCTCCTGGCCTCGTCGTCGTCGCGAAACCAATTGGAGCCGAGCACGAGGAGCCTGGAGCCACCGCCTTTTGCCACTGAGCCGTGGCAGCCGATGACAGAGCGTTATCCTGGCGACCGGCGAGAAAGGCCCTCGTCAGGCGCCTCGTCATGCCGCCGCCTCCTCGACTGAGCCGGGGCAGCCGCTCCATGTGGTGGGGTCGTTAAAAGTCGCTCTCCTGCCCTTTAGCACCGTCTCATTGTCGTTGTCGTCTCCTCCTACTCCATCACCGCAACCCATGCGGGAAGGAACCTCAACAGTAGAGTAGCTACATTGTTGGTGACTTTTAACCCCGCGTCGTTGTCGTTTCTTCAGCCCTGCGAAAAAGTCACTGCGCAACTCGCTCTGAACTGACTCCCCATGAACTGACTCCTCAATTGACTTGAGTGACTGAGTGCGGCGGCGGTGCCGTGACGCTCGCCCCGCGGTGACACTTTTGTTGATTTTCGTGGCCGTCGTCGTCGTCGTCGGGTGTACTGTTGTCGCCGCCGCCCCCCCAAAATTGTGTACTTCTGTGTACTGTGTTGTGTTGTTACCGATGCTGATGCTACCGTACCACGCCGCCTCGCCGATGGCCGACTGCTCCATCCCGGGCGGGCCGCACCACCACCCGCACTCCCCCGTGAACCCCGCCTTCACGCACTCCTGGTCAGTGAGAGCCTTTTCCCTTCATCCCATGGGGTTTGTAGCACGTTCGTTTACGTAATCGCATGCCTCCTTTAAGCACACTTTTAGTTTGTTTGTTTTGTGTACACTTGTTTGTTTACTTTGTTTTATAATTGATTCCTTGATTGGGAGGGGGGGGGTAGGTAGACGCATTGTGATATGGGATACAGTGTTTAAATGTTAAGTGTTTGAAGTCAAATGTAAACTTTTAAGGGAGCTCAGGAGTCTACGATTTTGAGGGGGGCATTTTGGTATAATGTAAGACCTACATTCGTCCTGGGCTTTATCACTTTATTTAAGTGATGGTTCATTGACGTGGGGGGGGGGGGGTATGTACACACATGATTTAGTGGGTGTGTTCAAGAACAAATCTGAAGTGTTCCCATGTTCGCTCAGTGAAAGGCTGAACAGAAAGGGCTGAATTTAGCTCATTAGTTTTAATGATTTACAGAAAACTTAGCAAAACAGTCTCATTCTTAACATTGCTGCTTCTCTTGCTGCTTTTTTTTTCACAACTTCGTTGCTATCGTAACATCTCTAGGCACCCAATACTTGCATAAACAATTAAGACGCAATAAATTTTAACACGTGAACACGTAAAATTAATGATCCAATAAATGATCTATAATATTAAACAACTATTTTGAGCGGGGGGGGGGTGGCTGTTTGTTTATTGTGAGGTCTACATTCGGCGCCAGGCCAATCTTCAGCTCTAGATATGTGAACTAGGACACCTGATTCCAACTCTGATCTCAAGTACATAGCGTCCAGTGGACATCGAAATAATGTTGTAATCCTAGTGTCCAAGTCCAAAATGTTGTTTGGATATTCGACCCGGACTCTGCCATTTATATATTTGACTAATTGATTGTTTATTGAATGGGGGGGGGTAGTTATACAGTATTTAAATCTTGAGTGTTCACTTGATAAATGAACTTGGCCCAGAGCGCTGGGGACGTAGACCTATCCATGATGATAACTAAGTTAAATCTATGGATATCCTGGGCAGAGGGGGCCATTAGGTTTGGGTCTACGATTTTTGAGGGGAGTATATTGGTATATTGTAAGGCACATTCGTCCCGGGACTAGTTCCATCTCTGGGCATGTGAAACGGGCACAACCCAATATTATTATTACAGCCTTGCATTCCAGTATGGAATAAGTGAAAAATTTAAGATTCAATTGACATAACCATTGTGTGCCACTTCAGCTAATAACTTAAAGTAACATGCATCTTATGATTAGTACAGTGGTCTTTTGAGCAAAGAAGAATTTGATGTTGGAGTCCAATCCTCAATAGTGTTGTAAGGAAAAAAATCTTTCTACAAAAGCAGATATTTTCTTTGCTGGACAGATTTTGAGTCTGAGTTTTTCCCGCATCAACAATCCAGGCTCTTACAAAATGCATTGGGATGGTATCAGTTAGTTACTGCCCGGTAAAGTTTCTTAAGTCTTTCATAGGTGCTGATGTACGAGAAAGATGGAAGATAGAGATGTAATTTAACGCACAATAATATAGCTGTAATATAACATATCCAGTGGATATCGAATTTTGGATATCCTAGTTCTACTTTTAATGGATCTTCTGGATGACTATTTAAAGGACCGCACTAATGTCAGTTTGACTAGTAAACCGTCTACTCGAAGCATTGTCCAGGGTTCAGGCCTTGGTCCCCTCCTGTATGCTGTTTCTACAGCTTCTCTATTTAGTTCACCGGTTTAACTGTATTATATTAAGTTATGTCGATGATAACTTTTTGTTCACCACATTTCCACCTCAAGAACAAGACGAGGCGATAGATCTACTTCGATAAGACTTATCCTATATGTCGCAATGGTACAATTGGATAGGCCTCAGCCTTAACTCTTCAAAAACTCATATCATAATAGGCCCTAAAGACAGGAGAAACCAAATTCCTATCAAGATCCTTGGTATTACTTTTGATCCCGGTCTAAGGTTCAATGACTTAGTAGACAATATTATAACTACGTTGCATCGTAAGAACTACTTAGTGAAGAGATTGAGATCCATTTTGACCATTACTCAAATATGTCGATATATAAACGCTGTTATAGTACCAAAAATCGCTTATGGGGCAATATTTTGATCATCGACCTCTACAGCCAATTTGAAGAGACTTAAGGTTACTTATAATCGCCTGATTAGGACTGCCTTTGAATTGAAAAGACTAGATTCAGTGACGAATGTTTGTATACAGTACAACTCACCCACCCTTACCGTGGGTGATGGACGCGATACGCAATGACACCCATCCTGCAGCGTTTGTTAGGGCCTGGTTCGCGTCCAATACCAATATTCGACAAAGTCTGAGATTTCTTTTTGTGGTACCCTGTAAGATGACTTCTTTTAAATCTAGATGTTTTCCATATAACGCAATCTCCCTTTGGAATGATTTGCTGTATGAAATAAGATCAATGATGTTTCAGTGTAAAATCCCAAAATGTGCTTCATCTTGCTATCATTTTAAGCAGCTTTTACCGAAACACTTCATTGCTATTCATGAGTAGGCTTATTTTTTTTATTTTTTATCTTAGGTTTTATATTTTGATTGAGAGTTGTTTGTGTTCTAGTTGTATCTGCTTTGACGAAATGGTGGAAGTAATTTTCCCCTGAGCTAGTTTTTTACTCCTGGAGAGTGCTATACAACAATAATAATAATAATAATAATAATAATAATAATAAAAATCCAAAAATGTTAAGTCCACTAGATATCCCCAGCATATCCATAGATTTGACGGATAACTGTCCATTGAATGAAGACGAAACGGGATATCTGGATTGCCAGAGAAGATTTAGTAGAATTATTTGGACATTTTTTTTTGATAATCCGTTTTGGATATTGAGTAACTATTAGATATCCTCTGGAGATAAGTGTGTTGTATGGGATTAGGCCTATTCTTGTAATTAGCTAACTGTCGTTAGGCCCATTATTGTAAGAAGCTAACATATATCGGCTGCAATCTGTTGCTAGGCTGTTGTTGTAAGAAGCTAATTGGTATCAATAGATAATCGGACATGCCCAGTTAAACTTTAGTTGAATAGAATAGTAGGCTTATTGTTGTAAGAAGCTAGTTGTTGTTAGGCCTATTGGCAACCACATGGCTGCCCGTGAGGGGAAGTGACCGGTGGAAAGATGCATGGCACATGCGCTCGAACAACGATGTTAGGTTTCGGTGTTTTAAAAAAATTCGATGCATGTAGCAAGTTTGAATTAATTTTTCTTTTACTGTTTATCAGTAATCGAGAATCATCGATGGATTGTGTCTTTGTATCGTTTTTTTTTGTTTTTTTTAAGACATCGATGTTCGATCGCATGTGACTTGCGTCTTTCCACCAGTCGGCAGCCACAATTGTTATAAGAAGCTAATTAGAATCAGTACCTGACTGCTGTCAGGTCTATTGTTGGAAACACCTAGAATATGGTTTCCCAATCTGGGATGCGAAAACACATTCTTGGGTGTGAGAGAAAGAGTGATTGTAATTTATGATGATTAATCCTTTCTGGCCTGATGACTCCAAGTGATATCACTTAACTACTCTTGTCTTTTATACGTAGACTAGGGGGGTGGGGTACGAAGGTTCATTAATAAATTTTTAAGGGTACGAAGTACGAAAAAAGCTTGGGAAATCCTGACCTAGAAGTACTCGCCCAAAACTTTAACAAACAAACAAACCAACTAAAATTTAAAGTTACAGCATAAGCGTGTCTTGTGAGTATATGCATTTTTCATACAACACTGTTACCGTAGCTTATAAAATATCCAATATCTAAGATGGATCATCTAAAATGTCCAGAGATTTCTACTAGATCTTCCTTGGACAACCAAGATGACCTGTTTTTCTGTATTTGATGAATGTACCTTTTATAATATAGTTTGGAGTTTAGGTATTGTGACGTCATTACAATATCATTTCGATTCATTCTCATTGGATGCTGTGTTGCATGGATCCGTATAGGCTGCCAGGTAAATACTCCTCAAGTGTCTGTTGAGCAGAAAGTACGATATCCATTGGTAGACGTTGCTAACTGCTGTTACGTCTATCGTTGGAAGTACAGTCTAGTGCATAAAGTTTTAGACTTAAATCATAGTTGAGCACGTGAATAGCACATCCCAAGCGTATACCTGCTACCCTATTTTCATGTAGAAGGGGACAGGTCCAGTCTAATCTGCCTTGACTCTCAGTAAAAGTACCATATTTCGGTAAAACCTGTACTAGAAGTACTTCCAAAATTCTAACAAACCAACCAACCAAAAATCTAAAATTGGAGCACGTGCGCATGCGTATCTCTCTTCAGCAACGTCTTGGAGAAGCAACGCGAGCGTTATAGCAGATAAGCGGGACTGGTCCTGGGTTCGAGTCCTGTTTTGCGAGCAGGAATTTTTTTTCTGTTTTCGTTACCTTTTTAACAGGAGCCTTTCGGGCATGAGTTTTCGAGAGCGCTGGTTTGTCGGAGGCGTCGAGGTTGATGGACCCTGGCGCGCAGTTTCCACCTGGCTTGGGAGGATGGTCGGGGATCCTCGGTGTTCCTTTAACGTGTCATCTAGTCTGTTATCAAGGCACGACTTACGACTTTTTTCCACCCTTTTTTTTTCCTTCTTGCTGTCTACCTGTGCGGAGAAGGGTCCTGTGTATGTATGTTCGCGCGTTTGTGTTTTTCGTGGTTTTTGACGTCAGTTTAATTGAAAGATGTCGTTAATATTGAGATTCCGAAAAAAATGTTATCTTTTTTTCTTTCTATGACGTGTTAGATATTTGTGTTTGTCTGTTTGTTTATTTGTTTGGAGATAGGAGCGATAAGCCTAGCTCGTTTATCAAATTCCTAACGATTCTTTCTACTCCTCCTGTTGAAAAAAGGAAACTTTTTTAAAAAAATATTTTAAAAAAAAGTTTTTAAGTTTCTTTTCTGATCCTGATATTATTAATATTTTTTTCTTTTTATAAATTTATGGCTGGTCTAGTTGTAGGTAGTTTATTATGTGGTTAGAGTCGGCGTTGAAAAGGGTTAATTTATTGGATTTGTAAGAAACATAGCTAAGAGAAGTTTGCTATAAATCTGTGCAGTAATGTATAATTGTAGTCCTGCAACCTGAAATTAAACAGAAGAGAATTAAAAAGAAGGCTTATTCGGTGGTCAGGGGTCTTTCGAGCAGATGATGGATATATTGATGACAAATTAAAATGGCTTCCCCCTCTTCTCTCTTATTATGAAGGAAGTTTCTCTCTTAATTTTTTTATGTTATTTTATTTTTTTTTCTTCTTCTCATTTCCCCTCGAGGGGGTTAATGGGCCTTAAATAATTGGGCTTGTCAATGGATTTTTTTTTGAATTATACTATTTAAGGGCTCATAAAATAAAAGGTCGACGTGGAAACGGGAAAAGGTAAATTGCGCGGGTAAAATGGAAAAGGTATTCATTATTGGGTAGATTTGGAGCGACGCGTACTACTATTTTTCATTTTTAAACGTAAAAGGTTTAAATTATCTTCTAATGTTATTTTTGTAGTAGTAGAGCGATATTTTCATTTGGTTTTGAGGCATTCTTATCATGTAATTCTTGTTTGGACTTTTCGAATTAGACTTTGTATGAGGGAACTTTTAGGTTTTCTAAGTCTTTTTACTTGTTCAATCTCCTTAAAAAACTTGTGTGTCGCGGGACAACCGACCGGAGTGAAACTTCAAGTGCATGATAATAGTCAGTGAAAACAAGAACAGATAAAGGAACAGAAGTGCACGATAATACCCCCCCCCCCACCTTCATCTGTTCTTGGTGAAAAACATTGGATGATGTAATTAGTGAAATGGATTAGTTACTAATAATGATTAAAAACACAATAATTTAAAACATTCAAAGAATTTTATACAAATACAAGTTTATGATCTAGCAACAGCACAATGTCTTATTTTAAATGTTGAAATTGCTACAAAAGCTTTAGAGAAATATAAATAATGTTTTATAATGTACTTTATTATACAATAAACTAAAAAGTGTACTTTTGACATTGAAACGAGGTCTCCAGCAATACAATTAATCAAAAAATTATTAATGGGGAGGGGGGGGGAGTTGAAAATGCGAGTTACTGCATTTGCGGAACGATGTTAACAAAAAATGACATTACACGCGAGCATGCGGAATGAGTTCATTAAATCAACAATCACTGAATTTCGAATTTTACGGATAATCTTCCCTCGCAACAATCAAATGTTTTATTCAAATTATTTATTAATTTGAAAATTACTTAACTTTCATATTTCAAACTCAATTTCAACTTCGATGAAGGCAAAAAGACGGAGGGTCGATATTAGAGACATTCCTATTCTAATTTTTGATGGTCTATCCAAATCTGAAGTCAAATTCAAAAAATCCGAAAGAAATGGCAACACAAATCCAATGTTCATCACCGCTTTGCATTATTTTATTAAAATCTGTTTTTGTTGCGGGGTGCTATGCGGTATATTCACGGTAATTTTTCAAAAAATATAGTGGTTTTTGCCTTTTTGCAGATGTATATGGCGGATTCGATTCCAACTGCTGTCCTTTACGAGTTCGAAAATTTCGTATGCGTAGACTTTTTAGCTTCCGTTTTACGTTTTTTTTTTTTTTTGAATTGCTTCTTTAGTTCGTTTACGAGCTCTATACGCTCTCATGCATTCTATACTTGTTTTTGGGGGGCAAACTCTCCGTTTGACTCACATAGCTACAATCATAAAAATAATAATAATAAAAGCCCTGCATTTGCACTATCTATGATGATGCAGTAACAATGTATTATATTTCATTGCGGAGGCCTTCTCTCTCGGTGGTCACCAATGACGTATATTAAAGATAGACTCCGAATCCTATTGTTGTAACTTGAAGCAAATTGGGAATCTCCATGCCCAGAACTGTCATGGCTGAAAGTGAGTGAAGATGATGCAAAACACATGGCTAAACACGAGAGTAGCTGATTAATAATTCTTTCACACGCCGATCACGGACTGATAAGTTTATCTTTTCTTTTACTTTGTATTTGAAGTATTTTATTATATTTTATAAACAATTTTTCGATCATGGTTTCAATTTCAATTTCGTTTCGATTGTCTTTCAGTTACGTATTTTCATTTTAGTTACGTATTTTTGATTTATTTTTGTGGAAAGTGATTCCTGATAATTTTTCTTGTCTGTTTGTACAGTGGTACGCTGTTTAACTTTGAGGAATGGTTTTGAATTAATTATTCCTCAGGCCCAAAATCTTCAAAAACAAAGCAGCCAGACAGCTAATTACTCCACGGCTCATTCCTGCCCAGAACTATCATGGCTCAATTTGCTTCACTTTTTGCCGCTGTTAACAATAGGATTCGGAGTCTATCTTTAATATACGTCATTGGTGGTCACGCTCCATCTCGGATGTTAACAATCAGTGTTTTCCGTTTGTTGGAAACAATGAAGGTTGGATTGTTGGAACTACGTCACTTCCGTAACGCGAAAAACGTTTCATTCTAAGCATTTCACTTCCCAACTCGTTGTCGCCGCATAAGAAGTTTCACTTCAAAAAGCAAAGTCCTTGTTTATAGGAAAAAAGCTACCACTAATAATGCACGCCTGGTCTATACGTTTATTCGTCCGATAGTTTGAAAAGGATTAAGTTTTTCCAATTGTGTTTTCGACAATATGATCATCAAGTCTTAGCTCTGCTGTATCAAATTTTCAGGCTTTTTCGTGGACCCCTTCAAGTCAATTGTACGTGCTCTGTGACCGTTATGAATACCAAGATATATTATGTGTGATATAATAATTGATTCGCAGTGACAAGTCCAGCATGAATGAACTTTAGTAAACATTCCAAGAAGGAGCTTTACGAGGTCTACGAGAGATACAGGTCCTGGCTTGCCTGACCATCGGGATCCGAACAACAATCCAACCTTCATTGTCTTCATCTTGGATTTTAACAACCTGTTTCTTTCGTTTGTTTGAAACAATTGTTGTTCGGACCCCGATGGTCAGGTGCTTTTGGTGAGAGAGAAGACCTGCGCAATGAAACGTGCATACATTGTTTACGTCATCATAAAAAGTCATAGATAATCTAATTCTAGTATTCCTGCCATTGATATCTAATGCTGCTGGATGGCTCACTCAAGGCGAATTTACATAGAAAGTTTCTGCCTGATATTGGTCATTGTTATCTGACAGAACTAACCGATGACTTTTTGAGGACGCGATCGCATTGAGATTCAGTGAAATTCTAAAAAAATGCATAATTTTATCCACATAGCTATTTTTATCTTATTTTTTAATTAAAATTACATTCAGAAAAATTTCCAAAGTTCGTAAAATTAGCATAGTTAGTGTATCGTTGGTATTGGAAGGCATGACACAACAACTCGATAATCTTAAAGGACTTGGTATTTTTTTGCCAGAAACATTCGCTATTGAGTCAGCCATACAGTAGTATTAGATATCAATGATTTCTACTAATAATAAGCCCTAAATAATGACTTTTTATGACGATGTAACAATGTATGAAATTTTCGCGCTCAGTCTTTGTGTAGAGGTAGTCCGGGCCGGTCTTGTTCGCAGACGCAGTAGTTCGTGTAAATTTGTTAAATAGACTTTGCGTACAGTTTGGGTCCTTTTTCTCGAACGCTTTTCGTCGAAATTCTAAAATTCCTGTACATAAATTTTTCATGTTATGCATTTATACATGCATTAGCCTCAAGCTGTCTCAAGAAATTTCAAAAGATATCAGGTGTTTTTTACACCCTCTTGCTCTTTCTTGTAATATTTAAAGTTTTTATTTTTTGAGAACATAAATTTTGAGTTGTTTGTCGTCACGCTTTTTTTTTACATGCCAGATTGCTCAATGTGCTTGCAATTAACTGTAGATAATAAGTCGATCTAGATGTTTACAAAATTTTAATTTCATTTCACTTTCCTCATAGTGTTTTCAGGCAACTTGAATTAATTTATCTGTTTCTCATAAATTTAGTAGAAACACAATAAAATTAATAAAAAACATTTAAACCACTAAGATAATAACCTTGCACAAAACAGTTTTATCAAAAATATAACTTATAAATCTCTTTCCTGTCGCATTCTTTAATAGAGCCGCTAAGCTTGTGAATATTAGCTAGATATTGATGTTTGGTATTGATTACCTAATTATATCTGTGAAAATAGTTTGTCTGCGCAGGAATTTTGCAACCTAATAGGATTTCTATATCTTGTGCAGTTATTGATACTGCATAATCGTGTATATTATCATCTTCAGTTTTTCCAGAGTCAAATCAAAAGTTCGATGACGTGTGACTGAGATTAGAAGGATGCCTACCATTGATTTCCTAGCCATTTTTATTGGAATCTAATTAACAAAGAGAAATTGGAGATAATACTCCAATAATCAAATAAATAAGGTGGACGAAAGTAATAAATGAAAGCGAAAAAACCCTGCAACTTGGGATTGAACTTTACTTTGAGGATGGCGTGACCTATTATGTCAAAAAAATTTAAAGGGATCTTATTGTTTGCTAAAAAATCGATAGAGATTAATAAAAGACACTGATCTGCACTTTCAGATATAATTTTGAACACATGTAGAATGTGGACATTCCTCGAATGACATCATTTTGGGCAATCGCTATGTAAGTAACCATAGATTGTAAGGTCCTTTCTTATCTGGTCTTAGAAGTATTGTCTGAACGTATCTATTTATGTTCGTAAATTTTGTTGACAGAAAGTTGCTGGTGAATTTAATATGCTTATCTATTATTCACACAAACATCTTCTTTCAAATATCTAGGTTTACAATTATCCCCTGACCTTTCCTGGAATAATATGTTAATGTTCTTTTGAAAACTCTTTCTTCGAGACTAGGAATGATATCCCGCCTCTACTTTCTCCCCCCCAAATGTCCTTCTCCTACTTTATTATTCATTAATCCACTCTAAAGTTTGCTATGGTATTCAATTTTGTGGCTCTACAACAGACTTTAATTTAGCTCGCCTTCTCCGCTTACAAAAATGGTTCCTAATACCCCGTCCGCACTGCAAAAAATAAGCTAGCCGAAGTTGATAAGCTAGCTTAAACTGCAGTGCGAACGATTCTAAGCTTTTGTTGGGCTAGCCCAGATTCTGATAAGCTAGCTGATGATGGGCTAGATTTTTAAACTAGTTTATCCAGTTGAGCCACAAACGCACTGCATCATGGGATATGTTTTTTCCCATGATTCCGTAGTTTTGTAGCATATCGCTTGATTGGCTTGACCATGGTTATAAGATCGTGCTACTTTGTAATTTATATGGCTGCACCAACACCAGTAAGTATAGAAAAAACGACTGATTATTCGTGGATACATGGTATTTTCCGATATCGATTAGTGAGGTCTGGAAATGTAGGCTAGTTTTAGAGCACTTCAGTGCGAACGACCTAGCATACAACTTCAGCCAAGATATCTAGCTTATCGAATAAGCTAGCTCAACAATAAGCTAGCCAAGCAGTGCGGACGGGGTATTAGGACGGCGTTGCTCGGGCTGTTTGTTTGATGAAATTTTGCAATATGTGAATTTAAATATAAATGAAAAACCCTTAATAAAGTATATGTTCACTTTGGAAAAACGAAAAGAAGTCTTTAAAGTGTTCGCACTGGAATTATGTCTCCGAATGAGTTCGCAGGATACTGCTTAGTAAACCTACCCCTGTTTCCCATCTCTTTAACTCTTATCATATAACAACGGTATATCAATTACATTACATCCAATTAGCTGTTTTTGTTTACAAAATTCTCAATGGCAATCTAACTCTGACCACCCCCCCTTATCTTGGTCCCTCTACACCAAATACATACTTGCCCAGCCCGTAATCCCATTCCTTTCAGAACTGCCCTCGTTAAAAACAACTACCAGCGCCGCTGTATCTCGTACATCGGAGTTAGATGGTGGGCTGTTCTTCCCGAAACCCTCCGCTCTCATTTACCTCTTACTACTTCTAAGAAAGAACTAAAAAATATATCTTCTCCTACATAACTAATCTTTGTCCTTTTTAATTCTAATCATTCTCTGTCTAGCTTTACTGTCTAACGAAATCCCGTCTTTATCTGTATAAAAAACTGTATCTTTTCATATATTCACTATACCCTTTCTTATTCAATCCTACTCGGGGACCTAACATATCGGTCTCCAGCCATACAGGCCTCGATAGGGAAATTTTTTTTCTGTATCCTTATAATTAAATAAATAAATAAATAAATAAATGAGTATAATTGAATTGATCATTTCAAAAAAGACATAAGTCATAGAATTTAAGCTTTACAGGATTCAATAATTTAACATGTTTTACATGAAAGTATCAATATTTAAAAAAAATATTTAATATATTAAAAAATAAATATCGTGAGTTGTAGAACAAGGTTTGTTGTACAGTAAATTGATTAAAATTCAAATATCTCGCTATATTTTTATTAAAATAAAGTGATGAAGACAGAAAATCTTTTACAATGTAACATTAATCATATTCGCCATCACTTTCCGCTAGATTTTCTTCTATTCAAATGGCCAGTTAAATGTTTCATTGTAAAACATGAGTTCTTCTAAGATGCTGTTTTGTATTTCTTTAAATTATTTATTTTCTTGTCGTTTATGGGTAATGACTTTTGCAATGAATGAGTTTACAGCTTTATTTGATGGTTAAAGTAATGTGACTATCATAGTTTTTACACTGAACGTGTACGTACCCTCAAAAATCAAATTGCAGGGAGAAAATGACCGATTCAATTATATTTAAAAATCATTTTAATAAATTATAATACAAACAATTTTTACTTTTTTTTCATGTTTTTTTTTTATCAACTGCAATCATTTATGCAGTTAGAGATGCAGAAGTTTAGAGAATTATTTCAAACTCTAGAAAAATGTTGCGCGTTAAAATGTTGAAAAGTATAGAAACGTAATATTAATATATCCAGCGTTGCTAGTGAATTTTCTTTGCGTAGGGTTTTCCTATTGGTTTTCATCGCAGGCTTATTTCTTCATCTCGAACATTATCTAGAAATGTTTCTTGAATGTAATTACGTAGTCACTTACGAATATATTTATGCAAGGAGCAGAAAACCGGGGCTGATCAAGTATTTCTCAAAATCAGGAGAAACTTCCCCGGTATTACTATCCTTCCTTCGGGTTCGTCCCATGGCCAGCTTCTTGTTCCTGTTAAAGTTTTTAAAAAGAATTCGTGGCGTTTCTTATAGAATAAAGCTTTGGATGCTTTTAACGTACTCATTATATGCTTATGTAATGTTTATTTATAATATATATCTGATAGATGTCCTTATTTCCTTCTCCTTTCGCTGACGTCGTCGGGACGTGTTGCTATGCTATTGCTACTTCTCTCCCTTCGCGTAGAGAGCGAGGCATGCAAAACGAATTCCACGGACGTAGGTGGGTTTGGTGATTCACAGGGCTCCCCTTTGGAAGATCGGGGCTCTCCATGGAGGGGGGGGGGATATGCTTCATTCACTCGCTCACTCACTCCCTCACTCAATGCTTTGCCTTCATTCATTCCTTCAGCCGCATTTCTCAACAATTTGGATTGTGTAAGGCGAGCACTGATGGGGATGATGAGAAAATTTTAATTTATTATTATTATTTTTTAATTATTATTATTAAAAGTTGTTGTAGTCAGGCCTGGTTGTAGTACGAAAAAATGTGTGGATGTTGGTAGGGGGTTTATTTTTTGTGCGCAAATTTCTGCTAAAAAGGAGAAGGGAATGCGTGGCAAGAGGGAATTGCCTTTTCTGTCATCGAACGATCGACTCTGTAATGAAACTTGAAACGAATGTCGGTCTGGTTTGGGTGACATTTGTCCCTTCGGTCGGAACCCCTCCCTGAATATTTAAAGAAGAAAAGTTCCACGTTTCAAAATCCGATCGGCATCGACTTTCTCTCTCTCTCTCTCACTCCAATTGCTTGAAGAGTGGGGGTTGTGGCAAGAGGGTAAGGAAGGATAGGGTCTCCTCTTATTTCCTCTGTGGCTTTCCGCGGCAATTGCATATTGAACACGGCGAGATGTGGTCCTTAAACAAGCAATGATTGAAGAGAGAGTTGGGAAAAAAAAAAGTATGGGGGGGGGGGTCGGGTGGTTTTTCTAGGGTAAAGCATTCAGGGGGTAGGATCTCATTTTCCGGAGCGTATTTTCTCGAACCTTTTTCTGTCGATTCCCATTTCCAATTTCCATGACTCTACCCTCTCTGCGACTCTTTTTTTTATTCATTTTAAAGGTTTAATTTTATCGAGTTGCAAATTTATTTTTTTTTTTTGGAGTGGTGGGAAGGGCTGTTCATTGGGCGCTAATTCTCCCCCGAGTATCCTGTAGGGAAAAGTTCGGTGACGCAAAAGAGGAAGAGGGCTGTGCTGGTGGCTTTCTCTTAAATGCGATTTTGGGGTCCTTAAATGGAAATAAAAGGGGGCAGGTATGGTCTTGGGTGTTTTATTTTCGAGATATACAAATTTGTTTGTTGGAGATGCTGTCTAAAATTTAGACGATAAACTGTTTTTGTCGCTTCCCTGCCGAACGCGTAGGCATTGCCGGGTAAAGCGCGCTCCGGTAAAATTTAATAAAAAATAAATGCTCGTAATATAAAATTATTTTTTTAATTTAAAAAATATTATCATAAATTAAAAACTTTCTTAATTTTCTGAGTTGTTATGCGTGACAGTTTTTTAAAATGAAATGTATTTAGAACTCTGTGTTAAGCGAGGAAAGCCGAGGGCGTGACACGATGACAGTTGACATCTGGCTGGGAATTGACAGGAGCCTAAGTTTTTCAGGAAAGGAAAATTGGTGTTTGTTTGCTTAACTTTTCCCTTCTTCGAGATAAATATAAAATAAGTGGAAATATATTTTTTGCAAGTTTTCTGTAATTTTTTTTCTCAGTTTATTGCGTGGAAATATATCCTTTTTCTCATTCCCAAACATGGTTCTGGATGGCCCTGATGAAACTCGAGTATTTTCCATAGAAGATCAATTCAGATAGATTCTTAATCAAAATCGAAATTTTCATTAAAAAAGATGCTTCGAGATAATTTCTGATCAGAACAGAAAAAAATCAGCCGGTTTTCCATAAAAATAGGGAATCCTGAGTGACAATCCTGATATTAAATCGGCATTAATTTCAGGAAGAAAACACTGGTCAACAAATTTTTACAAAAGTCATGTTACCAAAATAAATTGAGTCATTTTTTTATCCATTTTTATGTGCTGAACACGAATATGACTGTCAAAATGCAAAATTGCCTCAAGGTTTTTTTTTGTTTTTTTTTTTTGTAATCTGCAAAACAATTGTTACATAAGGAAATTTTTATTTATTTATTTATTTATTTATTTATTTATTTATTTATTTATTTATTTACAATAACAGAACTATAAATTGGCAATAATCATAATACAACAATATAAAAGAAAAAAAATTCAAATAAGATAAATTCAGTAATTTTTGTATGAAAAGAATAAACAGGCGCCCAAAAGGCCAGGGGGCCTGTCCAGGGGCATCCTTAAAAAAAATTATAAATCAATTTAAAATTATATAAATTTGTAAGGCATTAAATGGCAACGACAATATCAACAACAACAATAATAGTAATGATAATTTTTTATAACTAAAAACATTACAATATAACCAATAATAATATTAGTAGTAATTATAATAATAATAAAAATAGTAAAATAAACAGAGGACTGTGTAAATCGGTTTCATTTAAGAGTAAACAGAAGTTAAATTAGATGTCATTTGGCCCGAGCGAATGTTTTTAAGCGTAGCCCACTCAAAAGTCACCTGACCATAGTAGTCTGAGCAACAATCAAACTTTCATTGTCTCCAACTCCGATTTTAACAATTGGAAACAATGAAGGTTGGATTGTTGCTCAGACTACTGTGATCAGGTGACTTTTGACAACACCTCCTAAAACTAAAGCCTGAGCACTGAAAAATCATACATTGTTACATCTTCATAAGAAGTCATAATTTAGGGATTATTATTGGTAGAAATAAGATTAACAATGCCTTTTTATGATGATGTAACAATGTATGACGTTTCAGTGCTCAGGCTTTAGTTTTAGGAGGTGTTGCTTTATGTGATTCGGGTGGAAATCTTGAAAGGTTGGCAAAAAGTGAGCACAAAAGTGTAAATCCACCCATGTGGGTGCATTTCGGTGAAAATCATGAACGTTTCGCAAAAAGTGTGCCCAGGCGTGTCTTTTCAGTCGGCTACGTTTCCAAGGAGATGACGTTTAAAAGATTGAAAAGAAGGTGCTTCCCGAAGTTCCACAGTTAATTTTGACCAACAGATAGCGCCGGAAATCGAAATTGATCTTCTTAAGTAATTCACCCTATAAAATGGGAGATAGTGACGATATGGACTGGTTATCATAGGAGGATTTCTAATATTATATACGTTATGCGTGACTTTATATATAAATTGAGCTAGTTGAATAAAATAAAGATCATCAGATTTTAACAAGTTGAAGTTTTCAAATTCTGAACTAACGGAAGAGAAAGCGGGCCTATTTAACAATATTCGTAAAAAACGTTTTTGAAGTTTAATTATAAGATTGTGTGGTCGATCCCCATAAACATATTCCAAAACATAAATTTGTATGAATTAAGGTAAAATATAAATTTAGTAAAATATTACGTGGAAGATGATTGACTCTATAATAATGCCTAGAGAACGGGATAGTTTGCCCTTGGCGTATTTGGTCAACAACATTTTTGACTAATTTGAGTGTGCTGATTCCAAATCTGAACTCCAAATTCCCCTATCACGCCAGGATATCGAGTTATAGAAATAGTTTTAATTTTAATGGTAGCCATTGTTTAAATTTGACATTATGAAACTTAACATCCTGACGCGATAGAGTTCAGATTTGAAACGTGCACACTCAAATTAGTCTAGAACACCTACATTTGTCAAAGTTGAAGTTCTACTGGATAAATATACACGTTGAAACGTAGAAAATGAACTATATGAAATATCTTCAAAACGCGAGCGAATGAACTTTTTAATGGTTATATTCATATTTATTACACTAAAATATTACAGAAAAAAAACTTTTTTAAGTGAATAACAGTTTCAGTGTTGACCAGTGTAATTCTCGATAAATGTCACAGATTATAAACAAAACAAGAAGGAACGCCGGAATTGAAAAACAAAATCCAGAAAAAATCTCTACTAGTCATAAGCTTAACGTTTACGAGGCTATCACGGCACTCGCTCACCCTAGGAGTGATTCCACAACTTACTTTTTATGAAAAAAACCCTGCTAATTTTCTCCAGTTCAACTCGAACTATCTTATTGTTGAAGATGCCGACTTTGATTCTATCTGAATTGATCTTCCACTGAAAATATCGAGTTTCGCCCGAACTTATTCATCTTGATTTTCTGACTTCTTGAAGATAGCCGTATGAGACATTCGATTTTATTTTGTTGACAATTTATTGAGATCCTTTTTATGCAAATATTAAAATTCCAGAATTGTATTTTTATATGAATTTAAGAGCGTTTTATTTTGATGATTGTATTAAAGTTTAACCTCTTTAATTTCTTAATTTCGTTATTGAAGAAATAATGTAAAATAAATTTTGAATCATTTAATAACTCAACGTTTCCATTCATTAATTTTAATGTGCTCGTATTTGCTTCCTATTTTTAAGATGATGATTTTTAGAAGTTTTCTGTCGGATAGTTGGGTTTTACGTTTGAACCAAAGTTGTCACCTCCCCAGTTTTGGCTTGTGGAAGTTTTAGGAGCTGTGAATCCAACGCGACAACCGTCAGGACAGCCGCTTGCAAATGGCTAAAGCGAGGAGATGAGAGAGAAGGTTGTTGAGGAGAGGGAGGTTAGGGGGTTATTGCTTATTAGGCTTAATTGGTATACCCTTCTCCCACACTCGAAACGAACATAAAGAGCTGCGTTTAGTGATGTGAGCTCTTAACCTCGGGATGAAAGCCTCGGTGATGGCGACTGAATAAATGTCCTCCTGTGTGGAGGTAGGTTTGGTAAAGGAATTTTTTTTCCTTCCTTAACACTGATTAGATTTTTAAATTAATTATAAATCTTCGAATGTAAGTTTGGTTTGATTTGTATATCTAGATTGAAAGAAATTTTTGGAATATTTTTTTATTTTTTTAAATAATTTTTTTGCTTTTGGCAGCGGTGTGCTCGTGACTTGTCGTCGAGGTTGACGAAATCCGTTCCGCGGTTGTTGAAAGGGCTGAGGAGTTTTGTCAGAAAGAAGAATTAAATGATGATGATGATGATGAAAGAAAAGTTTAAGGGAAAAGAGACTGAAGTGGAGGAGGAGGAAGGATTGTGTATGCTTGTGTGAGAGAGAAAAACACGTTCAGATTTCGTGAGCAAACTGAAGCACCAGCAAGCACTCTTCTTTTTGAACGTTTTTTCCTCTTTTTCTTTCCTTCAGTAGCGCTTCATTGGATACGCTTCTGTGTCTTTGTTCTTTTTTTAATTTTCTTTTCTCTGTTCTTTCACTATTCACTATTCTGTTCTTTTTTTTTTCATGTGTGTGTATGTGTGGAAAAATTGTAACTTTTGAGCTTGTTTTAAGGTTTTATACTCCCTTACACGTACGAGGTACGTTGCGAGGAGTTTTGTTTATTTCTGTAAGACTGGTAAGATATACTGGTACAGATATGTTCACGACTTCTAATATAAGATAAAAGTACAGGGTAACGAGGTAAATAAAGCTGGAAACCGTGAATCCACACACACAACATTTAATGACCCAGATGAACATTTCGAATTACTATAATGGACATAATCCAAATCTGATATTTTAAAATTTCAATATATAGGGTGTCCGAAAAAGGTGTGCTTCTCCTTCCCCCTCCCAACAGCGTGCTTCACTGCAATTCAAATGTGTTAGAAAACTCAGCCAACCTGGCCAGCTAAACCTGACCTTGAGTGACTCTTTCTCGCCCATTTTCTCAAAAAGGGGAAGGGTGTGATTAAAAATTGTAGGGTAGCAATCGGAAATTTTTCTCTATCTTTAATAGTTTTCGAGTTAGGAAATGGATGACCTTAAATTTGGGGGTCAAAGTTAAATTTGAGTGCGGCAATGAATTCCCCAGCCCTCTATTACCTATAAACCACACTCACCAGATCTCGCCTACCTGGCAGCTTTTTTGGACACCCTGTATATCGGAAAAAAGGAAAATGATTCAAAATGGAGAGCCGCCTGTTCTCCACATCGGTCATTTCCGTCCATTCCTTGCCAGAAGAAGACCAAACTTGTTTTCTTTTTACAACGCTTGTATAACTTTCGCCATTTGGGTCATGTTTGGTGGATGAAGTCTTGTGATCAATATTTCAAACCCTTCCACTAGTCCGATCTTGCTGAAATTTTGTACAAATACGTAAAGTCGGTGACAACGCATGAATCGAAAAAAAAATTCCAAAAAATCCAAAGGGGAGATGGGAATTAATATGAAATATAACTGGCTTATGTTTGGTTATTTGCTCAAGAGATGGCGCTATGTGTAACTAATTTTGACATAAGCGTTGTTTTTTGAATTTTTTTTTTCTTCACTTGTTTCATTTTTCTTTAACAATTGTCCTGTTCACCATCAACAATTCAACTTCACCCTGCTGGTTTTCTTAGAAAAGCATCTCGTTTACAATAACTCAAGACAACAATGAACAATCATTACAATCGCAAGATACAATCACAGATTAACGATTACACAGATACGACGATTGATGACGTCCTATGGAGAAAAATGGAAAGTGGTCATGTGATTGTGCCCCAGGCTATCGCCAGGTTCGCTACAATCGATGACTAGACTAAATTAACATATTTAATAAAAACAATGAGTAATACACTTTCCACCACATAAAAAATATTATATACACTTTTGGAAATTTACATATAAAATTTTTTTTATTAAACGTCAAAATACACGTAAGAGCGAATGATTCAAACAGCGCACCTGGCGGTAGCCTGGGGCATGGCTACAATCGATGACGTCAAAACAATGAGCTATAAAGTTTCCATTGCTTTAACATTGTCGCATCTGTGAAATCGTTAATCTGTTATACAATATTACAAGTTAAAATGAAAAAAAAAACAAAAATTAATTCATTAAGGAAAATGTAAATAACACTGGCCAACAAAATTTAAGATTTTTCTTGTAACAAAATGAAAGTGGGTGATTTTTGATAGTATTTTTTCTGCTGATTACGAATATAATTTTTAAATTTCTCTAGCACGCACAGCTTTCTTGTTTCACAATGAAACATTTTTAAATTATTCAGTGTTTGGGACCTGGTAAATTTCCTTGCGGCCCCGAAATATGGATACTTTAACAATGTAGCCGCTTCTATTCACTCCCATTACTTTAACATAGAAGTCTCGATGTGCATAACTTGGAAACTTGACGTGATAGAAAAAATCTAAAAGCAAATTCGGATTCTACCTACAAATTACTACTAAGAACACTTTGTGTGGTCTGAGTTACAAAATGTGTGTTGACTAGTGTAATCAAAGTGGGAAACCGTTACGTGTGAATAATCAAGATTACAAAATGTGAGGGCTCTACAAGCAGCCATTGTGTAGAATTGCCTGTATATGAAGGAAAAACGTCTCACCACAAGAAAACTTCGAGATATGAAACACTTATTTCGAAGGTTATGCTTTTATTCTCAACGCCAAGATTGAGGTGGCCCCCCCCCCCTTCAAATGAAGCTACATTACGAAAGTCTTAGGAATATGTCCGTCTCACACGTGCTAGTCCTCGACGATCTGTCATTTTCTTGAGCCTTCTATTTAGCGGCATTGCTCCTTGAACTTTCCATTTGACGTCACTTACAGTTGAAAGGATTATTTACAGAATCAGAAATCTCGCGTATAGACTAAATTCCGTTGAGCGACCCATGAAAGTTAAATGAATCACTGCCGTATTTATACTACATCATAGGGATGTGAATTAGGACACCAACATGGTTTTGGAGGGGGTTTCAAGGAACCTTTGATCACTTAGTGTAAAATGTATTTGTATAAAATCGATTTTAAAAGATTTCACTTAAGGGTTCAACGGATGTGTGGGAGTCTGGGGCTTCAGGCTCCCTGTAACCCATTTACTGTAAATTGTTGTATTGACATATAAAACGACTGGGTCATTTTGCTGTGATGACGTTACGCCTCCTCCTCCTCCTTAAAGTAGTGTGATGGAATTATTTTATTTTTTTCCGTTTTATTGTTCCTTTTGAACACGGTGTTGTATGTGGTTGACACGGAAGGGCTAAGGAGCTGAGTGACGACGCTCTTTTGTGGCAGGAAAGTGAAAGGGAAATGGAAGACGATGCAATTTGGGGTTTTGTTAACGGGGCGAGAAAAAGAAATTGATGGCGGTCGATTGAATGGAATCATAAATGATTGTTGTTGTTGTTATTGTTGTGCTGCAAGAAAAATGATGTTGAAAGGATGATGATGAAGTGGGAAGTGGGATTGGTGAAGGAGGTGAAAGGCCCTTTCGATGACGACGACTCTCTCTCTCTCTCTTTCTCCTTTTTCGGTTTTGCTTCAGTTGCGATGAATGGCGCTGGTGGCGATATTTTTGTCGCCGGGCGCGTTGAAAGGCCGTGACGCTGTGGACGGATGATGGCTGTGTCTGGCAAATCATGAGTCAGCACGGGGACCCTGGAAAGGAAGGGTAGGTGAGTCTTTAAAATAAAAAAGATGAGAGAGGAAAAGGTCGTTTTGTTAGAGGAAGGGGGCTCAAACAGTAGTAGCCCACCCGATTTCTGTGCAGTCTCAAACCCTTGTGACATCTTAATTTCTATGGGAGAGAGAGGCTTAAAAAAAGGATTAAAAGTTCAGCGCTTCGTCACAGCTCTTCCTGCTTCTCCAACCCTCCAATGTGCACTTGGGTGAACATTCCGGAACAATTTCACGATTAAAAGGAAATATTAAGAGAAAAAATTGTCCATTCATATTTTTCGTTTCAATGGAGAGGAGTATTTTTATATATTTTTTTTTGTATATTTTTTCCCACGTGACAGCGTGAAATGGATGAGCTGGCGACGAAGGTGAAAAACTGCTCGAAGTCGGGAGCGTGAGATTTAATGATGGATTTATGAGATTGTCTAATTAGCGCTCACTTTCAGAAGTCATTAATGTTATTTTTTTTATAATAATTGAATAGTCAAATGCAGTTTCAGCTCGTAATGGGCTTCTTTTTCGTATTTAAAGAGCAGCATTTCACCTACACATACGTAGTATTAATATTTGTTATAACGAATAGAAAATGTATTAATAAAAGCGCAGATACTTGAATTATACAAAGCGACAGCAGATAAGAATCATCCTATAGACTATGCAGAAAACTGGCTTAAGTGTTTTAATGAAGTTCGTCAATGTCGAAGTTTTAAACTTGCACTTATTACGGCAGCGAATAGACTAAATATGAGACTCTTTTTTCCTCATGCTAGTTCTCAGCGGTGGAATGAGCTATCCTATTCCTTAAGAAACACGCTGTGTGAACAGTTAATGAATTCTTCAAGATTGCAAGTGAAGTTAATAGAAATGCCAATGTCTCTGCCTGATAGAATATACTCTACTCATCGTGGAAATGTATTCCGATGTTATCTAGCACGTCAGGTTACTTTGTAATAAGCTAGTGATTATTTTCAGAAATGTCCAGTCCAGATTGCACGAATTAAATGTAAATGTACTGAATCGCAAAATATACAGTATGCATATGTGGCAAATTAGTTTAAAACATCACTGCTACATTCGCCTCTAACTATTGACTGGAGCTTGGCACTAAGAAATGATGACTTCGCCGAGATCTTCGCTTGTATGATCCAGAGCCCTCACACTCCAGAAACCACTCTAGTCCTGCTTCATGACTGAAATGTCTTGGTGAAAACGCTCACCATGTTCATCGCTAACATTGCCCAAGTTTTCAGGAAAAAAAGTTAAGATGATTATGTAGAAAGTGGATCTTGAGTGACATGGTAGTCTGCAATGAGTTTTTTTTACAATGTCATTGCAGTTCTTCTCTGCCTTTGTGTTACCCAAAAACTCTGTACACTGCCTTGAATGACTTTCATGCTACTCTGTGTAAACATGCTAGATTGCAAACGGCATGTTTAGCTAAAATTAAAAACTGAAATTACACAAAAACCTGAGATGAGAGAAACGTTTGGTTTGCATATTTGTAATCAGCTCACTTAGTACTACTAGCAACACCCTATCCCAATTCTGTTATAAAAATGATGTTACGCAGTCTAATTAGTATCATCTTCTGTCTTCTATATACAGAGTGTCCCAGATATGTACACGCTTTGAAACGTTATGTTTGCTCAGCAACGAAATGAGATAGAAAAAAATGACTTAGTTTCGAATCTGCTATCCGAAACGTTGAATCATGATAATGTTTTTAGATGCAACAAATAAATATTTTATACAGTACATAAACCTTTTATTTATTTATCAATGGACGAGTCTACAGAATCATGTACATCGATAATACTGAATAAGGGCTTAGAATAACTGATGAAAGAAATATAAGCACGAGTATCGAGTCTCTCGATATGTCGAGTAAACATAGTGTCTATACTGAAGGTTCCTCGTTATTCGCGTCTGTGGTCACAATCGAATGCGGGGCAAAAAACACGGCACGTGCAAGCTTTT
Organism: Rhysida immarginata; assembly: GCA_023313115.1. NCBI lineage: Eukaryota > Metazoa > Arthropoda > Chilopoda > Scolopendromorpha > Scolopendridae > Rhysida > Rhysida immarginata. The sequence continues at coordinate 1,661,196 of JAHWFO010029543.1, forward strand.
TGCAATATCTAAAATCTTAAAAAGAGTGTATTTTGTATAATGAAAAATTAAAATTATTGCATCACCCGTAACGCTCTTTTTAGCCGGAAAGTTATTCTTAAGAGAGGAAGGAATTTGTAGAAATAAATTAAGCCTTAAAACATTATCTTGTTAATATAAGGTTTGTTGTGTATGATCCAGACGGCGTTGGAAAAGCATAGCAGCACGTTCATTGTTGTTCATTTGTTTATAAACCAAAATGGCAGTGAGAGTTTCATTCTATACTGAAGTGTTATTGGAAAATGGAGGATGTTGTTGAGGTTCAGTGGCGGATTTAAGGGGGGTGGCTATAGGGGCTATAGCCACCCCCATTGGTCCTAAACTTATATTAGTTAGACAAATTGTAAAGATTTTTAATACTGCAATAATTTTACAAATTTACATTTATAAACTTCATATAGAAAAGACCCCAGGACCATCACTTCCCTGGGTAAGGGAGGGGGTTATTGGAAATAACTTATAACATGCTAGCCAAACCACCTGATGCCCTCCCCGGGTGGGGGGGGGGCCCTCGCACAAGTTCTAGATTCGCCACTGAGGTTCAACGACGTTGGAGGGTTGAATTTGGTACACCATCGCCAACGAGGGGCTCCACTTCACTTTCATGTCGATGTGAGAACTTTCTTCGATCACACATTCAATCACAGATGGATAGGATGAAGAGGAAGTGATACGGAGTTCCCCCCTCGATCTCCCGATTTAACCCCTCTCGACTTCTACCTTTAGGGAACTTTAAAGAACACGGTGTACGCCATAAACACACACACGGACGGAATTAAGAGATCAGATTGAACATTCGATCAATGATATCATTCCATTAGCTACAATCCAGTCAGTATGTCGCTCTGTTCGACATCGGTGTTGAGGAGGTGGACATTTTAAGCAGAAGGTGGACTTAAGGAAGTTTAAGGAATACTGTACAACAAACCTTATATTTCTGTCTCATTTCGTTGCTGAGTTATAACATTTTAAAGAGTGTATACATCAATACTGTCTACCTGATATTTCGAAAAAATAATAATTATCGATAACAATCGATATTCAAAATGATGGCAAGGCATTCTAATAGGAGGTATCTCATCAACAATCTGCACGGACCACTAATATGTATCTCATGACCAAAAATGGAAGGCAAAGTTTGTGCAATATACACTGCCCTGCCAAAAGTATCCGGATACCCCGCTCCAGCTGCCCTTTATGGAAATGCTGTCGTCAGAAAGGCGTTGGGCCACCCTTTGCCTTCAGTACTGCGGCGATTCTTCTTGGCATTGACTCCACGAGATATTGAAAGCTGATGCGAGGAATCTGACACATGCCTGCTGAATAGCGCAGTCCAGTTGTGTGAGATTTGATGGTTGTGGAACCAGCTCTTTCAACTTCCTCCCACAAATGTTCAATTGGATTGAGATCTGGTGATTGTGGGGGCCAGCGAAGCAAGATAAAATCACCCTCATGTTCTTGAAACCCATTCTTGGAGAATACAAGCACCTTGGCATGGCGCATTGTCTTGTTGGAAGAAGCCATCTCCATTGGGATATGATATGATGAACTTGATCAGCATGAACTTGTTACAACCCTCAGTTTTTAAATAAGCGACCCTCAAAACCCTTTAGCGACCCTCAAAACACTTTAGCGACCCTCAAAACCCTCAAAATAACCCATTTCGTCAATGCGGGAACAGACCTGTAAATAGTGTTATTAATGAGTTTCTTTAGTTTTTCTGCCCCCCCCCCTACTCCCCGCATAGTCTGAGGCCTCTGGCGTTCGCTTAACGGGATGGTGTACATATTTAAATGGTTCCTTCTGTTCGCTGTGTGTAATAAGAGGTTGAAATAAGTTTTTCGAGAAATTTGCTCAGGAGACGAATAGAAGGAAATAGCCTGGAAGAGGAGGCGTCGGTTGGAAACGATGATGGCGACAATAAAGAAAAGGCGAGCGAGATGGGAGAGGAGGAGGAGGCCGAGAAAGCGATCATCTCCTTCTCGGCGGGAGATCAATCAGAAGTGACATGGGTCCCATGGTCCTCTGCGCCCCCGGGTCCCCCATTACGGTTTCTACCTGGGCAAAAGTCGTTTGGTCGAAGGGATAGGGGGAGACTGTGCGTGTGTGCGTGTTCCACGCTCTCTTTGTCCCCCGAGGGAGCCCCCCCACCCTCAGGTGGCCACGGGCCGTCGGCGGCCGTCAATGGGGCCATTCGGTGCGGACGGGACTGGGCGATGGCCGGCATCAGATTGCCTGCACCCTGATTGAAGACAATGAAAAGAGTCGCTAAAATGACGTGTTTATCGCCGGCTGAGAGATTGGTCCGCCTCGGCCTCCCTTAATACTCGTTCTTTTGGTGGCGCCGATAATGAAAATCAAGCACCTCCAGGAACCCCCACCCAATTCCAGGCGGCTCTGCTCTGGAAAATTGCACAGACCCCCCCTCTCGCTCCTACACCTTATTTCCTATCTCGCTCGCCTTTTTTCTTTGATCGCCGTCCACTGTTTTTGTTCGTGGACCGATTAAACGCCCACGCGGGGAAAATGAGTGCCCTGGGAGATAAGATGGTCGCCGAGGAGAAAATAGAAAGAATTCAGTCTTTTTTTTTCCACCTTTTTTTTTTTTATACAGGAACCACTCTAGACGATATGTAAGAGAGGGGGGGGGGGTCCACGAAAAGGAAATATGATCTTCAGGGCGTCGCCTTATTATTTTTTCTCTTCTTTCGGTACCCCCACTCAGCGGAGACAGAAAAAGAAGTGGAAATGAAATAATCCCCCAGTTGCTAACAATTAAGCGCGAACCCAGGTCCAGCGCTCTATCTGTCCATCTTCCATTGGATTGCAGGGGTCTCTCTCTCTCTCTCTCTCTCTCTCTCTCGCTTTTTCTCTCTCTTTTATTCCCATTCTCCCTGGAGAGAGCGAGGGCGAGCGTTTTCCAGGGGCCCACAGGAGTTTTTATGTCCCATCCAAAGAGGGCAACATTTAGCGCTCTTGGGGTCAGCCAATGAAAAGGGGCCATTGGAGCCCTCTCGCGGGAGGTTAAAAAGTTCCAACCTCGCATACCCTACCTTTTTGTTCCCTCTTGACGGTCGTTACTTCTGTTGCCGTCATAACCCTATTTTAGGCCTTGGATTGGGTTTCTTTGGAGGAGCACATTGGCTCCTACCACGTTGGGTTTAAAGGCGCAGGCGTTTTCTGTTGTTTCCTTAGGATTTCTTGAAGATTGTCGCTCTCACTATGCACTAGTACTCTACACGGAGTGGCCAGTTTATTAGGAACACCGCCTCTAACACTGCGTTGCGCCACCCCTAGCAGCTATAACAGCACAAATTTGCCGTGGCATGGATTCAATTAGCCTCTGGAAGCATTGTTCCGTTATGTTTGTCCATGCGGATGCATGGATGGTGGTGGATCCATGCCTCGAATAACCCGTTCTAGCTCGTCCCAAAGATGTTCGATTGGGTTCAAATCCAATTGGGACTGTGGTGGCCAGAGGAGTAAGTTGAATTCATTATCGTGCTTCTGGAATCATTCCATGACGATATGAGCCTTGTGACACGGAGCATTGTCCTGCTGGAAGTATCCTCCCGATGGGGGAAACACAGTAGCCATGAAGGGATGAACGTGGTCGGCAACAATGTGCAAGTAGCCTGACCATTAAAGGGTTGTTCTACAGGTATAAGCCAGGAACGGCTTCCCCAGACCATTACAGAGCCTCCACCAGCCTGAACAGTGGAAACCAGACAGGAGGGGTCCATCGCCTCGTGCTGTTGTCTCTAAATTCTGCGTCGGCTTTCTGCATGATGCAATAGGAAACGGGATTCATCCGACCAGCAGACCTTCTTCCAGTCGTCGACGGTCCAGTGTTGGTGATCACGGGCAAATTGGAGACGTTTTTTGCGATTTTGGGTGGAGATCAAAAATACCCGGATTGGCCGTCGGCTGTTGTAGCCCATCCTTGCCAATGTACGGCGTGTAGCGCTTTCAGAGATGTTATTCTGCGGTCCAGTGTTGTACTCCACGGTGAGTTGACGAGTCGTGACGTTTCTATTCGCACGAACAAGCATTCCCATCCTTGGATGGACGAGTCGTTTGCGACCATAGGCTTGTCTCTGGCTGGTTGTTTTTTGGTTGTTTAAGTCTAAAGTCCTGGTAAACCCTTGAAATGGTCGTTCGGGCAAAGCCTAGAAGACGTGCAATCTACGTGGAAGTACTCAGTCTACCTCGCTGGGCACCAACTATTATCCCGCGCTCGAAGTCGCTCAGATTCTTTGCTTTCCCCATGGTGACGGTCAAACCACTTGCAGTTGACAGGTGTGTTCTCGCTTTATATTGGTACCGACTGTCACGTGACCCGCTGATACATAGTATTTGCATAGTCATGGGTGTTCCTAATAAACTGGCCACTCAGTGTATATCGACATACGTGGTTCTTCTGCAACGTTTCCGAAATTGGCCCACTGTAATGGCGTAATGCCATTTCTCCGTAGCAGTTGCCAATTCTGCTAGAAGATTGTGTCATTGGTAGTAAGGCGAGCAATGTAGAGTGCCAACCCATTTGTTTCGTATCTTTCTCAACAACTTCTCCGGCAGATGGACCGGGCAAAGACGTGACCACCGAGAGAGAAGGCCTCCGCATTGAAATGTAATACATTGTTACATCATCATAGATAGTGCTAATTCAGGGCTTGTATTACGTTTCATCGCAGAGGCCTTCTCTCTCGGTGGTCACGGCAAAGAGGCCTGTTAGCCTCTTATTTAGATTAGGAGGGTTAAATGCGTAAGATTAGGTTATATAGATTAGGCTAGATTAGGTAGGTTAGGTTAGATTAAGTTAGATTAGGCAAGGACTATTAAAAGCAATCTTTTTCTTTAAGCAAACTCCACACATCATGACTCGGCTCAAATCACGCGCAGATTTCGACGCTTCTGTTCTCGGCATATTCAAGTAGAATTGCTTGTTTCTGTACATTCTTGTGGACGAGATACACTATGCCATTTTTTCCTTGTTGGTCCGTCTTTATTTTGCCTAGCGGACCAATAAATCGCTAGGACTACCATACCATCGCGCACTTCTTGTGTCCATGCCACGACGCCTAGCAGCAGTTACAGCGGCGATAGATGGCTACTCCCATTACTAAGCGGGTGGTCATAATTCAGTGATATGACAGTATATATTGGTTCCTTTTTCTTCTTAAGTTGTCTTTAAACAAATTGGAGATAATCTTCAGCACCGTTGAAACACGTTTTCATTATGTATGTTTTTGTGGTAACGTACGTTTGTCTCACGTGGACGCGGCTTAACGCTGCTCCGGTATAATTCACGGAGTGCCTCTGTCCATGGGAGGTGGGGGGCTTATCGAGCATCTAATGAGACTGGATCAGGGACCCATATGCTCTACTGATTTTGCATTTTAATGGAAAAAGTCCTGTATTGTTGGTTTATTATGCAGTTCCTGTTGTTCGGGCTTTTCTTAGAATTGATAGCTCTCAGAACTTAACATTTGAAAATTTTGAAAAATGAGCACTAACTGGAGATAATGGAGAGTTAGCAGAATATTGAGAAAATGGAGAGTTCTCTGTCCTTCTAAAACTAACCTCCCATGTTGTACTCATCGTTTGGAGCTTGTAAGAGCAAACTAAGCTATTGAAATGGATTTTAACCACTTTTGTCCTTTTACCGCGAAGCATTTTTCTACATACCTGGTTGTTGTTTAAAGTTATATCCAAGTAATCGTTTAACTCTTTAAGCCGGTGGGATCAGTGCTTGTGTGTCTGTGTGTTTGAGGCGCACGTGCCACTCATTCATTCATTATCCATGCAAATGGTCCTGACGCCGAATGCAATCAAGCAAATGAAATTTTTGACAAATTCCCCGTGAATGACAAGCGATCGATTCCAAGCTTGTCAACTCGGCGGCGGCGACGAGCGACAAATTTGTCCTAATAATGATGCAATTAGCGATACGCCGGCCCATTAATCGAATTGAGAAACCCACCTCCCAGGTTTAAATTAAGAGAGTTAAAGAAGTTTAAAGGAATTGAATTATGAGACCGGCAAAATTAGGGCTAAGTTCCCTCGTGGAAGGTGGGAGTGCAAAAATGTTTGTCTTTCGAAAGGCATTTGACGGTGTTGTGATTGAAGTACGAGAATGTCTCATCTCTTAAGATTTTGCTATTGTGTGAGTGACAACTGCAGCGCATGTACATTAACTTGTGAACAAACACACACAAACACAGTCCAATAAATTAGACTTAACATTGGTAGAGTCAATAAGGTGTTTAACCAGCAGATTCGTTGGAAGAGGTTCTTGTTGCGTATATGGCGTTCCAACATGCTCCAAACTTTGTCTATAGGGTTGAGATCTAGGCCTTAGAACGTCCAGGTTAAGTGGCGGAAGTTATCTTCGTACTCGCTTAACCATTGCTAAAATGCAGCTTTGGCCAACAACAATGGTTAGGTAGTACGTGGAGTGCACCCGGCCTTCCAAGTTCATAGTAGCAGAAGAAGCTCCATACCATGTCTCGGTTAGGCATCCTGAGTCCTTTGCCTAACAACGTGTAAGATGATTCTCAGATCACATGACCAATCTTCTTCCAGTCTTCACGTGTCCAGTCACGATCTTCCAGACACCAGTATAGGCAAACTTTCTGTTCTTTGCTAAGAAATCAGGAGTTTACGTATAGAGATGCGAGTGGATCCATGTCTTCGTGGGGCCTCGAAGTTTGAGTTATCGGTGAATGGTCATGGTACTGACATTGCATCTTGGAACGCCTTGCGTGTGTTTTTGTTACATCCAAACTCTTCAGCACTCTGTGGTTATGTAGCTGAAAGCATTTTCCTTCTGTGGCTTTGTACTGATGTTTGTAGACTGGCCTGCAATCCTTTTATTCCGTACAGTGTGAGCTCGCGCTATGATCATATAATGTAAATTCTATAAGTAAGTCGTTGAAGGAGGTATTTCATAGAAGAGTAGTGTTTACAGTGTTTGTTGTTTTGTGTGTAAACTCTTTGTTCTGCACGTTTATGGCTTAAGATGTGTCTGTTGCATGTTTAGGCTGTACGTCTGTCTATGTGTAAGTTTTTGTTTTCACGGTGCGTTTTTAATTGATTCGATTGTGTCTTTTGTTTTTTTTTTCTTTTCCTGTAGTATCCTGGAGCTGAGGAAGGAGAAGTCCCGGGACGCGGCCCGTTCTCGGCGGGGGAAAGAGAACTACGAGTTTTACGAGCTGGCCAAGATGCTGCCACTGCCGGCGGCCATCACGAGCCAGCTGGACAAGGCCTCCATCATTCGGCTGACCATCAGTTACCTGCGTCTGCGCGACTTCTCCAGTCACGGCGACCCGCCATGGAATCGAGAAGGTGCGCCCCCCAACAAGTCGGTCAAAGGTTAGAGACGAATACGAAAATAAAGTTAAGCAAAAAAAAAAAAAAAATGAATAAATAAATTAAAAAAAAAATAAACTCAAATCCTCACCTGGTAATGTGTATGATGCTTCCAGGTGTTTGGTAGACCGGAGACTTCTATTTTCGATCAACCCGGCAACTCAATAGAAACTTGTTCGATGTTAGAATGGCATTTTTTGCTTAACTTATGAAATTATTATAAGTTTGATTAATGTACGGCCACTTAACTGGACGCAAGTTGTTGATATTTATAATAAGGTCAACTGTTGTTTTACTAAGTTTTTCTGTATTTATCAACTTCGATATCTTTAGTTTAAATTCGACTTATTTGTTCATATTATTAAACACTTTTTCCATCTGAGAAAAACATCCCTTGCACAACAGTGTAATCTTTTTAGCGATCGGTTTGTCCAGCTGTCCGTCTGTCTGTAGACGCAATTCCAACAATGCATTGCGTTGCAATAGAGAGAGTGCGTGTAGTGAATTGCTGGAAGAGACGAATTATCCTTGCATTGGGGAAAACGCGTGCTGAGCGCACTTGTTGGCTCTGCGTGTGCTCTAAACTAGTGATGTCTGTTGGATCCGGATCTCTGATTCGGATCTGATAATATCCGGATTCGGATCTAGAAAGATCCGGGTCCGTATCCGGATCTCTGATATCGGATCCAGATTTCGGATATCGGATGTCAGATCCGGATTTCGGATATCGGATCCGGATTTCGGATCCTTTCGCTGGATGCGTATTAAGACTAATTAGGACTTAAGAGGACTAGGCTCTCACTTAATAAAAGCTTTTCTAAACTGCTTTCAGAAAAAGTTTGCATATACACAATTTCCTGTCTAGGATCCGATTTTCGGATTTCAGATCCAAGATCCGGATCTCAGATCTCGCATCCAAGATCCGGATCAGAGATCTCGTATCCAAGTTCCGGATCTCGGATTTCTGACCAACATCCGGTTCTCGGATCTCGGACCTAGGTCCGAAAAAAAGATCCGGATATCCGGATCTTGAATTATCCGGATCTTGACATCACTACTTTAAACGTTGTTGAGATGGTGCGCGTGCAGAATGCACGTGACTGACGATTATAGAGATCTGTGACTAAACCAAAAGAATTTTTTTATTCGTAGGGGCGCTTATTAGGAGCTTTAGCATAAAAGCTACTTCTAAGAATGCGCCCTTGGTCTGTACATTTATCCGGCCGTCCGGGCGCGGTTTTTGCACGATAACTTGAAAACGAATTAACTTTTTCAAATTCTGTTTTCAGAACTATGACCAACTAAGCCTTATCTCGGCCGTATCAACTTTTCAGAATTTTTCGTGGACCCCTTCGAGTCGAATTCACGTGCTAAAACAGTGAGCGTAAAGAATTCAAAGATACTGGCATGTCGTATAACAATCGATTTATCAAGAAGGAATACATTGTTACTTTCTGTTCATCTTTAAAGCATTATTGACATTGGCGCGCGCACGTGATATCGCTTTGTCGACGCACGATTGCTCACGTGCTCATAATCTATTATTATTAAGAATGGAGCAACTTATTGGTTTTATTATGTCAGTCTTTCTTAATTTCTACACTTTTTGAGATAGAAGATTGAAATTCGGAATGTAACTTCCTATCTGCACTATTTAGTTTGGTTTTGATTGGTACACTGGGGTCGGAATTACGGGGGTGGGATTCAGAGAGGACAACATATCTATGTGCTATTTAGGTACGTAAAGGAGTGAAATTCAGTATCCAGATTCCTCTAGGCAAGATCTACATTGCTATGAAGTTTAGCCCCATTTGTTCCATTGGGGTCGGATTTGCGGGGGTGGCGGTCACTTGGTCCTTAGAACTATGGCAACATATGGCATGTTATACAGGGTGTAAATTTTAAGTTGACAAAGCAGAATAACTCGAAAAATAAGCTTCACACGAAAAAATGCGTATAATCCAAAGTTGATTATTTTCGAGGGGGCATCTGCTGGTGCTAAAATTAGCCCACCCCCCCCGGCCCCTGGGGGTGGGGCGGGGGGCAACTTTAAAATTTCAAATGGGAACCCCTATTTTTTATTGCAGATTCAGGTCCTACATAAAAAACTACGTACATTTTGTCTGAAACATTTTTTTTTATTTTTGGTAGATGGCGCTGTAATTCAAGAAAATCCATTTTCTCATTTTTGCGTGGAAATGGTTACGGAGAAATAAAAAATACTTATTTACTTCGTAAATTTTGCCGCAAAGTTATTATTTTATTATTTTTTGCCGCGGATTAGGATAATTTTGTTTTGTTTCGTGGTCATGAGGCCACACAACTTTATAATTATCAAACAAATCAACTGATTAGCTAACTAACTAACCGAACATCCTACGTACTAACGAGTGAACTCATTAACTAACAGAGTAAAAAAGTAAAAGACTGTGTAAAGATGAAGTTATTCCCGTTTAAGATTTGGTGGTCCTTAAAAGGACCGATTGTTTTCGTTTTATTTTTTCTTATCTGCTGAAGTGCGCAGTGACAAAACGTTAGACGGTTTTGGTGGTCATTGCCATGTAGTTCTTGATGCATAGATACATGATATGGATGAAATTTGTGGAGCTTCAGCATTTTCCAAACACTCATATGTGAAATTCCTGATTGCCTTGATATTTCTCTTGTGCTCGCATGTGGATTATGAGCCACAGCAGCTAGGACTGACACTTGATTGTTTTCTCCACAAACAGTAGCTGCACGGGTTCTTTTTTTCTGGTTCACACTACCTTCCGCAGTAAATTGTTTAATAACTCGAACAAAAGAAGACCGTGATCGCGTTTGGCCAGGAAAACGCTGAGCATAAAGCGCGACTGCATTATCAAAATTTCTCCCACTTTCTCCATAAATGTACACCATCTCAATTTTTTCTTCCACAGAAAGATAATTCATAATGTAAATTCAAAAGCAATACGGCGTTGTACACTCACAAAAACAGTTGAAAAATTACAATCTTTTCTTCTAAAGATCAGAATTTAAAATGTAAACATTCTGAAAAAAATGCCAATGTTTACGTTATTTGTTTGTTGACGAAATGTCTTCAAATTACATTGTAGTTAAAACAATGTAGGAATCGAAATGAATAATAAATTAGTTATTTCCACGCAAAAATGAGAAAATGGATTTTCTTGAATTACAGCGCCATCTACCAAAAATAAAAAAAAATGTTTCAGACAAAATGTACGTAGTTTTTTATGTAGGACCTGAATCTGCAATAAAAAATAGGGGTTCCCATTTGAAATTTTAAAGTTGCCCCCCGCCCCACCCCCAGGGGCCGGGGGGGGGGTGGGCTAATTTTAGCACCAGCAGATGCCCCCTCGAAAATAATCAACTTTGGATTATACGCATTTTTTCGTGTGAAGCTTATTTTTCGAGTTATTCTGCTTTGTCAACTTAAAATTTACACCCTGTATATCATACGTTCGGAAATGATGAAAAAGGAAAGAAGATAACGAGGTTTTTTATATTTTATACATATTACGTTCGAGAAAATCAATTTTTTTGATTAAAAAACTTGGGGAGAGGCAAAAAGTGCAGATAAAGGAGTAAAAATAGATGACCGTAGGATCTGCTACTTCCCTCACCCTACTCGGGATGGGTGGGGGGGGGGTTAATTTATTTTTAATAAATGTATAAATGTATTTCTGCTTCACTGCTAAAGCTCCTCCTTGGAATGTTTACAAGATTTTATTATTTATTACGATAACTTGAAAACGAATTAACCTTTTCACACTCTGTTTGGAGATCCATAAATATGGGCGTGTGTGATAGATGTGTGAATAGTGGGAATTGGTTTAGTAGCACGTGTCGTAATGGTACCATATGGTATCATGTCACGTTTCCAATTTATGCACTTCGAGACTTCTAAGTTAAAGTAATGGGAGTGAAGAGAAGCGGCTTCATTGTTAAAGTATCCATATTTTGGGGCCGCAAGGAAATTTACCAGGCCCCAAACACTGAATGATTTAAAAATGTTTCATTGTGAAAAAAGAAAGCTGTGCGTGCTAGAGAAATTTAAAAATTATATTCGTAATCAGCAGAAAAAATACTACCAAAAATCACCCACTTTCATTTTGTCACAAGGAAAATCTTAAATGGCATGTAATACATCAAACAACTCGTAACGACGTGCCATTAATGAATGTAATAAATTATTAACGATAGTGGGAATTAGCTTAGTAGTATGTGTTCTTATGGTAATTACCTTTATAAAAATTAAGCAAACACTGTGGAATGGAACAACCAAAAAAAAGGGAGGGAATATCTAATCCGCAAGGAGATTTGAAATACCGGATACGTATTTCGGCTACCAAGTAGCATCTTCAGCGATAAGAGATAAAAGTCAAATAAAGAAAAGTCTATGTTAACGTAGATGATGAGGATATTCAACATTAACGTAAACGCTTTAGTAATAGAATATGAAGAAATAATAGATGCTACCCAGAACGTTTCAGCAATTGAGGCTCGCTTCGTTTAACATTACGTAGGAATGTATACGAATTAAAGAACTTTTATTTGTTCAAATATATAAAGAATTCTCTCCTTTCAGTTCTTCAAATTTATTGGTTCTAATTTTCTCTTTACGTTAGTTTACTTAGGTAAGTAATTTACAATTTCATATTTATATATTTTCTCTTAAGGTTAATTCAAGGTATCTATGAACGCTCTCTCGGTGCTCCTTTTATCCGCTTTGGCGGTAAAGTCATTCTTGTTAATATTCTATAGCCTATATACACCGAGTGGCCAATTGATTCTGACTATCTGACAGTTTAAGCAAATTAGTTATGCCGTCACGCCTTTGTCATTAGAGGGCCAGACTGATATAAAAAAGAAAAATCCTAGTGCTTACGCCGGTAGTATAGGTGATTTGTTTGTGGAAATAGAGTGAACAATACGATTTCACGGACTTTGAACGTGGGATGATTTCAGCTGGACTGTCAGCCAAACAACTGGGTCTCAAGGTGCAACTTGTGGTCATCAACTAGTGAATCCTCGGGTAGAACAGATAGTGTCTAGAATTGTAAACGACAACAAAACGGCAACAGTGCAGCAAATTACGGCAGCAAATATCTCATCAAGGAGAACTGATGAGCAAGTATTAAACGCAAAAGATGACCCAATGAAGGACTGAGGAGGTGGCCATAATAAATTGGCTACTCAGTTAACAATGTAAACTCTAGTGCAGTCAGGTTGGGATATGAGCCGATTGGACCGACTGGACCCAATCGGTCCCCGCGCTTTTTGACAGAAATTGTCAGTTTCAAGTTCTATTAAATTTCATATGGTTTTATGCTTTATTCTCATGAGCCCACTTATATACCCTCACTATCTTATACACTCGCTATTCACAATATGCTCAAACAAAATCTAATTCGCTCACCCATTCATAAAAGTTTCATATTTCAATTCTTCAAAGTTCGTTTTAGTAACGATAACTTGCGCATTCTCAATTTTTTTTTATTCAGGACTTGCTTGCGTGTTGCTAATATTGTTTTTCGTGTGAAAAAAATTCTTTTCACCTGGTGGGGCCTTTTAATTCGTGCCTTTCTCCTTGTTACTCCACGTTGCCGTCGATTTCGGTGAAAGCAAACCGACACCGCCGAGCAACGAAACGGGGAGACGGACGCGGCGGGTGGTGCTTGTCGCTCTTCGCCGCCGCTGAATAGCATTTAGCACTTTATGACAGCCATGGGGGTTGGGCTTTTGCGTTTGCAGTAAGTAGCTTGTAATTTCATTTTCGAAAATGGACATTAGATTAGAGGAAAAGGGGAAAAGGCAAGAGAGAGAGGAATTGGTGCTTCGGGAGAAGGAGGAGGAGGTTTGCAACGCGAGACGGCCGCCGTGATTGGATTGGGCCTCGGGAATCCATCCGTCGTTTTCGGCAAGGCAAAGGGAAGAAGGGAGACACGTACCCTGCTCTTTAACAAGCCGCAATCGCACCTCTAGCTGCTGTGGATACGGGGATGTGCATTTGTGAAATTAAGACTGAAGAGACTTCTTTCCGGTAGTGGTGGTGGCGGCTTCGCTTTTTTTTATTTTCTTCCACACCTCTAAGGTGAATAGGTGAGACTGAGCCTTCGTGGTCCCTTTATTTTTTTTTCTTGACATCTGTATTCAGTGCAGTTTTTTTCGCACTGCTTCACTCAGTTTTTTATCTTTCGTTTAATTTTCACTTGAAAGCGGCTTTCACTTGTATGCCGCATCCAACAACTATTCTTTTTTTTCCCTCCCGCAATGTAGGGAAAATTTTTTTTGGCGCGTGTGTAATGCTTCCTTTTTTTATTTCCACCATTACTTTTTTTCCCTTTTAATTTTCTTTTTTCTTTCTTTCATTGTACCTTGGGTCAGCAGCAGCGCAGCTTTTGACGATATTGTGTGTGTCTGTTGTGTGCGCGCACGGCGCAGCAATTTCTTTTTCGGGGCAATCAACGGGAGTCTGTTGGTGCAACAATGGCGTCCAATTGATTCACTGATGACCACATTGACGCATCCGGAAGCTCAAGCCTTCTCCTTTATCCCTTTTACCACCCTTCTTTCATTACCCCACGTTGTGTCTTTGGCTCGGAGTCAGAAATCCTTTTCTACCTCCCGTGCCATTTGGTTTTATTCCATCGGTGGCTTTCTTCTTTCTGCTACTCCTCACTACTGTCTCTCTGTCTCCTGTCGTGTGTCGCATAAAGAACACGTGTCACGTCTCCTCTTCATTTCACTTCCATTCCTAAATAGAGAGCCGACGACGTTGGCGAGCACGTAACGAAAAGGAGAGTTGTGGAGAGGAAGGAGAGGTGTCTCTCCCTTCGTCGATATGGAGTCCAATATATCCAAGAGTAGCTCGGAAGCGCATATACTGAACGAAGGGTTTGATCTTAACGTGTCTCATACAGGTTTTTAGGTATACCAATTGCTTAGGTTGGATGTCAGATTTGTAAGACGTACCCCACGCTAAATGAAATTAGTAGTTCGTAAAAAAGTTTCTTGACAAATAAAGAATGAAGATGTTACAAAATAAAATCTTGTAAGCATTCCGAGGAGGAGCTTTAGAAGTGAAGCAGAAATACATTTATATATTTATTGACAAGAAATTACTCTCCTTCGAGTAGGGTGAGGCAAGTAGCAGATCCTGCGGTCATCTATTTTTATCCCTTTATCTGCACTTTTTATCTCCCCCCAAGTTTTTTAATAAAAAAAATTGATTTTCTCGAACGTAGTATGTAGAAAATGTAAAAAAAGCTCATGTCTTCTTTCCTTTCTCATCATTTCCGATCGAATGACATATCACATGCCATATGTTGCCATAGTTCTAAAGATCGAGTGACTGCCACCGCCGCAACTCCGATCCCACTGGAACAATTGGGCCTAAACTTCATAGTAATGTAGATCTTGCCTAGAGGAATCTGGATGCTGAATTTCACTCCTTTACGTACGAAAATAGCACATATATCTTTTGTTCTCTCTGAATCCCATCCCCCGTCATTCTGATCCCCGTGCACCAATCAAAACCAAACGAAGGTGGGCATGCCCATAGTGAGCTACATTCCGAATTTCAACTTTCTACCTCAAAAAATGTAGAAATTATGAAGGGGACGGACGGACATTATAAGATCAATAAAATCTTGTAAACATTCCAAGGAGGAGCTTTAGCAGTGAAGCAGAAATACATTTATAAGTTTATTAAAAAGAAATTAATTCTCGCTCCCACCCCCCACCTCCTGAGTAGGATAAGGCAAGTCATCTATTTTTACCCCTTTATCTGTACTTTTTACCTCCCCAAGCTTTTTTAATCAAAATTTGATATGTAAAAAATGTAAAACACCTCGTATCTTCTTTCCTTTCTCATCATTTCTGAACGTATGATATATCACATGCCATATGTTGCTATAGTTCTAAGGACCAAGTAACTGCCACCCTCGCAAATCCGATCCCACTGGAACAATTGGGCCTAGACTTCATAGTAATGTAGATCTTGCTTAGAGGAATCTGGATACTGGATTTTACGCCTTTACCTATCTAAATACCACATAGATATGTTGCCCTCTCTGAATCCCACCCCCGTAATTCCGACCCCCGTATATAAAAAAAAACAAACTAAATAGTGCAGATGGACATGCCCATAGTAAGCTACATTCCGAATTTCAACCTTCTACCTCAA